>OVBL01000343.1:600000-1159074 GCA_900406555.1 Pseudoturritis turrita
ATCTAGAAGATACAGACGCCCTGTACCAGTCAATGTTCCCTGTAAAGCCAACTTGTTGTTCTTGTAGAATTTTGTCTTACCATTCCCACCTTCCTGTAAGAACCCTTGCACATCAAGATTACCAACATATATTAGATTACGAGCAAGATTAGGAATATATCTGACATTGGTGAGCTTGGTGACTGATCCTCCTGTAGCACTTATCCTGACTGAACCAATCCCCTGTACTACCACTGATCTGTCATCGGCCAGTAACACTTGGCCTCCTGTAACTTTGGAGAACTCATCAAACCAGTCCCTTCTAGATGTCATATGGTATGAACATCCAGAATCAATGATCCACCGATCATTATGATTTCTGTCTGATATAGACAGTGCAACAATCTCTTGTAGCTTGTCTATCACCACAGCTACTTCACCACGTCCTTTATTCTCCATTCTTTTCTTCTTGGAGAAACAATCCTTTTTCAGGTGACCCTCCTTCTTGCAGTACCAGCAAGTAATTCTTGAGCCTGAATCAGATCTTGACCTAGAGTTGTTCTTGTACTTCTTGTTGTACATCTCTCTGTTTTCAGGTCTTCCTCGAACTATGAAAGCTTCTCCACTTCTTTGTGAGCTTGGATTTTCTTTTATCTTTCTCTCCTTTGATCTAGCATCTGATATGACTTCTTCTAAGGTAAGAGTCTTCCTACCATACTTCAGAGTCTCCTTCAGAGAGTTGTATTGTTGTGGCAGTGAGTTCAACAGCAAGATAGCTTGCACCTCCTTTGATACAAAGACCTTCACACTCGCCAACTCTGATATAACCTTCAAGAAATCATCCGTGTTTGCATCAATAGTTTTCTAATCATTCATCTTAGATGCATAGAACTTATTTTGTAAGTAAATACGATTAGGAAGTGACTTTGAGAGATACAACCTTTCCAATGTTGACCATGTAGATGCAGCAGTTGTGCATTTATCGAGTTTGCGCAGTATTCGATCTCCAACATTCAAGAAAATCAGATTCATCGCCTTCTCAGATCTTTCGAGCTGATCTGCTTCTTCCTTCATAACCCGAAGCTTTGCTGCAGCATGATCCTCATCTTTCTTAACTGCTATAGCTTCCTGAACTGCTTCGACCAGAACATCCTTTAGTCCCAAAGCAGATAGATGCGCGAGCATGCGCTTCTTCCACAGCGAGAAATTACCTTCTCCATCGAATCGCTCCACCTCGATTCGAATGTTTGTCATAGATTCACTCAACCCGAAGCTTTGATACCACTTTGTTATGTTTCAATACGTGAATCTATCCTTAAGCAGTCGATTGATTGCTTCACGAACCCTAAAAATCTAATAATCGATTGAACATGCAAAGATAGAGATAGAGATTTGCACACAGATATTGTTTACCCAGTTCACGCCTTGGTGTGAGGTCGCTACGTCTGGGGCTTGACGGCACAAGCAAATAATCCACTAGAATAGAAAAAATACACCAAGATCTAGTTCAAGAGAACTCAACAACGTATTAAGAACTCTCTCTAGATCTCTCTTCTCTCTTTCTCTTTCACGGACCTAAAACCCTAGGTCTCGTCGAACAAAACGTCTCTCTCACGTTTCTGTTCTCTTCTAATCGATTAGGGTTCTTCGACAAACTCTCCTCTTCCTCATATATATATCAGAAGCCGGCACACCCTAAATTGACCAGATCTAATAACCACACCGGTTATCTCTAATCAACTCATATACCAATAGAACTAAATCAAAACACAGTTCTGTTCTAACAACTAACTGTGATAACAGAAATCAACATTTACTGTAAAAGTAAAACACTAAAGGTCATTTCTAAGCATGCATCTTATTATAATGCGTAACTAAAAACAAACGTAAACAAACAGTCGAGACTTAAATTGTACATCTTATCAACGTCGACAAGGTTTATTCGCAATAATGCCATTCTTACGTGCCTCGTAAGAGCGTAACGCCACAAACAACAACAAAATAATCAGTTTTTTTACAGATTATCATTATATTATGTATTTTACCCTCATTCACACAATTTTTTTTAAAAAAAATTTAGTATGTTACGTACAACTTTATCACATATATATACTATCATATTTTCAATAGTAGTAATATCACGCATTTTATGAACTTTTTTTAATAAATAAATGTACAAAGCCCGTCGTACATCCACTATGTTTGATAAATAAAATTATTCGGAAACGAAATTCTAACTTTTCCATTTCGAATTGATTTTTTTTTTTTTTTTTTTGGGAAGAAAACTATAATGGAAGATACATAGAAAGTAATATAAAGCAAATCATACCCATAGAGGAAAAAAAAACTATATATACCAAAAGTGACAAACATAAAATAAAGATATACCAAAACCTTATTTGAATAAGTTGACAAAGAAAAGAAGAATGTTATTATTAAATTTTTTTTTGCAAACGAGTTGAAGTGAGCTCGATCATTTTGAAACTTATACACTTCTACTATACATGCATATATATATATATATATATATATATATATATATATATATATATATATATATATATAAATAAAGCTCATCGCTCAGGAGCAGGTTATTCACATTTCAATTATCATAAAGCAATTATATTTTAATTATCACGAACTAATTTATTGAAGAGCTTTTGTATTTGTTATACTTATATGTAGTGATGTTAATTAGGGCTTAGAATTAACGGGCCTAAACGGGTCTGTTTTATAAAATGAGTCCGTTTAGGCCCGTTTATGATTTAAGTGTCTACATGTTTAAATGGGATAGGCCGTTTAGGCCCGTTTATTAAACGGGTTTTAACGCAATTAAATGGACGGTCCGTTTAGGTCCATTTATTTTTGTAATTTTTTTTTTTGGAAAAAACTACGTAAAAATATTTAGAAAAATTTGGTTTGTTTTGTTTTTGTCAAAAAAAAGCACAATCGTGATCATTTGAGACTTTGAGTGGAACATTTAATCATTTTAATGGAAGTAGAAATGTGTATTTTGACTTATAGATATAACTCATATTACTACTACTATTTATACAAAACTAACTTAACAAAATTTTACTAAAAAAAAAAAAAACTAAACGTAACAAACTATATTCACAAAAATAAAATAAAAAACGTGATCCCCAAAAATAATTTATGTTTTACGATTTTAACCCAAAAATATATATATTAACATAAAAAGTATAAAATTAGTAAAAAATATAAAACATGTTAATCGGACTTAAACGGGCCTGTATAAACCCGGCGGGTTTTACTGTAAACGGGTGTTAATCGGACTCAGATTTAAACGGGCCTAAATAGGCTAACGCTAAACAGGGCAGGTCTAAACGGGCTCGGACCGAAACGGGCCGGGCCCGCCCATTTTAACATCACTACTTACATGGATTAAAGATTAATTAACCTTCGAACGCGCACAACACATATTCACATGGAGCTTCGTCCTCATAGTTCGTCCCTTTATATAAACACACCCACACTACTACCTCCAAACACAATCCAATTTTGAAAACACTTCTACCAAAAAAAAAAAAAAATCACGATCGAAAACATCTCATTTCTTCTACAAGAAAAACAAAAACTTATTCAATTACACTACCTACACTTTCAGTTCGATAAAAATCATCCCAAAACTTTATTCGATTTTCGCTACATATATTATTGTTTGGATCAAACTCACCCTCTAAAAATGGAGAACATGTTTAGACTAATGGGAACTTGATACACGGAATTTTAACCCTAAAATATCACTACAAATGCACAGCAAACGAAGTAGTATTTAGGGATCGAATCCATGAGAACCAAGTGAAACGCTACGAATTATAATGGATGAAACTAAGCTAAGATGACAATATGGTTGTTTGTTGAAAAGTGAAATAAAATAGCAATGTAAAAACGATGTAAAATCAATTAAAAGCAAGCGATAAGTCTAGGGCAATTCGCAGGAATTCAGAGATCATGAACTAGACAATTATTCAGAAAACGATAAAGCACAGTCTCAAACTCAAACATGAATGTATAACCAATCCACTTTCGTGGTATCAACTACTTTATCTAGCAACCTAAGAATCTAAACTGTCGTTTGATCTTAGAATTCTAAACAAGCATTAACGAGCAGGTTTGATATGTTCACAAATTGCCTTAACAGGCTAAGGACAATTTTCTCACCTATGTTCTATCTAGCAACCTATAACACTTTTGATGAATAGATTAAACCTAAAATCAGAGACTAAGTAATCAATTTAATCTAAGCAGTAAGAACAACGATATGTGAAGACAAGATAATAAATCCCTATCTATGTCTGATTCAATGATTCATAAACTCTTTTGAAAGCCCTAAACCTAACTATGAAACTACTCAAGCATGGAAATAATTAAAACAAAAGAAGATGATGAAAAACTCATAATAAATAATCAAAGGGGTTCAGAAAAACTTCTCAAAGATGCAGAGTTAGAGATTCGTCTCCCCGGTGCTTACAAATTGCAGAAAACCAGAAATCTATGTAGAGTCGAAAGAGTATGAAAATTTTAGCCTAAACAATGGCTCAAACTTAGATATATATATTAAAAATATTTTGGATTAAAAAATATGGCAAAACCCTGTGAAAAGCCCTTAGATCTGAGGATGGCACGATCGATCTGAAGTAGAAACAAGTCGATCTGAAAAGTCTCGGGGTTTTGGATCGATCGATCCCAGCTTCAGTGGTCGATCTAAGATATCTCGGTGTTTTGGATCGATCGATCCAACAGTGAATCTAGCCTCCTTTGTGCTCCTTTTGCTTCATTCCATGCTCCTTATACCTTAGATTCCATTCAAACGTTTTCCGATCCTGAAATGACACTAAAAACACAGAAAAGACTCGAAAAACCTTTGAAAACTTGGGTTAGAATGTGTCACAAATGCAATACATCAACTCCCCCAGACTTAGTATTTTGCTTGTCCTCAAGCAAACTCTTAGAATAGAGTCAAGGTTTGAAAATCATGGGAACTCACCTTCTCTTTAGAACGTTATAATAACCATTCACCTCATAATCCACATATTACAAAACCAATCTCAATCAAACCACTATGTACTTCTCCGCAGATATTCACAGCTTTCCAGATTCAACCCACAATTTTACAACGTCGTCCAATGCCTTTCATTGATGGGTCTCATCAGTGATCTCAATGCCAAGAAACTTATAGACTCATTCCCGTCTAATGCCATGACAACCATCCATACAATTCTTGGTACTCTTTCTCTCCCCCCAGACTTATTCTTTGTTTTCATCTTTTTTTTTTTTTTGATAATTTCAAAGGTGTAGACGAATAATGGTATCACGGGAAATTTTCCTAACCTCACTTCCAACCTTTGTGTGATCATTTCTCTCGAAGTAAAATAATGGGATCACAGGAAATTTTCCTAACCCTTTACTCGAAAGAAAATCCTTTCATCTTTTCTGCTTTTATTTAACTTAGAATAAGGGAGAGGAGTACCATTATATTTCACACAGGATGCATTTTTCAGGCAACAAACGAGGAGTCAAGTCCTATGAACATCAATTACGTCTGATGAGGTAAAAGGAAGAGCTCAGAAATTAGCTCGGACTTAGTGGATTCTGTTGAAAATGTGGATGTCTCTAGTTAGTTGGTCAGTCTTTGGATTTTTTACTAGTCGGATTTGAACGGATTCTGCAACAATGGTCACTAAAATAGAAAAATCAAACAATAAACCAAGAGAAAAGTCATAATACCCAACAAAGTTTTGACTCAATAAAACATCTTGGACTGACTCAATAAAAAAATCAAAATGAATCAAGAGAAACAAAACAAAGAAAAATGGCGTTACAGCCAATACCCTCCCCCAGACTTACTTCACACCGTCTCCGGTGTGAAAATAAATTAGAAGAAGGATACGACGTACGCAAAAAGTACATAAAAGAAAAAATGGAAAAGGAAAAGTACAGGGGAGATAGAGAAGAAACTGCAGTCAAACGCGGTCATCTGGGCTGACACTCTCTCGCACTCCTGGTGCTCTCCTACGCCTAGTAAGGCGTGGTCCATCGTAAGACTCATCCTCATCAGAAATCCTGTGTCCAGCAACATCATGAACTGCAGTAGCGGGAGTTGGTCTACCAGTGGTGGATGCTCAAAAACAGGAGGGTGATCTCGGGCATGTGAGCCTGGAAAGCGCTTCCCAAATCTTATGCATCATCGAGTTGTTGGTCCTCTGGGACTCAACCATCCAGGTCCAACGAGCCTCATCTGTAGCATCTGCAGATAAAAGGGGAAGATCGTACTGACCAGTATACTCGGGAAGCTGCTGCTCCATCGTAGCCTGTGCCTGATACGACTGCTGTGCAGAAAAGTCTGGAATGGGATCATCCTCTAGGTGAGGCTGTGAAGTACTGGCTCTGGTGGAACTACTCCTGCGTCTAGGTGCAGTAGCGGTGGATGATGCGGAGCACAGGAACTCGAGTGCAGGTAAAAACTCCAGGTTCACCCTGGATGTGAGTACTGTGAGATCTGGAAGCGGGAGCTGGCACAGATGAGAGACGCCAGCTCGATCATGGAACTGGTACTTTAGGCCCGCCTTGAGAATGGTGCTGTGCCTGAAGTACCGCTCATCAAAGTAATCAAGTGTGTCGACACACTTGGTCACAGTGAGGTCAATCCCATGGTACCTAAAAATATGAGTCAAAAGACTCCCCACAGACTCCGTCCTCTGTCTCGAAGTGTTAAGCCCTCGAAACTTCTTATGTACTAAAACTGCAGCAAAGATCGCTCCGAAGTTCGTGTTAAGCCTAAATCGAGGTGGCTCTTGGTAGATGTCACGAACAAACGAAGGAAGCCCATAGTGCAACATCTACAACTCATCAAAGCTCAAAGAGCTTGCCTTCTCCTTAGCAAAAAAGCTGTGCCCTATGATCTTAGCAACCACTCGAATCACCGGGTTTCGAATCAATGACAGCTTAACCTCTCGTGATGTGTAAGGCCCTGATCCAATTAAATTCCACAGCTCAGCAGCTTGTAGAAAGTCAACCTGCAACTCTCCCTGTGAGTATCAAAACCATAGAAGTTACCCAGCTCATTGAGAGAAATCTCGTAGAGTACACCACTGGAGAAGTATGAGAGCTTCCCTTCACTTGGGACATTTATCATGATATCCTCGTACTTGATCTTTGTAGAAGCAAGGAATTGTCTGATCAATTCCGGGTAAAGGGGATATGTCTGATAGGCAAGTGTTCCTAAACCCATCCGCTGCAACATTTCTCTCACATCATTTGCGATGCCCATCCTCTGCAAAGTTCTCTCACAAATGAACTTTGTTGGCGCCATCTCGACCCGAAGCAACCCATTGTAGAAGGTGCTATTGTGTATAGCCCATGGGTCTCCATACTTTTGCATCTTGTACCGGGTATCTTTCTGTATTTTCCCAATCGACATGTGAAGAACCGTGATAACCAAGAAACCCTCGATTGGCGTGTTATCGGGTCTAGGCCAAGGAGCAGTGGTATGCTCTCCTTCCTCCTCATTCTCTTCCTCTTCGACGTTAGGAGCCGAAGATTGTGCTATTCCTTTGTCTTTTCTGCGCCTCTCGGATTGCGCATTTGGATCAACTTGTGGTCGTGGCTGTTGTGGCGCTAAACCCCGTATTGAGTTTTTCCTAAGAGCTCCTCATGTTTTAACCATTTTCTGCAAAAATCAAACAAAACCCATATTTATCGAAAATTCGAAAAACACGAAAACAGGTAGAAATTTGCAAAGTTCCATCATTATGCATCATCACAAGCAAGAACAGCAACCAATTCAACACAATGCTCCACAATCATAACACATATCAAGCAAATTCGAAATTTTCTTCAAAAATTCCTAAAATTATTCATAAATTCCAAATTTCATTCCAATCGCACAAATCAATAAAACAAAGCATGGAGGTTCAAAATTAGCCTAGGATAACATAGAAACCTACGAAAATCATCCAAAAACAAATCAAAACCCGAATTCTAACTTTTCTAAAAAAAATTATGGACTAAAAATTGGAGATAGGGTGACGTACCATTGCAGATCGAGTGAGAGGGTTATAGAATCAGAAAGAGCACGAAAATCCGAATGGAATAGACCCAAAAATCGTTTGAATCTGTTAAGATATGTGAAGGTTAGGTTTTGAAAAAAAATTTCTTCAATAACACCTAAAATCGCGAAGGAGAGAAAAAGAGAGAGTTTCGGTTTTTTGATCCTCAAAATCGTGTTTATGGGCATTAAAACATGTTTTCAGTTTAGTTTAAGTGGAATAAACCGGATCAGACCGAAAAAATAAAACCAAAAAACTTACCTGGTGGCTCGGATCGATCGATCCAAAGTGGATCGATCGATATGGTAACTCTCGGCAATTTGGATCGATCGATCTGCCCTTTTTTTTGTTGAACCTGAAACGGTGAAAACCAAAACTAAAAATTAGAAAACAAACGAAAAATAAGTATGTACACTTACCGGTGGGTTGCGTCCCACCCATCGCTTTTTTTAAGTCCCGAGCTTGACCTGGATGCCGTCTAGGCTTGGGGCGGATCACTAAGGGGAACGGTGTCTCCTTCAGTGATTTTGGTGTCAGCAAGATATGGCTTTAGGCGTTGACCATTAACCACAAATTCACCTCCTGCAGTGTCCAACAACACAACAGCTCCATACGGTCTTACCTCCTTGATGGTGAATGGACCAGACCATCGCGACGGCAGCTTCCCAGGAAAGAGTTTCAGGCGAGAATTGGAAAGCAACACATGATCATTTGCAGCAAATTTTCTAGGAATGATCTTTTTTGTCATGGTAAGCCTTTGTCCTCTCCTTGTAGATCCTCTAATTTTCATAAGCGATATGACGAATCTCATCTAGCTCATTAAGTTACATCAAACGTCTCTCAGAAGCAGGCTTGATGTCAAAATTCAGCAACTTAACGGCCCAAACTGCCTTGTATTCGAGCTCCACTGGAAGATGACAAGACTTTCCATAGACGAGATGGAATGGTGTCGTTCCCAAAGGTGTCTTGTAAGCAGTCCTATATGCCCAAAGAACGCCATCAAGCTTCACGGCCCAGTCTTTCCTCGTTGTGCTTACAGTCTTCTGCAGAATGCTCTTGATCTCCCTGTTGGAAATTTCAACTTGTCCCCTTGTCTGCGGATTGTAAGGGGTGGCTACCTTATGCTTTACTCCATGCTTCTTCAAAAGATCCTCAAAGACCTTGTTGATGAAGTGAGATCCACCATCGCTGATTACAACCCGAGGCACACCAAAACGTGGAAAAATCACATACTTAAACATCTTCAAAACCACCTTGGCATCATTGGTTGGATTAGCCAGCGCTTCAACCCATTTAGACACGTAGTCCACTGCGACAAGGATGTATTGATTTCCATAAGAAGCTGGGAATGGACCCATGAAATCAATACCCCAAACATCGAACACCTCAACCTCCAAGATAAAATTCTGAGGCATCTCGTTGCTCTTGGTTATGTTCCCTTGCCTTTGACATGAATCACACTTAGAGACGAAGGTATGAGCATCTCTAAACATAGTTGGCCACCAGAAACCAGTTTGCAGAGCCTTGGACACCATCTTGAAAGTAGCAAAGTGCCCTGCATAATTAGAACCATGGCAATGAAAGAGAATACCAGGGACTTCTTCCTCTGAAATGCATCATCTGAAAACACCGTCTGAACATTGCTTGTACAAGTATGGCTCATCCCATAAGTAGTGTCTGATGTCTCTTAAGAACTTCTTCTTCCTATACCCAACAAAGCTTTCGGGTTCCTTTTCTGCAGCCAAGTAGTTTGCAATGTCACAAAACCAAGGGATCTCAGGAATCGTGGTGTCGCGAGAAGGTATGTAAAGGTCAATGTTCCCAAAGCTGATGGCATAGACGTGCTCCTCAGGAAGGAAATCATCCAAAGGGACATCTTCCTCTGCACGTAGTCGAGACAAATGATCCGCAACTCCGTTCTCAATGCCTTTCTTGTCTTTAATCTCCAAGTAAAACTCCTACAGCAGAAGAATCCATCATAGCAGTCTAGGTTTGGCATCCTTCTTGGTTATAAGGTACCTCAAAACAGCATGATCGGTGTGTACAATCACCTTAGACCCCACAAGATATGACCGGGACTTCTCAAAAGCAAACACTATGGCAAGAAGCTCCTTCTCTGTGGTAGCGTACTTGCATTGAGCATCATCAAGAATCCTACTCGCATAGTAGATGACATGAAACTTCTTCTCCTTCCTTTGTCCCAAAACAGCCCCCACTGCGTAGTCATTAGCATCCGTCATTACCTCGAAAGATAACTCCCAATCTGGTGGTTGGACGATTGGTGCGCTAACAAGTGCTCCCTTGATTGTAAGGAAGGCTTCAAGACAAGCATTGTGGAAGTAAAACTTCACATCCTTGCACAAAAGGTGAGTCAAAGGTCTAGCAATATTGGAGAAATCCTTGATGAACCTCCTATAGAATCCAACATGTCCCAGAAAACTCATAATCCCTTTGACATAATCAGGTGGTTGCAGACTTGTCATCACCTCGATCTTTGCCTTGTCTACCTCGATACCATTCTCTGAAATTCGGTGTCCCAAAACGATCTCATCTCTGACCATGAAGTGACACTTCTCCCAGTTTAACACAAGATGCTTCTCCTCGCAGCGTCGTAATACCCTGCACAAATTAGAAAGACAAACAGAAAAAGAAGATCCATAGACAAAAATCATCCATAAAAACTTCCATTATGTCCTCAATCATGTCAGTGAAAATCGACATCATGCATCTCTGGAACATGGCTTGTGCATTACACAAACCAAACGGCATTCTGCGGTAAGCATAAGTGCCATAGGGACATGTGAATGTGGTATTCTCCTGATCGTTTGGATGGATGAGAATCTGAAAAAAACCAGAATAACCATCTAGAAAACAATAGTAAGCGTGGTTAGCCAACCTCAAGCATCTGATCAATAAAGGGTAAAGAAAAAAATTATCTTTACGAGTAGCAGAGTTCAATTTTCTATAATCTATGCACATACGATCGCCAGTGACCGTCCTAGTTGGGATCAACTCGTCCTTATCGTTCTTAACCACAGTCACGCCACCTTTATTTGGCACAACATGGACCGGGATCACCCATTTACTATCAGAGATAACGTTTATGATACCCGCCTCTAGAAGTTTCATTATCTTCTTCTTTACAACATCTTTGATATTCGGGTTTAACCGTCTCTGATGTTCTATAGAAGTCATCGACTCATCTTCTAGATGGATCCTGTGCATGCAAAGATCAGGTGAAATGCCTGTGATGTCATCCAGTGAATAGCCTAAGGCCCTGCGATGCGATACTTTCTAAGTTCACATAAAAGTAAAGCAGTCTTCGCATTATTCAAATCGGCATTGATGATCGCAGGATAAAAAGACTTAGGACCTAGAAACACGTACCTTAGCCCGGCTGGAACTGTTTTGAGCTCTACCTTAGGAGCGTTCAGCTCGCTATGTGGGTTAGATGGTGCAGGAAGGGTTGCTGCTGGAGACTTCTCGACAGCCTTGTCCAAGCTTCAACATCTCTGCATACCGAGTCACGTCATCACTCAAAAATCCATGCTCGCTCACAGCCTTTGTCAAAACAATCTCCAATGGGTCATCAACTAGAATCTCTTCTGCAGCCTCGTTAGAGATCTCTAGTGAGTCATCGACTGAGAATGTCTGCCCATCCAACATAGGTTTTTTCAGCAGCTTGTCCATCTCAAACTTCATGATAATGTCTCCCAGGTGGAGATCTATTCGCCCGTTCCTCACATCTATGATAGATCCAGCAGTGCATAAAAAAGGTCGTCCCAAGATGAGGGGATCCTTTGGCTCTTCTTCTAGCTCTAGAACCATGAAATCTGTAGGAACAAATGCATTGCCAATCCTCACATGTAAGTTCTCTAGAATCCCAATCGGCAACTTCACAGAATGATCGGCAAACACCAAGGAGATTTTGGTTGGCTTGAACTTTGTGAATCCAAGTCGCTTAGCCACATAATATGGCATCAAGTTGACACTTGAACCTAAATCACACAAAGAACAAGCAAACGTCATTGCTCCAATCTGCACGGATAAAACAAGCCTCCTTGGATCTCGAAGCTTCTTAGGCATCTTGTTTTGAAGGACGGCGCTGAAATCTTTTGAAACCTTAACGAAGTCATCTTCTCCAGAAACTTTACTTGTCACCAAGCCTTTTACATATCTCTTCATCGCATTATCATCTGGATTGCATCGGCAAGAGAGAGCTTCACTGTTAGATCATCTAGCATCTCTTTGCACTTTGCCTCTTCTAAGTCCTTCCGCGACTTCTTAGGGCGAGTAG
Organism: Pseudoturritis turrita; assembly: GCA_900406555.1. Classification (NCBI taxonomy): domain Eukaryota; kingdom Viridiplantae; phylum Streptophyta; class Magnoliopsida; order Brassicales; family Brassicaceae; genus Pseudoturritis; species Pseudoturritis turrita. The sequence continues at coordinate 612,349 of OVBL01000343.1, forward strand.
GGTATGGAATCCTTGGAGCATAGACATGCGCATGCAGTGGCTCCTTTGCAGTCGTGTCACTCTCAGGCTCTCGTACCAGCTCGGCTTCCGAATCGTCCCTTTTTCCAAGTCAATGACTATATCGCCATCTTTCCCTTTTTGCGCAATAGGCTCTATCACCTTTCCACCTCTGAGCGTAATAACATTTACGAACTCGTTCCTAGGATTTTGATTTGCCTTTCCTGGAAGGACTCCATGTGGTCTCTTGACTGCTTCAGTCGTCTGAGCTACCTGAGTATCCAGCTTCTTCACATGAGCAGAGAGCGACTCAAACTTGCCATTGAGATCACTGTACATGTTATCCACCTTAACATTGAGCTCGTTGGCAGATTTCTGTTGGTTGAGCAAAAGCTGCTGGATGAGAACCTTGAGATCATCACCAGAGTTGTTCGCCGAGCTCGTCGAGGCTTGGAATGGGGCTTGTGTCGTCAGTTGGAAGTTGTTGAACGGCTGTTTCTGCAGAAATCCCCCATGAAATCTGTTCTGGCCCTGATTTAGCACGAACTGATTTCTCTGAAAACCCTGAGAGAAGTTCTTCTGGAAATCCTGATTTTGCAAGCCAGTCTGTTATGTAAACCCCTGAAAAGCAGAAATGCCGTGTTTTGCACGGTCGGTTTTCCCTGAAATTATTTATCCTGAACGTTCACTTGCTGTGGGTAGACTTGATCTTGCGGATTTTCGACATTTTTGCTTCGGTAAAACAGATTTGGGTGGTTTCTGTAATTCTGGTTGAAACCCCTGTTTTGCACGAACCCTTGTCCGTTCACATAATTCACCTTTTGTAACTCATCAGCCCCTTCTTTAACAAATTTCTGGTAGAAAATAGGGTCCGTTCCATTCTTGCAAAACTGAATGCCTCTTTGACCTTGACTTGCCTTCAATAGCTGATTTACCTTCTCATTCAGCTTGTCGATCTTCTGAGACTCCACGCTGTTGACACGCTTAGACCTATCATACTCAGCACAGCGGTTGTTGGAACTTGCAGCCAAGTTCTCAATCAGTTGGTAGGCTCCATCCTTACTCGGAGTCATGAAGTCCCCATTGCTAGTAGCGTTGAGCGCGTTCTTGTAATCCCACTCGACTCCATCGTAGAAGATGCTAAGAATCTGCCCATCCGAGTATCCATGATGAGGGCACTCTCTGCGATACTCTTTGAACCTCTCCCAAGCCTCACATAAGGACTCTCCTGAATGTTGCTGGAAGGTGGTGATCATGTTCCTCAGTGAAGCCATCTTAGATTTGGTGTAGAAGTGATCCAAGAAAGTGGCTCTGCATTCATCCCAAGTAGTCAACGACCCAGGAGGTAGAGATTTGAGCCATCTCGATACCTTGTCTGCCAGAGAGAAAGGGAAGAGCTTGCACTTGATGTAATCAGCTGGCACTCCATTCGACTTAGTAGTGCTACAGATCTCTTCGTAGTTTTCTATATGTGATCCATAAGATTTTCAGCTGGTAGACCATGAAACACGTGCTGCTTCACCAACCCGATAAGCTGAGACTTGATCTCGTAATCCTGCCTTGCAAGGGCTGGTGGACAGAGAGCAGCTTTGTTCTGGTAGAAAGTATGTGGAGTGTCCACATCTCCAATCGCAGGCGGTCGCTGTTGTTGTTGTTGCCGTTGCAGCAACTGTTGCATTTGTTGCTGTAACCTCTAAAGTTCATCTGCAGTAGCAAGCGCATCATTGTCGATTTGATCACCCATTGTGATTTGATTCGACTTTGTCTTCCTGTTCTATCTCTCTAACCTTGCAAGTTCTTGGTTGCTGAAGTTGAAAAGGTTGTCAGATCCTTTGTTTCTTCTTTGCATACACATGAAACACACAAGAGAGAAAGTTAGGAAATCTTAGTCTAAATTTCAAACAAAAATTCGAAGGTAACGCAATTGGTCCCCAGCAACGGCGCCAAAAACTTGATACACAGAGTTCTTAACCCTAAAATATCGCTGCAAGTGCGCAGCAAACGAAGTAGTATTTAGGGATCGAATCCACGAGAACCAAGTGAAACGCTACGAATTATAATGGATGAAACTAAGCTAAGATGACAATATGATTGTTTGTTAAAAAGTGAAACAAAAGAGCAATGTAAAAACGATGTAAAATCAATTAAAAGCAAGCGTTAAGTCTAGAAAAATTCGCAGGAATTCAGAGATCATGAACCAGACAATTAATCAGGAAACGATAAAGCTCAGTTTCAAACTCAAACATGATGTATAACCAATCCACTTTCGTGGTATCAACTACTTAATCTAGCAACCTAAGATTCTAAACTGTCGTTTGATTTTAGAATTCTAAACAAGCATTAACGAGCAGGTTTGATATGTTCACAAATTGCCTTAACATCAGCTTTCATTGGCTAAGGACAATTTGCTCACCTATGTTCTATCTAGCAACCTATAACACTTTTTATGAATAGATTAAACCTAAAATCAGAGACTAAGTGATCAATTTAATCTAAGCAGTAAGAACAACGATAGGTGAAGACAAGATAATAAATCCCTATCTATGTCTGATTCAATGATTCATAAACTCCTTTGAAAGCCCTAAACCTAACTTTTAAACTACTCAAGCATGGAAATAATCAAAACAAAAGAAGATGATGAAAAACTCATAATAAATAATCAAAGGGGCTCAGAAAAACTTCTCAAAGATGCAGAGTCAGAGATTCGTCTTCCCAGTAAAAAATATGGCAAAACCTGTGAAAATAGAAAATTAGAAATTTCCTTTTTCTGGTCGGAGGGGCTTGGATCGATTGATCTGAGGATGGCACGATCGATCTGAAATAGAAACAAGCCGATCTGAAAAGTCTCGGGATTTTGGATTGATCGATCCAACAGTGGATCGATCGATCTAACTTAGATCAATCGATCCCAGCTTTAGTGGTCGATCTAAGATATCTCGGTGTTTTGGATCGATCGATCCAACAGTGGATCGATCGATCTAGCCTCTTTTGTGCTCCTTTTGCTTCATTCCATGCTCCTTATGCCTTAGATTCCATTCAAACGTTTTCCGACTTTGAAATGACACTAGAAATACAGAAAAGACTCGGAAATTTTTTAGAAACATGGGTTAGAATGCGTCGAAAACGCAATACATCAACTTCTAAAACCAGCTGTGAGAAGGTCGGTGATGAAAATCTCACCAGAGAAGTTTTACAGCGACGAAAATCTCGTCGAAAGTTGCAGAGATGCTCGTTGAAGAAGAAGCTTCGTGTGATAGGATTCGCGATCATATCGAACAATTTGGAGAATAGAGTAGCGAGCCCCAGAGGTTTTTTCATGGATAATTGGCGAAAAATCAGTTACCAGGAAACGCCGAGAAGCTGGTCGGAGGTGCATCGAGGTCGGTGTTTTTTCTCGGCATCGAAAAGGCAAATCTGTTTTCGCCAAAAGGGAATGAGAGTCTTTGTTGACTGGGCTTGTTCTTTGAGAAGTGTATCGGGCCGACTGAAGCCCAAGGCGGAGATTGTTGAATGTGGGCTTCAGATACAATAATCTCTTTTTGGGCCCAATCAAGTTAATGTCTAATTTGCAAAAGGAAATTTGCTATTAGTTGATCATGTCTTGGTTTCTCGTTACAAGAAGAAAAAAGGAAACAGTGAGACGTTGGATCATTATATAAGGAAGACGTCTTCAACCCTAGAGATGCACGCGGACAGACACAATGTAGAGAAACCAAGACATATAGAAATAAAGGGAGAAAGAAGAAGATCAAGAGAGAAAGTGGGAGCTCGAGTCTTCACCTTTAACTCTTTTCTTCTTTATATCTTTCTTTGTGATTCTAAACTTTTTTCTAACAAGTTTGGTAAACTAAACTTTTTAATAATATAAAATCCTGTTATACCCTTAGTTCTTAAATATGTTGTTTTAAGAAAATGAAAAACATACACATACGATCAAAATTTTGATAGATGTCAAGTTTTCATGTCTTTTTTTTTGTTATTATCTAGTTGTTTGTTTGTTTTAGTTCCAAAAATTGTGTAGTTATGTTCAAATTGGTTGCTTATGCGGAGAAGTATCCGATCAACTTCATCCTCCTAACCAGATTTGTTAAACGGGTCAACTCCATCCTGCTAGACCTGTCCCGCGATGCATTTAATTTTTTTTTAATCCGTCACGACCCGTCCCGCAAAATTTGCGAGACCAAAATATTGAACCTGCACCCGTCCCGCCTAATTTTATGGGTCCGCGGGTAATCCGCGGACATTTTAAATAAAAAAATAATTTATACATATTTTAATTGATTTAATAATAAAAATTAAGTATTATAAAATATAAATACATAATTTTCTTTGAAAAACTAAAATTTTGTACTTAATTTATATATATTACATAATATTTCAATAATTTAGTATTGTTAATTTGATAAATATTTAAAATTAATATACTTTAAAAAAAAACCCGCGGGAATCCGCAAACCCGCGTGATTTACCCGTAAAAATTGAAATTTATAATATCCCACCTCGCTTATAAATGAGTTGAGATTTGTTGACCCGCACCCGCCCCGCGGCAGGACGATCGGGGTGAGGCCCGCGGGCTTTGGCCCAAATTGACAAGCCTACTCCTAACACTCTTCAATCTCACCATTGTTTTCGGCGTGGGATTTTTATTGGATATATACAACGTAAAACGTAACATTTAAGTAAGGGAGAAGACATATTCTAATTTCCGTAGAACATATAGAAAAAATAGAAGACAAATTCTAAATTAGTAGAACAAATTAAGATAGAAGACGAATTCTAAATTTCGTAGAACGTAAAAGTAAGGCAGAAAACGAATTCTAAATTACGTCGAATGTATTGATAAAACAGAAAATGAATTCTAAATGACGTAGAATATCCATTAAGGCAGATAACGAATTCTAAACTATATAGAAATAGAATTTGTTTTTTCTTTCGTCTGGAAAACAAAGCATGAATCCCAAAACACAAAGAAAACAAAACCTTAAAAACGAAGCATGAATTTCCAAACCTTGAAAACGAAATAAAAGATAAGGAACAAATCAAAAGAAAAAAGAGAAACATACTATTGGAATAAATTCCATATCTTCCATATCTCATCATATCCGATGATTGGGGATACGATTTATTTTGCACATAATGTTGATTGCCATTGTTTTGGCTGCGTTTGCTGTTCAAACAAGAACACAATACCGTAAGGATGACAAAGAAAAACCAGTGGTTTGCAAACATTGCAACCATGGTGGTCATCTATCAGATAGTTGTTATGCGGTTATTGGCTACCCAGAATGGTGAGGAGATCGACCAAGGACAAGATCAACTCAAGGAAGAGGTCGAGGAGCATCTTCAAGTGGTGGCAGAAGGCGTGGTTTAATCTCCTATGCAAATGTTGTACACGTTCCAAGCACCATGAATCAAGAACATGTCAATTACTTTATCACCGACAAAGACAGAGACGGTGTGAGTGGGTTAAGTCAGGATCAATGGCGTTCAATTGTATCTCTCCTAAACGCCGGAAAGACCAACACGGCAACTGAAAAACTTTCAGGTAACATCTCTTCTCCTCTTTAGATTATGGATACAGGAGCGTCGCATCATCTTACAGGAAGATATGATATCTTGAGAGATGTGAGAGAAATTGCTCTGGTTTTAATCATCTTGGCAGATGGTCGTGAACGCATCTCGGTAACAGAAGGAACTGTGTACCTCAGTTCTAATCTAGTGTTGCGATCAGTGTTTTTTGTTGAGGAATTACAATCTGATTTGATATCGGTAGGACAGTTAATGGATGAGAATCACTGCGTAGTACAGTTGACTGATCATTATCTCGTTGTTTAGGACCGTGCCACAAGGATGGTGATTGGAGTGGGTAGGCGTGGAGGAGGAACCTTCCATTTTTGCAGTACGGAAACCGTAGGATCTGTCACTGTACGGGAGGAGGACTCTTATGCATTGTGGCATTATCGTATGGGACATCGTTCTACAAGAGTTGTTGGTTCTTTACATGGTATTTCTGTTTCTTCTGAATTTTTGAATAAGGCGTGTGATGTGTGCCTCCGCGCAAAGCAAACAAGATCTGTTTTTCCTCTTAGTATGAATAAAACAACAAGTTTTTGAGTTAATACATTGCGATTTTATGGGGTCCATATCGAACTCCATCTCATTGTGGAGCTCGTTATTTTCTTACAATCATCGATGACTTCTCTAGGGGAGTATGGATTTATCTATTAAAAGATAAAACAGAAGCGCCTACACAGTTGAAAAATTTCGTAGCTATGACGAAGCGACAATTCCAGAAAGAAGTAAAAATTGTAAGAAGTGACAATGGTTCAGAATTCATATCCCTAAAAGAATTTTTTCTAAGTCTAGGAATAAATCATGAAACGTCGTGTGTTGGTACGCCACAACAGAACGGGAGAGTTGCACGAAAGCACCGTCATATCTTGAATGTGGCTAGGGCATTGCAATTTCAAGCAAATTTACCGATTGAGTTCTGGGGAGATTGCGTATTGACATCCGGTTACTTAATTAATCGCACTCCGAATTCTGCTTTAGAAGGACTAACGCCTTACGAAAGAATACATGGCACAACACCATCTTACGAGCATTTGCGAGTGTTTGGCACTCTCTGTTACACACACAATCAGCAAACAAAGGGTGATAAGTTTGCATCAAGAAGCAGAAAGTGTTTGTTTATTGGTTATCCTCATGGACAAAAAGCTTGGCGATTGTATGATTTAGAGCACAAAAACTTCTTTGTCTCAAGAGATGTAGTGTTCTGTGAAAAGGAATTTCCTTTTGCAAAATCAGTAGTGATGGAAGAAGATGATGTTGAACAAGCACTTTGGGTACCGGGTGCAGAGATTGAATATTTCGAAGATGAAGAACGAAGAAAATATGGTGGGTCGTTGGTTATGTATTCATTACCAAACATAAATGGGCCAGGAACTTACCAAAGCCCAATTGCAGATGCTAATTCCTCAAACCCAGCTGCTCTTAATAATGGGCCCGAATTGATAAATCCACCCTTCGTCCAACCAACTCCTCCTCTTCAACCTAACTTGATAATGGAAGTCATTGAATTTGTTGCTCCATCTGTTAGTGATGTCGAACCTGAACAGCTTGGTCGAGGACACCGTCGACGAGTTCCTCCGGTCACTTTGCGAAATTTTGTAACCAACACTGTTATGAGTCGAGCTCTCCAAAATTCTATAGGTACCTCTGTTTATCCTATTCAAATTACATCAATTGTAATCGCTTCTCAGCCAGGCATCAAGCGTTTCTGGCATCAATTACAAGCACAATCGAACCCAAGACATACTTGCAAGCAGTAAGGGATGAACGTTGGAGAAAGGCTATGGGCAGTGAAATTGATGCGCTTGAGATAAACAGAACTTGGACTCTTGAGGATTTGCTAAAAGGGAAGAAAGTTATCGGGTGTAATTGGGTCTACACAGTGAAGTATAAATCGGATGGAACAGTGGAACGATACAAAACCAGATTGGTTGCTCTCAGAAATAGACAGATTGAAGGCGAAGATTATGGCGAAACATTTGCTCCGGTTGCGAAAATGGGAACAATTCGGATGTTTTTAAGAACCGCTGCTGGAAAAGGCTGGGATGTTCATCAAATGGACGTCCATAACGCTTTTCTACATGGTGATCTTAAAGAAGAGGTCTATATGAAATTGCCGCCTGGATTTAATTCAACAGATTATACCAAAGTTTGTCGATTACAGTATTTCTGGTCTAAAGCAAGCACCGCGGTGATGGTTTGCAAAATTGTCTACTGATCTCAAAGACTATGGATTTAAGCAATCACAGTCAGATTACTCGTTGTTCACATATGATACAAATGGGGTCCAACTACAAGTTCTCGTATACGTTGATGATTTGATCATAACGGGGAGTTCGGCAAAATCAATGACAGAGTTTAAGGGTTATTTATCATCATATTTTCACATGAAAGATTTGGGACCTGTCAAATATTTCTTGGGAATCGAAGTTGCAAGAAATTCTACGGGGATTTACTTATGTCAAAGGAAGTACACACTAGACATCATTACAGAGGCTGGATTGTTGGGAGCAAAACCAGCCACATTTCCCCTCGAGACAAATCACAAACTGCCATTGTCAACCTCACCGTTGATGCCAAATCCAGAACTTTATCGGAGACTGGTTGGACGACTCATATATTTGGCTGTCACGAGACCAGAATTGGCTTTTTGTGTTCATACTTTGGCGCAATTTATGCAGGCACCTCGACAAGATCATTGGACAGCGGTGTTACGGGTGGTTCGATATCTCAAAAATAACCCAGGACAAGGCATTCTCTTGAAAGCCGACAATAATTTTCAGATTTCGGGTTGGTGTGACTCTGACTGGGCAAGTTGTCCTCTTACTCGTCGCTCAATCACTGGATATTTTTACAAACTGGTGATAGTCATATCTCGTGGAAAACACGTAAACAACCAACAGTGAGCAGATCGTCCGCAGAGGCAGAGTATCATGCAATGGCGTTTTTGATTCAAGAATTAATTTGGCTGAAGCGACTACTTCAAGATTTAGGAGTCAAGTATGATCAGCCGATGCTTATGCATTGTGATAGCAAGTCCGCTATACACATAAGTAACAATCCGGTCTTTCACGAGCGAACAAAACACATTGAACTAGACTGTCATTATGTTCGGGACAAGATACAAGCTGGTACAATTGTCACCAAACACATTTCCAGCAATACACAGTTAGCGGATATCTTCACAAAACCTTTGGATCGAAATGAATTCAATAGCTTTCGAGACAAATTAGGTATCCAAGACTTGCATGTTCCAACTTGAGGGAGGGTATTGGAATAAATTTCATATCTTCCATATCTCATCATATCTGATGATTTGGGATACGATATATTTTACACATAATGTTGATTGCCATTGTTTTGGCAAGTAAATACGTTCAATTGTATTATAAAGCTGTACCTCTTTTGCTCTAAGAAGATACACAGAAATATTTCTTATCTCTCTCTGTTTCTCTGAAATTCTTCACATACATGTTACTGTATATACATATTTAACTCAACTAATGTTATATACAAATTCATATTAAGTTCGCGGACACTCATAAACTTGCGTGGTTTCAAAAGTCTCCATGTTTTTGTGCGTTTTTGGTAAATATAGAAATGAAACTAACTAAACAAAAAAGAGAGAGGAGATTTTATCTTAAAAATTAAAGATTTGAAGAATTAGTAGAAGAGACATAAGACATTAAAGACATAATGTGTCATACCACATACGAAACAAACCAGCATGAAATTATGAAAATATATGGAGGCATACCATATAGGCATATACATATTACCGTACTAAGCACAATAACATGTCAATTTGATGTTCAGTCTTTTTGCTTGGAAATAGGGTCTTTTCTCTGCGCACCAAGAATACGTGAGATTTGCAGACCTCTGCTAAAAGCTTGGTTAAAGAGCATTCTCGTCTGGAAATCTGACACAAATGGGAACCATGTCAAGAACGGTACTGGAATGAACAAGAACAAATACATCAAGAGGTCGTAGACCCAAGCCAGTGTCATGACCGACGACCACATGCCTAGTTGTTGAATCAGAGGCTTACAAACCTGTGCAATCTATAGAGAAAATTTTGAATATTAAAACAAGTAACAGCGGCGCTAAAAGCCTATGATTTAACCTATCTTTGTATCTTGAGAGCTAATCCTCAAGTATTTAGATACCGCAACAAAACATGATACAATCTAAGATATCCTAAACCATTTAGTTATAAAGGAGGACTTACAAGTAGCCCCCCCCATCCGGTTGGCATGAAAGCAAGTAGGCAGAGGAAGATGTCTTTGGTTGTCATAAGACGAAAAGCCATCAAAGTAATGAGAATTGTCATATATGTGACGAACACAAGAACCTTGATGATCCTGAAGAAAAGATGGAAGTTCTTGGCGAGCCGTCGACTTGCGATATTCAAACCCTGTGACAGTTAAATTGAAAAGAAAAGCCGTCAATTAGCACCCTCTTTCATCTATTGGTATCTTATATAAGGAAACTCAAAATTTTAACGGTTCATAAAGTTACACCTTCACAAAGAGTATGATTAAGATCCCTAACCATGACTCCCCGTAAACCTATAACATCAGTATTTCACGCACTGGTTAGCAAACATCAAGACTCACCCGTCCGCTGAAAGCAAAATTAGAAGCAACATGAGTAGCTTACCCAACAACTTGAATTTTTATGTTTGAATGTGCTGAGTTGATACACGTGTCTATACTGAAAGAAGAAGAAGCGTGATGACAAAACAATCTTGAGGATGAGACCTAATTTTCCCGAGTGTCGAAGAGGTTCTTGTTTCTTCTCCCACCATGACTCCCAACTCTTCTCAGGAAGAACACTGATTCCCCCGTTATCATATTTTATTATCCAGTTCTTCTAGTCTGTCCAGTCTTGGACAATCTTGTGCCACTCAAAACCAGAGGGGTTGAATAAGAAAGGAGCAAAGAGCCATGATACCACCATGAACCATATCGAACCAGTAATCAGAATATATGTAATGACACCCATATAAGCGTGGCCAAATATGTGGTACACGAGTAGGAGAATCATCAGTTCAATGCCCTTCACGAAATGACTACGGGAGTAAAACCTGTAGTTTTCACCAAACTTGGCATGGGACACCACAAAGCCACAGCCGGCGCCTCTGTATTTTTCGCCATCATGCAATAATGTCTTGCCATAGTAATGAGCTTTTGTCCCAAGTTGAAATGTGAAAAATACGGGAGCAAGTTGTAACTGCATCAATACATAATCAAATAACGCATTATGGAATCCCCTCTCAAGGCCCACTACAAGAAAACAGGCGTTGAGTGACTCCCAAAAGCGTCACAAAATAGTCGCTATGTTGCAATTTGCGACTAATTATGGACTAAAAAAAATAGTCGCAATGGAACTACTTTGTGACTGTTGTTTTTCGTCGTAAATTTACGATTACTTTCACACTAACATATATAGTCGTATATTAACAACTAATAAGGGACGATCTGAACTTTGCGACTACTATATGACCAAATTTATGAGTCGTGATTTGCAGACAACTCTGTGACGATATTTGTAGTCATATATTTACGACGTTTTTAAGAATATTATGGTAGAGGCTAATGAGCATTGGTAGTCGCAAAGTCGTCACAATATCGTCACGTATTAATGACTAAATTGCCACCCCTTTGTTGGTTTTCCTCAATGTTAGGATCGCAAATCAGTCACAAATTTGCAACATTTTTGCAATTTTCTTAAAAAAAAAAAAAAATATATATATATATATATATAACTGTTATATATTTATTTCGAATTTTAGAAGATAAAAGTAAATTAAGAAGATTCAGAAAGTAAAAAAAGTAATAGATAAAAGACACTTAGTCTTTAACCATAAGATAGTAAACAAAGTCTTAAGCATAAATTACAAATCCCAAAGGATAAAAGAAGTTCAAACACTGTGACCAAAAAACATAAACATAAGTTCAAACACATAAGAAATAAGTTTTTAAAAGAACGGATGAGATGGACTAATGTGGTATGACCGGTGCTGCCTGGTGGAGTAGGTTGTACGGTGTCTGGTGTAACAGTTGGGTCGATGGCTGGGGAAGTTTCCAAGACTGGTGGTGGTTCACTCATGAAAGCTGCAAAGCGAGAATTCGTGGCCTTAAGGTACGTGATCAGCTTCTCCATTTCAGAGATGGGAGATTGATTTTGCTGGTGCTCCTCATCACATCGAACATTCTCCTCTTCATGTTCAGCTATCTTACGATGAGCTATCACAAGTTGTTCCTGGATCTCCAAAAGGGATGACGTACCAGAGCTTGAATAACTTTCTTTCCTTTTACCTGTGTTGATAAGGTCACGAAGTTTTTCAAGTCCAAATGGGTTTCCCTGATCTGTTTGAGTACACTAAAACAACAAAAAGACAGAATGATTGTCCATCAAAACATATACAATGCTTAAGAATGAATAATTCATAACCAATATATAACAGAATGATTGAAAATTATAAACCAAGTATACATATCAGAATGAATGATACTCAGAAAGATTCATAACCCAAAAAAATGAATGATTCACAACAAAAAGCAAAAAGAAGAACAATATATTCAGAATACTCAACCGAGCCATTTACAATCCATACACTAAGAATCACACTTTTCGGCTAAGTTTTTCAACCTATTCTAACAATTCATGCTCACCAAACCCAAGTAGGAAATATTATTCAAGGTCATAGTTGACCCATTTATGAGAAACAGAAACAGAAGATGAAACCAGATTCATACAAGAGAAGACTCAACCATATGATAAGAAACGAGACAGCAAAACATTATGAATCCTATGCTAAGAAACCAGAAGACATAGGAGATTACCTTAAGAAAGATGGCATTCTTTTCGTCAATGGTGATGTTCCTTTGAGTAGAATGTTCAGACGAGTTGTCAGAAGTTTCTGGACCATCGGCAGCCTTTTGATCCATGACATCAGCTAGGGTCTTCTCGTAAGCCTCAACAACTTTTTTGGCTTTGTCATCGACAAAACTCCCATCCACCCTTGTATGTGTCCTCAGAAACACTTCTTCAAAAGAAACAGGACGCCCTAATTCCTCCTCCTCCAATGATACAAAACAAATATTAATTAGATGCAGGTTTTTTTGTGGAAGGAAGGATAAAGGTTTTACCATTTCTTGTTGAATGTGCAAGTAAGATTTTTACCCGGAAACGTGCTTGTGGACTCCTAGACCACCACGATCAGAGTTACAGGACTGTGAAGCAGTAGAGCTCCTCTCCATTGCATCAGGAGTGTTCCAATGCTTCCACATTTCTTCCCAAAGCGTGGGGCCAATCTAAGGAGGTCTTTCACCACTGTGCTTCGCCTGACTCACTATTCCCTTCATCCGCTTCTTGGCAATCTTCAAGAATTCTGCCTTCACAAGCTCAGTGATACTGAGATCCCAATTGTACTTTCGCTACACATTAGAAGATTAGTAAGTAAGATGATAGTGAGGCATTACAATTGAAATATTAGACAATTAAAAGCATAACCATTACCGCAAACGTTCTGAAATATTTTTTTTGGATGTGGATAGGCGTAACCTTCCAGCTAAAGTAAGGCCCATCAAACTTCTGACGAAAGATTCCAGCAATCACACGCGTCAGTTTTCCGCCGTCCCGGGTGAACCTACTACAAGAATATAAACAGAGGGTAAGTTTAACTCATTTAGTCTTTAACCTTCCACCTAAAACAGGAAACATCTTAAGAAGAATCAATTTCTAAGCCTTAAGAAGAATCAATATCTAAAAGAATGATAGGTGATGCAAACAGTCCTTGCTAAGTAATTTGGCTACAAGGACACATTTTGTACTAGACTCTATGTAAAACCAAACAAAGTATAGACTACTTAATGATTATGGAACATCAATTTAGCTACAATGTAAACAACTAGTTTCAACCACATTAAAACCGTCTGACTCTGGTTACAAGTTAAAACCGTTTACTTGTAACATATACAAAGATTGTAAAATAAATACAGCCATATTGAAACAGAAGCAATCATGCAATTAAGCATCATGAAAACATATACATTTAAGCAACTTCTAGACAAGTAAATCAAGCATATGTAAAACCCAACGAAAAATACTTTCACCTATGCATATGTAAAATGACTAAGTACAACTAAAAGGAAGACCAAACATACCATGTGCTCTTCACGCCGGGAATCAGATGCTCAGTCAAGAGAGGTAGGTTGTCCCGCCCAAGAAAAGCCAGCAGATCATCTAACATCTACTGGAAGTCTTGGTCTTGTTGCTCAGGAGCATCCATTGCTTGGTCCACCTCATGTTCTTGTTCATTATCGAGAATGTGAACCGCCTGGATGTGTTGCTGGGGATTCAGATATGGCGGAGGTTGTTGCTGTGAAATATGATAAGGTGGTGGTTGTGGCTGTGGAATCCGATAAGGCGGAGGTTGTTGGCGGGGAATCTGAGACGTGCATGGTTGAGTGGATGGTGGAAACTGGGCCGGAAAAGACCTCCTCGAAATGGAGACTGTGGCCTGAGACGACGGGTTGGAGGAGTGAGAAGAGGATCCACCATTGGATCTACCACCTCCGGTTCTCGGAGTAACCTCTCCGCCGTCGATTCTCTCCCGTAAGCCAGAGTGTGCTCCAATACCGTTTTTGGCTCTCGGAACGTCACCTGAGGATGTCACAGTGACGCCATGATCTTGAACACTTCCGACTGGGGGCGTAATCTCTGGGTTGCTGGTTTGACCCCCTCCGCCGTTTGATCTACCATCGCGGGTAGATCTACCACCACGACCTCTAGAAGACTTGTTGGTTTTTCCAGCCATCAGTGAAGGATTTGGAGACGAAGAGACAGAAGGAAATCGATAGAGAGAGAGACGATGACAGAGAATCAGATATAATGATGGAAAATGGAAGAAGCAGATGAGAATCGAAAGAGAAACGGAAGAGATGACGGATTCAAGATTGAATCACCGTTGTGTCGAGAGAATGAAGGAAAAAACTAGGGTTTGCAAAAATGATTTGGGAATTTGATTTCGTCTACTTATTTTACGTGAGAGTTGGAAAGTGGTAAGAAAGTACCCAAAAGCCCAAATATTTTCATATTCAGCCCAAAGTTATTCAAACCCAATCATATTACGAAATTGTAAGTAAATCAAGGTAGTCACAAAATAGTCGTAAATTAACAAACAGTGGCAAAATAGTCGCAAATTGTAACTGTTTTGTGACTCTTTTTATAAGTCACGAATATATACCCTAAACCCTAAATATTTAGGACAAAAAAATGTCATAGAAATACTTAAACTATCAGTTTTTTATATTTCTTAAGTGTTTTGCTTCATTATATAGTCTTAATTAATAGATTTAAAGTAAATTACAAAAAAAAATTATACTTTAAAAAACTTAAGATTGAAAACACATGTATTATATCTTGTAAGACATGTTGTGGAAGATTCAAATCATTGTTCATCACATTGGAAGTTAAAAGTTTGCAGTCTTATATACTATATTAAGTGTAACAATTAATTAAAATCTAGGATGGTACGTTTGGCTAATATTTTTCAATTCTATTTAGTTGTTTTTTCAAAAAATTTATAACCGCGTCACAAAGTAGTCGCCAATCAGTGACAAATTTATAACATCATCACAAAGTAGTCGCAAATCAGTCACAAATTTATAACATCGTCACCAAATAGTCGCAAATTAGTGCGTATTTAGTGACGCTTTTGTGACTGCTTGTAAAAATTGGTGAAAATAGTCAAACCTGTGCATCGAACCCAAGAACTCTAAGTATCCATAGAAAAAATCCACTGAGCTAATGTAACCATTCGTTATTGTTATACATTGACTTATATATAGACCGATATACATAAAATCGGAAAAATATGAAAACCCATGACTCGAACCCAAGACCTACCAATCATATAAATTCATTTCAAATCCACTGAGCCACGGTTACCATTCATTTATTTAACACATTAACTTCTATATATAACGATACTTAGTATTTCGGAAAATAATTATAAAATATATTTTGGAAACAAATGCCACAATTATATTACAAACATAAATTTTCCATACCCAAACATTTATTTAAATTTAACAAGGGTTTTACAAAAAATTATTAAAAAAATTACATACATATTATTCAAACTCCATCATCATCCTCTGAAGATGATAAATTTACTTGAAATTCATCGTCTGGTTAAGCGTCTTCAATTTCGAAATCAATGTCTTCAACTGGATGATTTCTCGTTGACTAAACTATCGACAATTATTTCTTCAACCGTATCCATCATTCCATCATCATCAGTTTGTTGCAAAATGATCATCTCTTTCTCGTGAAATTTTCCTTGAACACGATTCCTCGGATTAACTTTCAGCACTATATGCCACAATTTCCGAGGACGTTTAATATATGGGTAAGGAAGATAACAAACTTGATCAGTTTGAGACCATGCCGTTAATTAAAATTTAAATTAGAAGTTTATAAATATATATACAAACATATACATATACACTTAGTTAAAACAGGAAAATCATACCTAAAATAAATGGTTCGTAGTTTTGATATTTCCGTGATGTGAGCACGTCAGCAATGCCTCCCTCGCTTTTTCGAGTGCCTTTTCCAATCGTAGGGTCAAACCATTCACAGTAGAAAAGTATGATCTTTAAATTAACAAATCCGGGATATTGGAGCTCCATGATAGTTTCTACGGTCCCATAGAAATCATGCTCTTCGGATGCTTCAGAATAATTTTGGCCTCAGACACATACCCCATAATTCATTGTTTTTTGCGTTATTCCGTGACTACGCGTGTGAAACAAATACCCTCTTGTAAAATACAGGGGCCACGATCTGACTTTATTTTCTGGACCTTCCACTATTTCATGAACCCAAGTAGGAAAACTTTCTTCACTTTGCATTGATCTGACCTATAAAGTAGAAAATATGCCAATTAACATAAGAAATTATAATTTAATAATGCACTCGGTTGGAATACATACATTTTGGCGGACCATTGATGAAAATCTTCATCTCTTTTCGCCGTGACCTCATCATCAGATAGTTCCGGGTATTCGAATCGAATCTGCGCGTCCAACAATCTGTATTGCAAATAATAAGATCTAATTATGACTAAAGTATCTAAAAAATAGATAAAGTTAACTTAAATTAATGTAGAAAGCATAGTTACCTTTCAAGCGGCCGAAAATAGTCACAATTCCGCAAAACATATGAATGTGCACACTTATAATCTTTCTCGCTTAACCAAAATTCACTACATTTGCCACTTGGATAACCTACTTCAGTAAATATATCCGGTACCAGTACAATATATACGGGTACTTCACCTTCATAATACCGACTTGCCCTGCAGAATTTACCTTCTATAATTTGAGGCAAATCATGATAGCAATACTAACATACATATTAAGTAAATTATTACCTTCTTCTGGTAGCTGTACAAATTTGCGACGCAAAGTAGTGTTCTGAGAAATAAGATATCTCATCATTCATGTACGATTGAACAATTGACCCCGCTGGATATCTTTTGTTCTTCGCTTTGCCTTTCAAATGTTTAAAAAACCTTTCGAAGGGATACATCCACCTATATTGCACAGAACCACAAAGCTCTGCTTCGTATGGTAGGTGGATAGGTAGGTGCTCCATCACATCAAAGAAAGAAAGTGGGGATTTTTTCCAAATTACACAAAATCATGACAATGTTCTCCTTCAGAAGTTGGACGCGAGTTTGATCCAATGATCTACTGCTTATGTCACGAAAAAGGCTCCAATCCCTACAAAAATATCACTAATTAATATACATAAGTTCCAATAATAGAAACACTTTAAACGATAATATATATATATATATACCTGATAATGCTTGGTGCACGTTACGGGGCAGAAGTTCTGCAAAGACAAACGGAAGCAACCGTTCCATAAATACATGGCAGTCGTGACTTTTTATTCCTGAAAACTTTCCACCATTGATGTCTGCACAACTGGCTAAATCTGCTACATAGCCATCTGGAAATTTAACCTCATTCTTGATCCATTGTAGTAAAGATTCTTTTGCTTTTGAAGTCAATCTCCAAATAGGAAATGGAGCTCTCCCTCGATCATCGACATGCAAATCTTTCCGAGCACAAAATCTTGCGATATCCAGTCTTGACTTAACTGTGTCTTTTGATCTGTCTTTAACATTCATAACAGTATACATGATGTTATCGAAATTTTTTTTCTCGATATGCCTCACATCAAGATTGTGTCTTAGATTGAGATCGGTCCAGTACGGTAGCTCCCAAAATATGCTTTCTTTATGCCAATTATGTCAGTCCCCATAGCTGCCCGGTTTTTTTGTATGTCCATTTCCACCACAATCAGATGTTTTAGGTGATTCGACATGACGTATACGCTCATATAACACTTGTTCACCAGTCAATGATTGAGGTGGGTAGTTGTTCTTTGCGTCCTTTCCCTTCAAAAAATTTACTTTATTCTTCTGCAGTGGATGATTGATGGGCAAAAACCTTATGTGACAGTAAAACCAACATGTCTTTCTACCAGCCGGCAATTGGAAAGCATTAGTCTCATCCATACAAATTGGACACGACAATCTTCCATGTGTCGTCCATCCCGAAAACATACCATATGCCATAAAATCGCTTATCATCCACAGCATAACAGCTTTAAGGTTGAAGGTTTGATCTAATGACACATCATACGCTTCAACTCCGTTATTCCATAAATCCTTTAACTCGTCGATCAGTGGTTGGAGTAAGACATCAAGACTTGCTCGTGGATGATCTGGTCCCGAATTCAAAACCGTAAGAAACAAATACTCACTTTTCATGCACATATCTGGGGGTAAGTGGTAGGGTGTCATGATCACAGGCCACAAAGAATGGTTTTTTGACATACCAAAGGATTAAAACCGTCTGTACATAATCCAAGATAAATGTTTCGCATTTCCACTGCAAAACTCGGATGCATGTGATTGAAATTCTTCCACTCTGCCACATCAGATGGATGACACATTACTCCGTCTTCTGACACATGCTCAGCATGCCATCTCATCGATGATGCAGTCTTCTCTGATTGGTACATCATCTTCAATCTGTCAGTGATAGGTAAAGACCACATATGACTCAACGATATTTTTATTCGTCCCTCATTAGCCTTATATCTTGGTTTTCCACAAAACCTACAATGCTCCAAATCCTCATCTTCTTTCGAGAAGAGCATACAATTATCTACACATACATCAAATGTATGGTACAGAAATCCTAGCTTTCGCATCAATGTTTTTGTCTCATAGTATGAGCCGGTTACCTGATTACCCTCTGGTAAATACTCCGTAAAAAATTCGGCTCATGAATCCATGCATGTTTCAGCCAAATTATGGTCTACCTTAATGTTCATGAACCGAGAAGCTAATGATAATTTCGAATGACCATCATGAAAACCATCATAAAGTGGCGTATTGCAGCATCTAACATGGCGTAGAACTATTTTGTCTCATGGGTAGGTTCTTCATGAACATGATCATTTCCACTTTGATCATATTCATAATATTCATTAAACGGCGTAGCACCATGAAATGCATCATTTACAATCCCAGCATATACATTTCCCTATCATATGCATTTCTCCATCATAATTTACTGGTTGATTACCACAACTAAAATCAGCATTAGCATAATGACTACTCGTGCCTGCCCCAACAACATCATAATCTTCACCATGTTCAGACCATACATAATATCCTGGCATAAATCCTCTACTATGGAAATGCTTCGAAACTGTCCTTGCTAGCATGAAAGTGGAATTTTGACATTTAACACAAGGGCAGTAAAACTTACCTCCACTGCTTAGAGCTATTGACTGGTTACTTGCAAAATTCATGAACTACTCGACCCCTTCCAAAAATTCACTCGAGAGATTATTTGTACGTGGATCGATTCTATTATACATCCACTCTTTGGATGAATTCCACATTTTTTTTTCTCTTTTCTCTGTGTTTTTTTTTTCTTTTTTTGCTCTGATGGTGAATGATAATGGGGGTGCTCGTTCCTTCCTTTTATAGGCAAAAAATTTCTCACTACTTTGCGACTACAAAAAAATAGTCACAAATTTGTTACTCTTCTGCCACCCTTTTACGACCATTTTGTGACTATTATCAGTAGTCACACAAGTTAGGTAGCGTACCTAACTTTCATATTTTCCACGTTTTCACCTACTTTTAGTGACTAAATTGCGACTCTTCAGGCACGATCTATAGGAGTTGCAAATAAGTTGCAATTTTGGGACTGATTTACGACTATATTTACTGACTAAAAATAGAGTCGCAAAACAGTATCACTTTGCGACTCTTTTGCGACTATATTTAAATAGTCGAATAATAGTCTCCATTCAGTCGCTAATTTAAGACTACGAACAATTCGGTCGTAAATTTGCGACTGATTTGCTTCTATATTTTCGTAATCGATCATTAGTCGCATTTTGGTCCCAAAACAGTCGCAAAATTTTACGACCGAAAAAACAGTCACAAAAAGTAGTCACTCATCAGCTGTGTTCTTGTAATGGCCAATCTCCATCATCATAGGCACAACCATCAAGAAACCAATCTGCACGATGGATTGGGAAGCAAGGGATGCCTGTAGAGATTTGGTGTCACGAATAGCTGGCTGGTTCCTCAACTCTTCTTCTTGCCCACTGAGAACAAAATACAACCGACCATAAAGAAAAATGTAGACCGTAACCACCGTTAACTGCGTGCCATACATAACATAGAAAAATGGTTTCAGGCTGAGACATATATAGTGATTGTGAGATAAAAAGGGAGAATTCTGATATACCATGCTACATAAGTATAACCCCAACTGTAGTGAAATAACAAGACAGTGATAACAACCGAAACACTTTATTGATCAAAAAAAGAATTACAATCGATTTAGTTCAAGCTTCCATAAGCGTTGAACTAACCTAAACCAGATTCAATGAACATGGATCAATTTCCACCACAAGGATAAGACTCTAACTGAACTAGAGGATTCTATTTATAAGCTATAGGACCTTACAAACAGTAATTCACTCGATACTAAGTATCATCTGCCAGCTTAGCTTCTTTCTCTTTCAGCTCAGCCTTCCCCTTCTCATATAGCTTCTTTCTTTTTCTGTATTATGCTCTCCAAGACCTATCAATACCCCCAGGCAAAGACGCAGCTTTTACTCAAGTGCAAAGATAGGAAACTCATGTTTAAGCTCAGTCACACTTACACAAGAAGACTCATGTCTAGGCAAAGCTTTCCACACACCCAGAGCCTCCAAAATCCCTTCATGATCATACCTTGACTCCAATAGTGTCTCTGGTTCCACAACCAGTTCATCCTCCACAATAATAGAAAGAGGCAAAAGTGTAACAGTTTGGCCTTGTCCCAATACTGGCTTGAGTTAAGAGACATGAAAAACTGGATGAATCTTTTAACCCTCTGGTAATCATAGCTTATAAGCTACTTTTCCAACCTTCTGCAACACTTCAAATGGCCATACCACCTAACAGCCACGTTTTGACAAATCCTCTTTTGCACAGACTGTTGCCTATAAAGACTTAACTTCAGGAAGACCACAGAACCCACAACAAAGGCCAAGTTTCTTCTATGCTTATCCGCATTATTCTTCAAACTATTTTGAGCATTGAGTAGATGAGCTTTAACATTCTGTAACAGAGCATCTCAAGCTTTCAACATAGATTCCAGCTCAAAGTTCTAAGTAGAGCCTTCCTCATATTTCAGAATTGTAGGTGGTTCCCTCCTGTACACCAACTTATAAGGAGTGCATTGTAGAGAAGTATGAAAAGATATATTATACTAGAGTTCAGCCCAAGGAAGAAATTTGGCACATGGCTTAGGTTGTGTGGAAGTAAAACATCTCAAATATGTCTTCAAACATCTGTTCATGACTTCAATTTGTCCATCAAACTGAGGATGATACGCTGTTGCGAACTGCAATTTAGTTCCAGACACCCTAAAACATGCTCTCCAAAAGGCATTCAAGAATAGCTTATCTCGATCTAAAATTATAGACTTGGGATAACCATGTAACATGATAATCTCTTGGACAAATTTGTTGGCCACATCCACAGCTGTGAAAGATGTCTAAGCCCATGAAATGCCCATATTTTATGAGTCTATCAACTACCACCAGAATGACATTAACCCCTTGTGACATAGGTAAGCCCTCAATGAAATCCATGAACAATTCTTCCCAAATCCTAAAGGGTAAAGGAATTTATTGTAATAACCCAACATGAGATAAAGTGAGTATTTGCTTGTTTGACAAACCATACATTCTGAAACATACTTCTGAACCATGTGCTTCATTTTCTTCCAATGAAATATAGCCTGATTCCTCCTCAATGTCTTCAATACACCAGAATGACCCCAAAAACTCCATCATGGTACTCATGTAAAATTAGAGGAATAGCCAATGATGTAATTGGGATAATCAATTTGTGCTTGTAAAACAGCCTCCCATCCATCACAGTATAACCCGATTTGGCTGGAGTACCATTCAATACGTGGGACAAAACCTCCTGGATCTCTGGATCAGTATCCATCTCCTTATACAAATCCTAGAGCTGAAGAGAAGATGGAACAGTGAGAGCCAATAACAAGGTAGCTACAGAACTACTATGTTAAGTCATAATCCGAGAAAGACCATCAACAACTTTGCTTTCAGCTCTCATCTTGTATTCAATATCAAAATCATAGCCCATAATACTAGTTAACCATCTCTGATAGTTTAATGTCACTTCTCTTTGCTCTAACATATACTTCAAACTCTTTTGATCTGTCTTTACTACAAATTTTTTGTCCAACAAATAATGCCTCCATTTTGAATAGCCATCACAATGGCCATCAATTCCCATTTATAGATAGGTTTCATTTGTCCTCTTTTGTTCAGGTCATAGTTAAAGTAGGCAATAAGATGCCTGTACTGCATCAACACAACACCTAAGCCATATCCCGAGGCATCAGATTCCGCAATGAAAACTTTGAAGTTAGGAAGAGCTAATACTAGAGTAGTAATCATTTCTTGTTTGAGTCTATAAAAAGCTAACTGAGCCTGTCCCTGCCATTCAAACTGATATGTCTTCAACAACTCAGTAAGAGGCTTGACAATCATACCATAACCTTGGACAAAACGTCTGTAATAGCCAGTTAAACCAAAAAACCCTCTGAGTTCCTTCACTGTTCTTAGAACTGGCCACTATTTGACTGCATTAATCTTGACTGGATCAGTAGAAACTTCATGAGAAGAGATAATATGACCCAAATACTCAACCCGAGATTGACCAAACATACACTTCTTTTGATTTTCAAACAGTTGTTGATCTCGAAATACTTGCAACACCATCCTCAAATGTTCCACATGATCTGCCAGTGTTGAACTATAGATGAGAATATCATCAAAGAACACTAAAACAAATTTCCGCAGAAAAGGTTTGAATACTTCATTCATCAATGCCTGAAAAGTGGCCTGA
Organism: Pseudoturritis turrita; assembly: GCA_900406555.1. Taxonomy (NCBI): domain Eukaryota; kingdom Viridiplantae; phylum Streptophyta; class Magnoliopsida; order Brassicales; family Brassicaceae; genus Pseudoturritis; species Pseudoturritis turrita. The sequence goes on from OVBL01000343.1 coordinate 635,465, forward strand.
GCATTGTGAGGCCAAAAGGCATAACCAAGAATTGAAAATACCATCGTGTGTTCTGAATGCAGTCTTCTCAATATCTTGTTCTTGCATTCTAATTTGGTTATAACCATAGCGTAAATCCAATTAACTTTGCTCCACATTGTTCATCCAAAAGTTGGTCTATCATAGGAATTGGATACTTATCTGGTATAATAGCTCTTGTAGTCAACACAAAACTGCCATGACTTATCCTTCTTCTTCACCATCAAGACAGGACTAGAAAAGGGCTATGACTAGGCCGAATAGTTCATGCTACTAACATCTCTTGTACTAACTCGTCCATGGCTTCTTTATGAGAATGAGGGTACCTATAGTGTCTCACACTGATATGGCCTACTCCTGGTTGTAGATTAATAGCATGCTCTCTATTTTGTATAGGTGGAAGCCCTTTTGGTTCCTTAAACACCTCCTAAAACTCCTGAAGAACCACTTTAATTATTTCCAGAATCTGAACTTCCTCAAATTTTTGCATTTGAACATTGCTAAATTCCAGGTCAACTACTTTACTAGAGACAGAGAATTCAGAACAGAAGAACTTAAGGGAAAACTTCCAAATATGTAGAGAAGGATCTCCATGTAAGGTCACCATCTAATCTTTGTATGTAAAAGAAACCTCATGGCTGTCCCAATCTACTTGACATTTGCTTAGGTTTCTCAACCATTGACTTCCCAAAATCACATCAGCATTACCCAACTCCAATGCTATGAAATCAACATCAAACTTAAAATCTTAAATGCCAAAAGAAACATTTCTGCAAATTCCTAACTGATATACTCTATATTTTACTACTTTTACTATGATTTTTATTATATTATTTATGCATTTTATCGTCATTTTCTACCAAAAGAGGTAGTTTTCTGGTATATGTAGGTTTTAAAGTCTCAACAGGTTAAATCATCGAAAATGATGCAAAAAGGATCAAAAGGAGTGTTAACTATGCTATATCTACTCACTCAAGTAAAAGGAATGATATACATCATATTTTACTTCTTTTTATTATATTTTTGTAGGTTTTTGACAAAGTAATTACTTGATTTTGGTATTTTATTGCTGTTTTTAGTGTTTTTATGGATCTTAGAATCTTTACAGGACATTGGAGTTTTGGACCAAAAAAGATGGAAAACAAGCATTTTAAAGACATGACAGATCCTGAGCATCAAATGTTTTGCATCAGATGGAGACTTTTCCACCATTGTATGAAGCTCATATTTTACCACAAGATATCTGAGAGTGTTAGCTTCAATTTACATATCATATCGTAGAAATCCAAAGGTGAAATCTCAAGTTGTGCCTGATTTACTGAAGACTGTACCAGCTGGGTTCAAGGAGAAGCAAGCCCATGACGTGAAAGCTGATTGATCGATCTTGGCCTCAGTAATATATCGACAAGATTACGGTGTTTTGGTGCATAATGAGATTAATGAAGTGATCGATCGATTGCCCCTAGCCAATCGATCGATCGCCACTCCTGAAAAAAGGAAATATTCCTTTTTCATGATTATCTCCTAAATTTTCAAGGGAATATATCCTAGCCGTCATATATATATATATAGAAACAGAGAGGAGGCCATAAAAATCAGAGCTTGATCACCACCTTTATAGCTACCAAAAGTTTCATAGTTTTAGGTTTCTTTTATAGATTTTTACGCTTTGTTCGATAAGGGAGAAGCTATCGCCTCCTTGTACCTTTTGGAGAAATGTTCTAAACCATTTTGCTACTGTTTTTAATGAATATGAATTCATCTTATGCTTTTGCTTTGATCTTCATATCCATGATTGAGTAGTCATCTTCTTAGGTTTTAGGGATTCAAAGAGATTTAATGAATTGTTAAGATTGAAGATTATTGTTTAGGGTATCTATTGGTTCTTTATCTTGATTGATGATTGCTTGAATGCGCACTTGTGAACTGATTTTAGGTAGATTTATTTTCTGAAAGCTTGATAAATCTCCGAAACTAATCTAGGTAAGCTAGGCGCTATAACCTGCGGGAGTTGAATTATAAAGTCTACTGAACATATCAAACTTGTTTAAATTATGGATGGTTGATTTCTAATAACGAACGGGAGTTTATTTTACCTACTTATACGGATGATCTTATTAAAGTATGTAGACTGGTTTAGCTTGGTTTAGTATTGGTTTATATTAGAATGTAAAGCTTTGTTTTAGTTTGGTTTAGATTGATTTTGGTTTGTTGTATATATACATTTTGTACACCAATTTTGATCTAATGAGAAAATAGAAAGGTTTTACAAAATATTGATTCAACATTTCTAATATGGTATCAGAACATTTCTTCTACTCAATCTTCTGATTTTTTTCTTCAAATTCTTCAATTCTCTTCATATTTTTGACAAATCTTACCGATTAATCGGTTCAATCATCAAAGATCTTTGTTTAGCGAGCTCGATTTAGTTGAAAATGGTGAAACGATTGGGAAAAGCAAAGACGAGAGGTTCCACACTGGAAGACGAAGGATATGAGCTTCAGATTCATCATGCATCATCACAAATCGAAGAACCTGAAGTTGCGACAACGAAATCACACTAAACACACCGATTGATTCCTTATCCTAGATCGGGAATGATGTCAGAGGTAATGGAATCTTATGATAGTACTCATAGTACATTCTTCTTACACTACGCCGATCATCTTGGCTTAGCGATAGTAGCTCATACTTTGGATGGATCAAACTACAATAAATGGTCTATAGTTATGAAGATTAGTCTAGATGCTAAGAATAAACTTAGTTTTTTATACGGATCATTGCCTATAGGCCTGATGAAAGTGATAGATTGTACAAAATCTGGAGTAGATGCAACAGTATGGTGAAGTCATGGTTGTTGAATGTTGTGAGCAAAGAGATATACGATAGTATTATATACTATCAGGATGTGGGACGACTTGTTTATAAGGTTTAAGGTAAACAATTTGCCACATAAATATCAAATTGAACTAGCTATTACGAGTCTCAACCAAGGACAGCTTAACTTGTCCACTTATTACACTAAAAAGAAAACACTATGGGAGAAATTGGCTAACACCAAATCTACATCAGTGAAGAAGTGTGATTGCAATCAAGTTAAGGAGCTGTTAGAAGAGGCTGAGACTAGTAGGATCATTCACTTCCTTATGTGAATGAATGATAGCTTCAATAATAATCGAGGTCATATACTGAATATGAAACCTAGAACTAGTTTATCTAAGATTTATAATATCCTTGATCAGGATGAGAGTCAAAGGATTGTTGGTTGCACAACAAAGTTGATCTCCAATCCTTCTCCTTTTTCAAACACAAATTGGTAGTTCTGAAAACAGTCAAGTCATGTTGGCACATTGAGGATTTCAGAAATCTAAGTGTTCATTGCTTTAGGATTGGACATACTGTCGATAAGTGTTATAAAGTCCATGGATATCCTCCTGGGCATCCATTGAAAGGAAAGAAGATGAATTCAGTGGGTACTACTAATCTGGCAACTACAAATTTGGTTCAGAATCAGAAAGAGACTTGTTCTGCAGACTCTAATGATCATATGACTACAAAACAAGTTCACCAGATGATCTCTTATCTTAGTACCAAGCTTCAGCCTACTAGTAGCAACACCAACACTGAGAAACTTTCCTTTGCCTCGTCTCAAAACTCTGTACCAGTTGTCTCACAGCTTTCTGGTACTTTTTTTTTCACTCTATAACTTTTCTTACTATGATATGCTCACTTCTTATACTGAAATTGAAGTGTCTCTTAGGGCTTGGATCATAGACTCAGGGGATAGTCATCATGTTACTCATGATAGGTCATTATATGTAGAGTTTACAGTTTTAGAAAGAACCTATGTTACCCTTCCCAATGGCCATACGGTTAAGATAGAAAGAACTGGTTTTATTCAGTTGACTGATGCTCTCTCTCTCTATAATGTTTTTTATATCCCTGAATTTAAATTCAATTTACTAAGTGTTAGTGTCTTGACCAAAACACTGAATTCTGAAGTTAGTTTTACTGCTGATTCATGTGTTATTCAGGCTCTTTCAAAGGAATTGATGATTGGTCAAGGTAGTCAAGTTGCGAATCGTTATGTTCAAATTACAATAGTGGAAATGATAGTCTCTCTTTACCAGATACTCTTTCTATTTATTCTAGTATTCGAGTAGATTCTAAAACATGGCATAAAGATTAGGCCATCCATCTATGACTAAAATAGACTATCTTTTTGAAGTATTTGCTTTACCTAAGAATAAAGATATTAAAACTTCTAAATCTTGTCATGTTTGTCATTTATCTAAACAAAAACATCTATCTTTCAATGTCATAAATAATATTTGTTCTAAACCTTTTGAGTTCGTCCATATATATTGATACTTGGGGACCATTTTCAATCCCAACTGTTGATGGTTTCAAGTACTTTTTGACTATTGTAGATGATTTAGTAGAGCAACTTGGGCTTACTTACTAAAACATAAATCTGATGTTATAATTGTGTTTCCTACTTTCATAAATATGGTAGAAGCACAATATGATAACAAAAGTTTGTTCCGTTAGGTTTTATAATGCTTTAGAATTGAAATTTACTGAATTATATTTTTCTACGGAATTAAAGCATATCATTCTTGTCTTGAAACACCTGAACAGAGATATGTAGTAGAGGAAAGCATCAGTATCTCCTGAATGTAGCTAGAGCCTTCATGTTTCAATCTGGAGTTCCCTTACAGTTTTTGGGTGATTGCATTTTGACTGTTGTGTTCTTAATCAATAGATTGCCATCTCCTAGACTAGATAATAAGTCTCCTTTTGAGAAACTTAGATCTAAAATTCCTGATTATACAGCTTTGAAAACATTTGGTTGCTTATGTTATTGTTCTACATCTCCTAAACTTAGAAATAAGTTTGAACCTCGAGCTAGAGCATGTATCTTTCTAGGTTATCCTACGAGTTATAAGGGATACAAGCTATTAGACATAGAGACACATTCAGTTTCCATTTCTAGGCATGTCATTTTCTATGAGGATATTTTTCCCTTTGTTATTTCTGACATTCCAGAAGACTCAAAGAATTTCTTTCCTAATCTTCTTTCACCTGCACTTCCAGATGAACATTTGCCTCTTGAGCAAACATCTTCTGACACTCATTCACATCCTAATGAGTTGTCTTCTGAGATTTTTGCTCCTTCTAAGTCTAAATCTCTCAGGTTTAGGAAGAAACTTTCCCACTTGCAAGATTTTCATCGTTATAATAATACTACTACTATTACTACGCCTTATCCACTCACAAATTTTATCTTATTCATCATTATCTGAGCCTTTCCATGTTTTCATTACTCACATTACAAATACACCTATACCACAAAATTATTTAGAGGCAAGCAAAGACAAGGTATGGTGTGATGCTTGTAAATTGGAGATTGGTGCTTTTGTAAGGACAGAGATTTGGAGTATTTGTGAGTTGCCTGCAGATAAAGAGGCTATTAGGTGTAAATGGGTATTTACAGTGAAACACCTTGCAGATGGGAGTATAGAAAGGTATAAGGCTCTGTTAGTAGCTAAAGAATATACCCAACAAAAAGGTATTGACGTCATTGATACATTTTCTCATGTTGCTAAGATGGTCACAGTCAAGATTCTTTTATCTCTGGCTCCAAAGATGAAGTGGTCTCTTACACAGTTGGATGTATCTAATGCTTTCCTAAATGGAAATTTGGATGAAGAAATCTACATGAAGCTTCCCCCAGGTTACTCAAAAATTCAAGGGGAATCAACATCACTACAGCTGTTTGCAAACTCATAAATTTATTTATGGATTGAAGCAAGCTTCAAGACAGTGATTTATGAAATTTTCTACTACTCTTACTGGTTTTGGATTTCCAAAGTGCCATGGTGATCATACCATGTTTGTCAAGGAGTTGGAAGGGAAGTTTATGGTGGTGTTGGTTTATGTAGATGACATAATCATAGTTAGTAGATGATGATGTGATTGAACTTAAGTCTCAACTTAATTATGCTTTTCAGCTCAGAATCCTGGTAAGCAAGATGGGTGTGATTAACATCTACTCACCTTCATCTTGAGGAAGGCTATTAAAGGATGTGGACTAGTTTAGGTTGGTTTATATTAGAATGTAAAGCTTTGGTTTAGATTGATTTTGGTTTGTTGTATATATACATTTTGTACACCAAATTCGATCTAATGAGAAAATAGAAAGGTTTTACAAAATATTGATTCAACATTTCTAATAGATCTAATTTTATTTTTCTACTTTTAATTGATTGGTTTCCTTTTTCAAGTTTAAAACACATTAGACTACAAACCCTCGTGGATCCTAAATCTAGTTTATTTATAAGAGAGAAAATTCTACAATGTTTTAAAAGGGACATAACAGACGGGTTAAAACTTGAAAATTTTTCGTAATTCATGTAGAAAACTCCAAAACGACATATAATCTGAAACGAGAAATAAGAGAAAGGGATATTTGTGAATCGGCGGGATTTATTACAAAACTAATGTGAAACGAGAAATAAGAGAAAGGAATGTTTGTGAATCGGCGGGATTAAAAAAGAAGGTAGCAGCTTCCTTCTTAATCATTCATCGTAATGTACTTTACCTTTACTGTATTAATTGTCTTATTTAAATACAACTTGGGGAAAAGTTGGTGCCTATTTTATGGTCTTTGATTTTCTCTTCTTGGATAGGATTTTCAATCGTTCTCTCTCGCTGGCTAGGATTTGTGTTGCTTGTTCTTGAAGAATCTGTCCTCGTTCTAGTTTTTGGTTCATCCGTTTTCTTTCTTCCTTTGTCATCACAAGGTGATCACTAATCTCTGCATCTTCTCGCCGTCTTGTAAAAAAGTAGACTGTTTAGTTCATACAGTTTTATTAAGTTTTTTTTTTTGCGATCAATTACAAAATAAAAGAGTTTTTGCTTACATCACTTCTTTTTTTCACTGATCTCTTAAGGTGTACTCTAAAAAGATCTTATAACTAAAGTTTGAATAATAATATTCATAATGGTGGTTTGCGCAGTTTGACTGTATGAGGATTTAAAAGATTCGATGCCGGACCAAATAGATAGATCCGAATCGGTTCGGTCCGTAAGATCTACTCGAGCTACGAGTAGTCGTAGTCATGGAGAAGAAACTCCAGATAGTGAGCTTGTGCCATCGTCTCTTGTGGAGATTGCCCCGATCCTTCGTGTAGCCAATAAAATAGAGCGTTTTAACAACCGGGTTGCTTACCTATGTGAGTCTGAAAGAAGTATATATTGGTTTTAACTTTACTTTTTTCATGATCTTGACATAGAACCGTACGTGGTTACTTCTATATGTAAATATATTACAGGTCGTTATCATGCGTTTGAGAAGGCACACAAGCTTGATCCCAATTCAAGTGGGCATGGTGTCCGCCTTTTCAAGACTTCACTTATGCACCGGTTACGAAAGGTACGGATTATATTATTATTATTAGTAGTAGTAGTACTAGGCCTCAAACCCCGCGAAAGCGCGGGAAAATGTTATTTGTTAAATTTTAAATAGAAAATTATTTAAAACAATAATAAATAAAAGTATACAGTGAAAAGATAACAATACAAAGATATTAACATCTTAAACATTTTTTTAAAATATTTTTATGGTAGAAGTAAAAAAAAAAATATATATATATATATATATATATATATGAAAAGACACGACCCTAAGAGAAATTAATAACCATAAAATGGTTTTTTCCGAAAAGACGCAAACCTAAGAGACACTAATAAACCATAAAACAATTTTTTTTGAAAAGACGCAACCCTAGTATTAATAACCATAAAACAGTTTTTTTCGAAAAAATGCAACTCTAGGATGTAAACTATAAAAAAAAATTTCGAAAAGATGCATTTTTACATATACCAATTTTTTCTGAAAAGACGCAATCCTATGATGCATTAATAACCATAAAACAAAATTTCTCGAAAAGACGTAACCCTAAGATGCATTAATAACCACAAAATATTTTTTACTAAGACGACGCAACCATATGATGTATTAATAACCATAAAACGATTTTTTCAAAAAGACGCAATTCTAAGAGACATTAATAACCATAAAATAGTTTTTACGAAAAGACGCAACCTTTAGAGACTAATAACATAACACGTTTTTTCGAAAAGACGCAACCCTAAGAGACATTAATAACCATAAAAATGTTTTTTCGAAAAGACGCGACCCTAGCATTAATAACCATAAAACGGTTTTTTTTTAAAAGACGCAACCCTAACCATAAAATCTGCATTGTCTAAAGAATTCCAAAATTCTTTACACAAATCAAGAATTTTTGGAACTTCTACAAAGTAAAATGATCAATACTTTTGAATAATTTTAAAATAATAGAATGACATTTTTTATCATTGTTATGCTTTGAGTGAATTTTAAAATTAGTAGTCATAAATAAATAAAATATTCAACGAAAAAAATATATAGAGTTAAAACACAAATATATAGGTCAAAAGGTTTTTTTCGAAAAGACGCAAGCCTTGGAAATAACCATAAAACGATTATATTGAAAATACGCAATCTTTGGAAATAACCATGAAGCAGTTATATCGAAAAGACACAATCTTTGAAAATAACCATAAAACGGTTTTTTCGAAAGGACACAACCATAAAGCGGTTATATCGAAAAGATGCAACTTTTGGAAATAACCATAAAACAATTATATCTGAAAAACGCAACCCTTGAAAAAACGGTTATATCGAATAGACACAATATTTGGAAATAACCATAAAACGGTTATTTTCAAAATGACACAACCAAAAAATATTCATTTTCTAGGATTGCTTTATTAATAGATTACTACGCTAGGAAGTTTGGTTTCGTTCATCTATATTTTTTAATAACTTAATTAAACTTGTGTAGGATGATGAAATAAGTAAGGGAAAACGTCAAAGAAAAGACGAAGAAACCATGGGAAAGCGGAGGAGTGATGCACTTGAAATGGAACGTTTCTATAAGCAATACCACGACTTTATCCACGCTTTGCTAAACGATGGTGATGAAGCTGACGGGTTTGTGTTCAACAGAATTGTGTTTATTCAGATTTTCGTTTTCTCTTAATCGCCATATATGATAGACTGAGTAAAGAAATTGCCAAACAAAATGAAACGTTAAAGGAGCTCTTCTTTAGAAGCAAAAATTAAATAATCAAAACAGAAACACCAACACCAACACGTAGAAAATGAATCTCACAAATGAGTGTTCAATCAACCCTTATATAAGTGAGTTAAGTCTCTCAAGATCCAACTACGAAAAAAATTTAAGAATAAACTAAGGAATTGAAATCTACAATAAACCAATACCGTAAGCATTACCAAGTGGGTCTTGGTCTAGTGATTTTTGAGTGTATTTAAGGTCACTAATTTAAATCCACTTAGAAAAAGTGATTTATGCCTTAAAATAATATTATTAACAGCTAGTTCCAGAATAGAGATTATACACCAAAGGTTCGGAATTTCCAAAGTTATATAAAAAAAAAAATACCGTAAGCATGTATAACTACTAATAAACAATACCGTAAGCATGCATAATTTACTAAAAAAAATATACCGTAAGCATGTTACACATTAAATCACCTCCAATGGAGTTTCAATTGGGTTCTCCAATTTAAAAAAAAAAAAATGAAGTGGGTATCTCAAAAATAGTTCTCAATTGAGAACCTCTTCGAAAAATCCAAAAATAAAATAATATTAAATATATTGATATTATATTTCAGAACTCCTCCATGAGAAATCTTCATTGGAGATGCTTTTAGAACATTTCCGATGAGAGTCTCTCAAGAAGTTTCTCACTATATAAAAAAAAAAAAAGTGAGAATCGACTCTTATTTGAGAATTTCATGACACTTGTCTCTTTATGAGTGGTTCAATTTTTTTTTTAAATTAAAGTTTAATTATATAGTTGAATTATCTTAAAATATTAATTTTATATTATTGAAAAACTTTTTTGAGAAACTCTACCAATGAAGATGTTCTTAGATTCTTAATTAATCGGTAGCCCAACTTGAGTAATGAGTACTAGTTGGCCACCAAAAGGGGAACGTGCTCAAGGTCACGAATTCGAGTTCCCGTGACATATAGGGACTAATTAACTATACTCTTATCTTTGACCCCAGAAGATTATTGATCTAAAGTCTGAAATTTTTTAAGTTATAAAAAATATATATAAGCAATTAGTTTATGTGCTTGTTTCTGTCTTTACACCCCCCTTTTTTTAGTTCAGTTTTAGTTCTCAACATACAACCGATGAAATTCTCTTTGATGTCTTGGAAGCTGTTCATCAGAGAGACGATGTCGAAGTGCCTGCTGAGGTGAAGTAGATAACAAAGATTATATCTTGTTTTCATTTTGGCTTTAATTATATATTATTCTTATTATGATTTCAGGGAAATATCTTAATATTCACATGAAGTGATAACCAAATTCGCTTGTTTATGTTCATCCCTTATTATTTTCTTCTTTTTCTGTAGTTTTTTAGATTTTGCAATGATGTGGAAGAAAATACCCAGATCTACGTGCCTTACAATATACTTCCCCTCGATCCCGATAGTAAAAATCAAACTATAATGAGATTTCCTGAGGTAATACAAAAAAAGATACTCCTGATTTTCTATTTAATTATTGTTTCGAGTCTAAAAACATAAACATTTGCGAGCATTATACTGTTATTCAGATAAAAGCTGCAGTAATGGCACTTCGTAGTAACGTGAGCGACTTACCCTGGCCTGAAAATCAAAAGAATAAACGCGATGAAGACATGCTAGACTGGCTTCAAACTATGTTTGGTTTTCAGGTGAATTAATATCCACCTGATTAATTAGCTGGAAAACTTTTGCTAGTCTTGATTAATTTTCATAATGGACATGCTGGATTTTGATCTATCCTGTAAAATGGCAGAAAGACAACGTTTCAAATCAACGAGAGAACTTGGTTTTGTTACTTGCCAATGTCCAAAGTCGAAAGTTTCCGAATGAAGAACCACCAGACGTATGTATTTGTGTTGAACTTAATTGTAAATATATCTGTGCTTTTCTTGCTCTGTGCCTAGTCCGTTGTATTTGCACTAACAGTCTAAACTACAATTTTGTTTCTAGTTGGAGGAGGCGGCTTTGGATACAGTAATGGGTAATCTTTTAGAAAACTACATAAGATGGTACAAATTCTTGGATCTGAAAGACAGCAAATGGTAAGGCTCCTCCTTGTAATTATATATGCCTTGTACCAATTCTATCAAGTTATATTCTCTTGTTGCCACTTGTAGGTCGCCGCATATTGAAAAAGAGAAAATAAGGCAGAGGAAACTGCTATACATTGGACTCTATCTTTTAATATGGGGAGAAGCTGCAAACATCAGATTCATGCCCGAATGCCTTTGCTATATATATCACCATGTACGGTTTTGGTTTAAATTATTTCCTACTTATATATGTCTTATTCCCAGTTGAATTTTATTTTTATTTTCTGGATCTGTTTAGATGGCTTTTGAGTTGTTTGAGATGTTGGAGAGGAGAGTTAATGAAGATACAAGGGAGCCGGTAAAACCGGCATATGGTGGTGAAGATGAAGCTTTCTTGAAGAATGTAGTGACTCCTATCTACGAGACAATAGCCAAGGTTGCTTGCGCTTGGCCATCTGTTCAATATTGTTTTCTCTAGCTTGCCTCCGATCAAGTTCCTACTATTTCTAATCTTAATTTAATTTGTACACTACAGGAAGCAAAAAAAGGTAGAGGAGGGAAGCATTCTGAGGGGAGAAACTATGACGATTTGAACGAATATTTTTGGTACAATGCAAATGCATCATCGATCTATTGGAGATAACTTGGAAAGCAAGATGTGTATCTTGCGGACCAAGTATTGTGGGCCATCAAAATCTTCAAAGCCGCCCGTCTACTTGGTCCGCAATAATTCTTCCATTTAGATTTTATGGACTTCACGGGCTTCACTTCATAGACGAATTTTGATGACCCACAATACTTGGTCCGCAAGATACACATCTTGCTCCCCAAGCTATCTCCAATATAATCATCTTATAATACCTTTTCGAAAGTCTCACAACGAGACCTCTTTGTCTTTGAATTTGTAGGTCAACGAAAACTCAATGCAATCGGCAAAAGTGGATTGAGGAAACTGATCATGCTGATTTCTTTTGTAAGATATCTTTAGTATTCGTTAAGTGAATTGGCAAGAGACCCATTCGATTCCTTTTATTGCCAACACTCCTTTATTTGGATTTCCTTCTTACTTTTTTGGTCTTCACTATGCGAACTCATGCTGACTTCTTTTGTAATACAGCAAAAGAAATTGCACATGACGAATCTGAGGTACGTGTAGAACTTATAAGCTTTGGAGATTGGTGTAAATGATATAATGTTATAGTTGAAGTTGTACTATTATACTATAGGCTGCCCAATATAGACAAACTAGATTTTGACTCGCGTCAAACGCGGGATTATAATTGAAAATAAAAATTATGGTTCTTTTTAATATATAGGAGAAATTAGAAATAGCAAAGATCAAATAGTACATCTCTCATATAGATAAATATATTTTATCTTACCAAAATTAATTTGCATGACACTTGGTTTGGATGTAAGCATTTTTTGTGTAAATCGAATACGTCTGAGATTATAAATTCTTTCAAACTTATTTGAGTTAACCAAAACGAAAAAAATATCGCGTAAGTATGTAAAAAATTTTTAAAATAAAAAATCAAAGAAATAATAAAAAGTGAAACTGGTGATTTTTCAAAATTCAAGTATTAATTTTTTGTTTTCAATTTATTTTGTATGAACTGTTTGGATTTTACCAATATTGACAACTTGTACATATGGTTGATAGCTTTATAGGCTCCAACAGTTTGATTGATAGCAAACAAAACAAAGATTCTTGCATTTTCTTAAAATATAGATTATAAAAATCTTATATATGTGTATATATATATTTCTATCAATAAATCTATCGTATTTTCTGTAAAAATTATAAAAATATTTTATTTGTAAAGTTGTACGTTTATAACAAAATCTCAACTTTAATTAGAGTAATATTGATACAATTAAGCGATATTAAAAAAAAATTGTATGATTAGTCATATTTTCAAATATCTAAATGAATATTAATACAATTTTTATAAAGTAATTGATATCGGTAAATGATTCATCGTTAAAACATTATGTTTTTTAAATATTACGTTTTAATTGGATTTAAATTTGTAACACATGTATTTGTGAGTTCATGTTAAAAATTAATAAAAATATGTAGAGATTTCCACCATGGCATATAGAATTAATTGGAATGTTTTAATTGGTTAATTTAATTGATGTGTCCCTTAAATTCATCTTTAATCGACACATAAGATTTTTTGCATTTATGTCTTCTCAATTAATATATATAGGATAGATATTTGAATGAACGTCTTCTATCTATAATATTTTGTTAGGGTTGAGCCTAGGTCAATACTTTTAAAATCTCAATAGGTTGAACCCAATCTTCAATACAAGGTTACGAGAATATAATGTTTTGTTAGAATATTCCACACCGGAAGTGGAGATAAATCAACATTAGTATATTAATGATACAAACTTCTCCACTCATTGTCAATTGGTTTGAGTTGAAAACTTATAATCTCACATAGTCTCAAATCCCAGCAAACCCAAACATGTATAACTGATCCAAAATGAATGTGGGATTCGGTCCAAAATGAATGAACCAAAAGAATCATCTCGAGGGGACATATATAATATTCCACATTGATTTGAAATAAATCAATACTATTATATAAGAGAGATGAACATGTTCACTTATTGCCAATTGATTTTGACTCCTTAACTCATAATATTACATCATTCAGATTTATAAGTCATTTACTAGTATTATCTTTACTTTGTGGATTTATCGCTTTTAACATGTTCACAATGTCGCAGAATAAACCAAAGACCGGAGACCAGGAGCGGACAGAGGACGAAAAAAGTGGGTACATCTCCACACCCCTTCAAAATCCCACGATTATAATTCCCCCAAGGATATATTTTTCTTTTCGCCTTACTTTTTATTTCTTCTTTGCTTTTTTTGTGTATTCTCTATGAAACTTTCCTATTACAGCAGAAGATATCGGACCTGAAGATTCCGAGGTACGGGTACAACTTGTAATACCTGGATATCATTATGTCCGAGAGTTAGCTCATTAGAAAAATATTTTATCTTCAAACAATCATTTAACTAGTTTGAAAACATTTGAATTGATCTCCTTCCATATATTTCATTGTTCATATTTTGCTATGATTGACCATAGGTCATGCAATTATTTTAAGATCTCTATAGGTACAACACAATTTTTAAAACCAGCTTATGAGGATAGAATGTCATTCGAACTTATTAATTAATCTTATTAACCTAAGTTGATACTTTCACTTTTCCGCAAATAGTTTTTTAACCAGTGTTAAAAACATTTGGATGAAAATGCTCCATCTATATCATTGTTAATGTCACAGGTGAAGCTCCTAATAGATCAAGTTTCTAAACCTATCACTGTCACGGCTGGAGATGGATGTGTTTGCAAAGTCAATTTTGTTGAGAGACGCTCTTTCTTGCATCTGTTTAGAAGTTTTGATAGAATGTGGACTTTTTATATCTTGTGTTTGCAGGTACCACTAGCTTTTATTCAATTTTTTCAGTCCAATTTGTATATTGTGTAAACCTGTTAAACGTAATTTGATGGATTATAAGGATTTTGTTTAGGCAATGATCATAATTGCTTGGAATGAAACCGGAGATTCTGAGGAGGATGATGTCTTCCACAATGTTTTGAGCATCTTCATCACAACTGCTATTTTAAACCTTGCACAAGGTGAGATTGGTTTAGGGTATATCATTTTTAGCGTATGAAAATAGATTGTGATAATTACCTGCCAACGAATATGTCTTAACCTTATCAGTCTTAATTTCAGGGAGATTCAAGTTGCATGCATGGTTTCTTTTAATAATGTTTTTCGTATTTTAAGTGAATGAAAATCATTGATGCTTTCCTTCCACTTCTCTGACTACTTACTCTAATAATTTTCAGCTCTTGTCGACATAGTTCTGACCTGGAATGCATTACATAGCATGACATTCTATGTGCAGCTCAGATACTTCTTAAAGGCAGTTGCCGCTGTTATATGGGCAGTACTTTTTTCAATAACTTATTACACACACAACCGCATTCTTTCCAGTTTTGCTATTGTTATTTACTTATCCTCAAGCATGCTCATGGCGGTGTTGTTCCTAAGTTTATTCTTCCGGCGTCATCTTAAAAGGTTGTCTGAAAATCAGATCGTGAAACTGGTGATGTGGTGGTATCAGGTATTTTATCTATATAGCTTATGTAAATAAACTGCCAATTTATAAAGGTTAATAAACAATGTACACTAATCATGATTCTTGGTGAAATAGCCTCGGCTGTATGTAGGAAGGGATATGCACGAGAATGCATGGTCATTTATCAAGTAAGAGTACAAAACATGCATGCATGCTAGGGGTTAAAATGTTGATGGATCTTCCAACACTGCGTAGTGAGGTTTCGTGAATAATTTGTAGGTACATGGTGTTCTGGATTGTCCTGCTAGTTGTAAAGTTTGGATTCAGTTATTATGCAGAGGTACCACATTTTCACGTATCTCATTGTGTTGTTTGTTTAATATTGTATTATTATGTGAGGAACATTTACTCAAAAAAAGAAGAAGTTAAATACATGATTGTTTACTACTAATGGCCGCTGGAAAATTCTGGCGACACGTTATTATATATTCTCATAGTTGCCATTTACAAAGCAGATTAAGCCTCTTGTTGGTCCAACCAAAGAAATTATGCGACTTCATATATCAGTCAACCGTTTGCCTGAGTTGTTTCCTCCCGGTAATAGTTGATATATATATAACATGTTGGTGTTCACTTGTTTCATAGTTGAACTTTTTATTAAATTATCCAGGTGTTATATCTTTTGTTTTATCAGCTCTGTATAATATAGGTCTCGTGATCACGCTCTGGTCACCTGTTATTCTTGTGAGTTGGCTCATACTCTTCATTGCCATGGGCCTCTATCTTACGGTCACCCCTATTTATGCTAAATTTCACATGCAGGTTTATTTTATGGACACTCAGATATGGTATGCTACCCTATCAACTTTGGTTGGCAGTATTATTGGAGCTTATAAACGTCTTGGAGAGGTTCATACTTGCTTTCCTTATTATGCACTTTATAAGAAAATAGGACTACCTAACTTCTCGAGTTTCCAGCAAAATCCTTTCTAAAAAGAAGCCTATTGCATTTTCAGGTCCAAACCCTTGGAATGTTGATGACTAGATTCCAATACTTATCAGGGGTCTTTAATGATTGGTTAGTTCCAATTAGTAAACCCCCACCACCAGGAGTTGCCATAGACCAAATAAAACTGAATATTTTGAAGGAAGCACGATTTTCTCAGATGTGGAACAAAATAATTACTAGTTTCCGAGAAGAAGATTTGATTAGCAATAGGTTAACTTTGACTTTGATACTTTCATCCTTATTTCAATTGTTGAATCTTTTTAGATGGGGAAGAATTTAGCGACTAGTAGTGTTGATCGGTATGCAGGGAAATGGATCTCCTGTTGGTGCCATATTGGAAGAAACTGAATGCAAAAAAACAACAAGATCTAACCGAAAATGAACACCAAGATCCTATCCGCTGGCCACTGTTTCTGCTGACCAGTAAGGTGAATATCTTATCTTTGTCTTATATATGATCTTAATTTTAATATGGACTCGTGTTTAAATGTGGTAGATTCCAATAGCCTTGGAGATGACGAAAGATAGCAATGGAAAAGATAGTGAACTGAGAAAGAGACTGAAAGCTGACATTTACATGACTAGTGCAGTTGAAGAGTGCTATGCCTCTTTTAAGATCCTCTTAAACACTTTGGTTGTCCAAGAACAAGATGTTCGGTAAGTCTTAGAAAATTCTTCGCAATTTTATTTTAACTTGCACATTTCCTTTCGTAATTTATTTGTCTTATACAGGATCCTAGATAAAATTTTCACCATGATTGATAATCATATAGACAGAGGTACACTGATAACGAGCGTTAATTGGAGTGTTCTTCCTGATCTGTATGACCAGTTTGTTGAACTAACTGACCATTTGGTAAGTGTTGTAGCTACAAAAGAATAAAAATAAAAAATTGAAAAGGAACTAAGTCACTAAACAAGTTAATTTCGTCTACATGCTACAGCTACAAAAAGAGACGAGCATGTACAAAATTTCTCGTATTTTGCTAAATATGTTAGAAATGGTGGAATCGCGCATGATGAAGGACGATCCCCCAAGGTAAGATCATTTGACATAATCCGCAGTCATAATTTCTTACAACTAAAACACGATAATAATGAATCCAGGCTCAAAATGGTTTTAGAATTTGGAAATGAGCAACATATATAATATGTTAAAATAAACTTTTAGCTGAATGGTTGATCAACTGTTGTTCAAAGCACACTCATTAAGGTTTTCCTTTCCATAGCTTGCGAGAGTCAAGCACCCGTAACTATTTCCTAAAGCTTCATCAAGCGGTGGGCCCTCGCATAGACGACTGGGAAAAAAATGCAAGTGTTCTCTATAAAGTTCATACACTTGTCTCATTCTTGTTTCCACGATACATCTCTAAGATGTCTCTGTTTGCTTTCCATTGTCATCGTGCAGATCAATAGGCTTTATCTTTTGCTGACAGTGAAGGATTCGGCTATGGATGTGCCGTCAAACTTGGAAGCTCGAAGGCGTCTTACATTCTTTTCAAATTCGTTATTCATGGAAATGCCCGAAGCACCCAAAATCCGCAACATGCTTTCCTTTTCGTATGTTCCTTGCACCCCAAGAAACTCTTGAATTGCCATCTCCATTCCATATTTCCCACGAGCCTAAATCTAATAGCCATGCAACACCTTAATTAACACATCTCTCCTCTTTTCCATTTCCATAGGGCACTAACACCATACCATGAAGAGGAAGTCCGTTTCTCCACTCTTGATTTGAAAAAGCAAAATGAAGATGGAATCTCTATACTCTTTTACTTGCAGAAGATCTTTCCAGGTTTCACTTTTCTTCCGTTTTCCCAAAATATCTTGTGACCCTCTTATTTCGTCAACTGAGTATGTGGTTTACCACAGATGAGTGGATGAACTTTCTGGAGCGAGTTGAATGTGGCAGTGAGAAAAATCTCGAAGCAGCAGATTATTTGAAAGAAAAGCTTCGTATGTGGGGGTCTTACAGGGGGCAGACACTGGCCAAAACAGGTATGTACATGTGTTCTTTCACTTGTTTCTCTTAAATTTGAAGTGGAGGAAATTTTTGTTTTGGTAATTATGTGTTGTGCACAACCAGTGCGAGGCATGATGTATTACCGAAAGGCTTTAAAGCTCCAAGCCTTCTTTGATCTGGCGAATAAAGAAGGTACCTGATCAAGAATATATATATTGTTACCATATTATTTTAATTCATATAAACTTTGAAAGTGTTTCTCAAACTGCTTTTGTTTTTGTCCTAGAATTAATGAGTGGCTACAAGAGTACAAATCCAGCATCAGAACGTGGAATTTTACGCCAGGACTTTTTTAAATTCGCGACTGATGAAGGTGCTTGAAGAATATCTTGTTATGATTATTTTCAATCATAAAAACTGTGAACACGTTTCTTAAAATACTTTCCTTTTGTTCAAGACTTACTCAAAGGTTACAAGGCATTTATTAGTGAAGGAGAATCAGAAAGTGGAAGGTCACTCTGGGCTAAGTGTCAAGCACTTGCTGATATGAAATTCACATACGTGGTCTCATGCCAAAAATACAGTATTCATAAGAGAACTGGTAATCCACGTGCTGCAGACATATCGAGGCTTATGAATAGGTAAGTCCTTTTTCATCCAATAATATTTCAGTTCATTATCGGATGTATTAGGTTTAAGCCTGCTATTTCACTGTGGCAGATACCCATCTCTACGTGTCGCTTATATCGATGAGGTTAAGAATATACATAGTGACGGTAAAGGGACTGTTGAAAAAATTTATTACTCAGCTCTCGTCAAATCTGACCCACAAAAAATAAATAGAGCACACCAGGTATACAATTCGAGGAAAACTTACTACAACACCTTATAAACTTCCATGCTCTGTTTTGTTTTTCCTCATTTCCAAAAAAATCATGGTGATTACAAATTGGAGTTGGAGATTGAGTTAATATATCTTTTATGCAGGTCATTTATCAGATAAAGCTACCAGGAGATCCAATAATAGGAGAAGGGAAGCCGGAAAATCAGAACCATGCTATCATTTTTACACGTGGAGAAGCGTTGCAGACAATAGACATGAACCAGGTGAGCCCTTATCAGCTAGGATAATTATAAGTTGATAATAACACACTTGCTGATCTTTTAAGATCTTAAAAATCAATAAACAGGATAATTACATGGAGGAAGCTTTCAAAATGAGGAACTTGCTGCAAGAATTTGTAAAAGATCATGGAGACGTAAAAAGGAATCCTTCCAGCAGCAGGGAGGGGGCTGCTTCGATTCCAGGAAAAAAAAGCCCTACAATACTCGGACTTAGAGAGCATATTTTCACTGGAAGGTATGACAGTTGTGCCTTGTAGATAGTCAGTTTTAATCTAATTTTGTGAACAAAATGATCTCATGCTTGTCTCGTTTCCTGTGGTAGTGTTTCTTCCCTTGCATGGTTTATGTCAAATCAGGAAAATAGCTTTGTTACTCTTGGGCAGAGGGTTTTATCCAACCCTTTGAAGTAAGTCTCTTTTCTCAGTTTTGAATAGGTAAATCTAGATTTTGTTCTTTCTTGACCATTTGTTTCGACTCGTGGATCCAGGGTACGATTTCATTACGGGCATCCAGATGTTTTTGATCGACTGTTTCACCTTACCAGAGGGGGTGTCTCCAAAGCTTCTAAAACTATCAATCTAAGTGAAGACATATTTGCAGGCACTTGCTTCAATTCCTTTTCTTCTGAGTATATGATCTAGCATTGTACGTTTTGTTTTCTTATACCTTCATAATTGTTCTCAGGTTTCAATTCTATTCTACGTGAAGGAATCATTACTCATCATGAATACATCCAAGTTGGTAAAGGGAGAGATGTGGGACTCAACCAGATATCAATGTTTGAGGCAAAGATAGCTAATGGAAGCGGGGAGCAAACTCTAAGCCGCGACCTATATAGATTGGGCCACCGATTTGATTTCTTCCGTATGTTGTCTTGTTATTTCACTACGGTTGGCTTCTATTTCTGTAGCATGGTAAGTCAAAAATTCCCCCTACTTATCTCACAATCACTATGTGTCTCAATCTGAAACCGTTGTTCTGTGCAGTTGACGGTGCTTACGGTCTATGTATTTCTCTATGGCCGGCTTTATCTCGTTCTTAGCGGGCTTGAAGAGGAAATGTGGAACCATCCAGCTATTCGTGACACCAAATCTCTTCAGGCAGCCATTGCTTCCCAATCGATCGTTCAGATTGGTTTCTTGATGGCTTTGCCTATGATAATGGTGATTGGCCTTGAGAGGGGATTCCATAACGCGCTATTCGATTTTGTATTGATGCAATTACAACTTGCTCCCGTATTTTTCACCTTTCAACTTGGGACAAAAGCCCATTACTATGGAAGGACATTGATGCATGGAGGCGCAGAATACATAGCCACTGGTCGTGGCTTTGTGGTGGTTCATGCCAAGTTTGCTGATAACTACAGAATGTACTCTCGTAGTCATTTCGTGAAAGCTTTCGAGCTTGCAACCCTTTTACTCATGTACCACATGTTTGGACACGCCTACATGGGTGCAGTTACATATCTTCTCATTACATTTTCGATATGGTTCATGGTGGGGTCATGGCTATTTGCTCCTTTCTTGTTCAATCCCTCTGGGTTTGAGTGGCACAAGATTGTCGATGACTGGAAAGACTGGACGAAGTGGATATATGAATACGATTACTTGGGAATTGGTGTTCTCCATGAGAAGAGTTGGGAATCGTGGTGGGGGAAAGAACAAGAATATCTTCAACACTCGGAGACACTTGGTTTCATGCTTGAGATTGTTTTAGCTTCACGTTTCTTCATCTTTCAGTACATGCTCGTGTATCAACTTACCCCTTTTGAAGATAATCACAGTATATGGGTATGTTGCTTCTAATTTACACTTTCATCCAATTGTGAGTCTCTTGACTTTGCTAACTGGTTTTCTATCCATGTTTCAGGTCTATGTGGCTTCATGGTTGATGATCTTGATTATTATGCTCATAGTGACGGTATGTAATTTTATGAACAGCTCACATTTTGAGCTTCTTCATATACGATATTAGACATGGGTTCATCAGATGAAATATCTTCTGTTGTCAACATTTTTTTATGCTCGATGGAAATGGGTTAATAAGCTGGCCCAAAGGGTGCTAAACAGGTTTTGGGTGAGGTAACATCATGCATTTTTTCATACACTTAGAATTTAGATCACATCTGCATTATACATGTTTTGTGGGTTTGATCGACAGACATTTTGAGTTTTTCCTCATATCAACATTTGTTTTTATGTTTGATGGAAATAGAATAATAAGATGATACAAGATTCCTAAAAGATGACCTTTCTTTCCAATGTAATTATTACAGGTTTTGGGTTGGGCAAGTCGAGGCCTTGGCAAAAGCTCCCAGTTTGTTTGTAGAACCACGAAGGTTCTTATGTTCCTCACACTTTTGGTAGTTCTCATTACTCTCATATCTCTTGGTCTTGTGACATTCAAAGACATCTTCCTATGCATGATTGCATTCATCCTAACTGGATGGGGAATACTACTTGTAAGTCATTCTGCTCCATCAAACTCCTCTTATAATTAATTTATCTTTGTCTGGTTTTTTTAGATATTTTAGTATATCAAGTCTTGATGCGGCATCCAAATACTTAGCATAATATTCAATCATTTACCTTTCCCATACTTTTCACTGTAGATTGCACAAGCTTGTAAGCATTGGATTCGAAGATCATGGATCTGGTCATCCGTGAGGACTCTGGCTTGGGGCTATGACCTTCTGATGGGTTTTCTCTTGTTCATTCCGGTAGCATTGTTGGCTTGGTTCCCGTTTGTGTCAGAGTTTCAGACAAGAATACTTTTTAACCAAGCCTTTAGTAGAGGTCTACAGATCTCACATATCGTTGGTGGTCAGAGCTCTACCTAGAACAAGAAGTGAAAACAGATCACTTTAATTGGCATGTTTGTGTACAAGGTGTATATGTGTGTGTGTGTGTGTGTGTGTGTGTGTGTGTGTGAGAGAGAGAGAGAGAGAGAGAGAGAGAGACCTTCCATATTTCATGTTTGTTTGCTTGTTTAATAAAGAAATGCAAATGTGTGAGATGTTGCTATAAATTTGTATGCGATTGTTGTTATCTCGAACCAAAATTTATTTTTCTTTCCATAAATGACTTTTTCTAATTTTTCAGTTGTTATCATTTGCTTGATGTCTTGTCTTATAAGCAAAGAAACACATCGACGTACACATGTGTGGTTTGCCAATAATTGCAAAAGCCACTATTTTGATTTTCATGTTTTAGGCCAATCGTGACTATCGACAATTCAGGTTTTGTGCACAGGGCAATGAGATTTTTATTACAATTGGGAAACACTATATATTTAATAAAACTGTTTTTATCAGCCCAGAAGCAGCAGCAAAAAAAAAAAAAAAGATTTTTTTCCAAATCTACCACTTTTCACTATCTCTTAATTTTTAATTTTCGGAATTCTGAACTAATTTAGAATTGTTTTTTTTTAACTTCGTAGAACATAGAGCAAACAGAAGAATACGTACTCCGTCCATTAGTAGAACTAACTTTCGTAGACGACCTATTCTAAATTTTGTTAACAAATATTAGACACGCTATTCTAACTTTTGTAGAACATAGAGCAAAGTGCAGACGACCTATTCTAGAATTGTCTTCTAAACTTCGTAGGTAAATGAATTCCACACGTTGTAGAATATGTACAGTGCGTAGATTACATAATCTGAACATTCTAAAACATGTATAAAACGCAGAAAGTGTGTTCTAAACAAAACATAACGAATTTTATCAATCCAAAATTTAACCTATAGATTACTAAACAACAATCACACATTTGACTGAAAGTCTTATTCTTTTGTTTCTCATATTAACTTTCTGTTTTGTTTTGGGGAGTTTTTAAAAGAATGTAAATTTATGTAAAGATTTAAAAGTTTATGGTAACTGAATAAAACCGGGTCGACCTTTTCCTCGTACGAAAAAAAAGAACGTGAAGAAAAGTTGCACTAATTTAAGCAAAACCAAAACAAATGGTTGAACAAGTTTGTTTGATTTTACCGCGGAACAAGGAAGAGTCTTCATTTTCCCCAGATTCTCCTCTTTTCTCTCTTTTGACCAAACTTCCATTTCCCAGGTAACTTTTATGATCCCTTCACGTTTTTGCTTCCATGCTCAAACAACAAAACGCAAATCTCAGACCAAAGATTCTGAGTTTTGCCCTCATTTTCTCCCCTTTTTTTTGGTTGTGATTAGTTTTTTATAAAATGAGTTTCAATGTTTATCAGGATTCATCATCATCATCACC
Organism: Pseudoturritis turrita; assembly: GCA_900406555.1. Taxonomy (NCBI): domain Eukaryota; kingdom Viridiplantae; phylum Streptophyta; class Magnoliopsida; order Brassicales; family Brassicaceae; genus Pseudoturritis; species Pseudoturritis turrita. Next base: position 659,146 of record OVBL01000343.1, read on the forward strand.
AGTCTGAAAAATATGGATTCCAATGTTATATTTGATCAGAAAGTCATAATCGGGTTTGCGCCTGTGCTAACTTACGCAGCCTGCGAATGGTTCCTCATATTCCTCATGTTCATCGATGCTCTTCTCTCCTATCTTCTCGTTTGGTTCGCACGTTACTGCAGATTGCAGATGCCATGTTTCCTCTGTTCCAAGCTTCTTCACCCTCTGCATTGGAGACTCTTGCTCTGCAGAAACCATAGATCAGAGGTTTCATCTTTCATGTCCTGTCATAATCACGACAACAACCTCGCAGATTGTCGTGGAATGTGCGATGATTGTCTCTCGTCGTTCACCAAGATGACCGGCCCGAATCCAGACATGAACAGATTGCTTTTGGGGAAACTAGGGTATGATCTGCTCTCTAAAAGCCATTTTGCTCACCCTAGATCATGTTCTTGTTGCAATAAACCATGGAGGACTAGGCATCATACACAGAGACTGGTTCGGTTAGGCTCTCGAGGGAGAAACTCACCCGGTAAACCCAACATTCCTGCTCCAAGGCAGCATCTTACCCGACGAGGAAGTTTGAAGAAAATGAGAGATCGTAAGGCAACAAATGGTGCTGAGTATGTCGACATTGGAAGCCGCAGCGACGGTATGGCTCATGTTGGTTACACGGAGCTGAAGATTCACTCGGATTCTGAGTCCGAGTTCCTGTTTTCAGATGATGATGCATTCCTCCGAATAACCGACTTCAATGTTGAACCATCTGAGAAACGTGTTCACAAGTCTCGATCTCGGAAATCGTTTGAAGTCAAGAAGATGTCGAATCATAAACGGCCTTATTTGCAAGAGAAGCAGGATCAGAACATTCGTGTAGACGATGGTGAAACTGTCGAATCTTCCATGCCTGAGCGTAATCTTGTAGATGAGACCAAGCAACAACAACCTGTTGAACCAGAGGAGCATGAGGCTGTACTCTCAGAGCTTATAACTATGAGTGAAGCTCGTCCGTTCTCACTGGGTTTACCTCGAGAGGACGATGCGGGAGTGGCCGCACAAAATGGTATGTCTCTATGCCTTTTTAGTGAACTCCTCATGAATACTCATGTCAAAATCTACGCATTCATGTCAGATTGTTCCTTATTTTGACGTTGTTTCTTGCAGAGAATGAAGCTGAGGCAAGTGGCAACTCATCTCCTTCTGGAGGGGAATTCTTAAGCCCTTCAGGAGAAAACGCTGCCTCTCGGGAAATCCAGTTTCACACGCAAAATGATTCTGCAGACTTTGCTCAAAACATCTCCGGTTCAGCTGTTAAGATAGAAGCATCTGAGGCAGCTATGGAGCAAAAAGTGTCTGATCACATAGATGTGCCTGGTTCTGTTGCAAATGAATCTTCTAGTGATGAGGAAAATGGAGTTGAAGGAGATTTCAAGTCTTTGACGTCCAATGATATGCCAGTTTCTCTGGCACAAGAACAGTCAAGTGAGGAAGAAAATGAGGTTAAAGAAAACAATGTTGCAGAAGAATACTTCAGTAATGAAGAAGAAGATGAGGTCAATGGACATTCCGCGCCGTCCAAATCAAAAAATGTGTCTGGTTCATTTGCTGAAGAACAATCCAGTGAGGAAGAAGATGGAAGTAATGGCTATTCGGTTGCGAAATCCCATTCCAGTAATGAAGAGGATGTGGACAATCGAGACTCTGAGCCTTTGACATCAAACAATGTGACTGGTTCTTCCACAGAAGAACACTCAGGTAAAGAAGAACACGGGGATCAAGAAGAGACTGAGCCTTTGACGTCACCAAAAATCTCCAACAAAGAATCCCACCCATTAGAGCATAGCGATAAAGATTCCTCGAAGGTAACAAAGACTCATAATACTTCAAATAGATCACCAGAATTAAAGCACTCTGCTTCTGTGGAATCTTTTGTAAGTATTAGCAGTGACATCGAGGGCGAAAGTCTTGTTGATCTGTTAAAGCAACAACTAGAGCATGACAGGAAATGCCTAAGAGATTTGAATAAAGAATTAGAGGAGGAAAGAAACGCATCAGCTATTGCTACAAATCAAGCAATGGCGATGATCACACGGTTGCAGGAGGAGAAAGCGGCTCTCCATATGGAAGCTTTACAGTACCTGAGAATGATGGATGAGCAAGCAGAACACGACGTTGATGCACTTGAGAGAGCAAACGATGTATTGGCTGACAGGGAAAAGGAAATACAAGATCTTGAGATGGAGTTAGAATATTATAGAGTAAAGTATCCAGATGAGCCTAGAGAAGAAATTCTCGCCAGCATGGGAATTCTAGGTAATATAGAAACGAGCGGCACCCCAACAATTGATGAGACCAGCGATACAGATCCAACAGACACCAAACTTACGAGTTCTCCATCGGCGGGAATTTGAGAAAAAAAGATTACACATTTCAGAAGCTACATCAGTTTGCTGGAGGAAGAATACTCAAGAGCGCTGTAAATGCTAAGCCTGAGAGGACTTTAGTAGTGACGGTCACAGGAGACCCAAGAGAATAATCTGCAGAGGCATAAAGATACTTTACCAACATTCATTGCAGAACCTCATGGTGAAGAAAACAATTCCCAGCATGGAAAGTGATTCTTTCGAGCTTAGTAATCACACGAACGACAAGAACGAGTGGATTACCTTACAGAGTGAGATTTCAATGCTAGAGAAACAATTAGAGACACAAAAGGGAGAGCTTTTGTTTGTTATAACTTATTATAGGGAAAGGAAAAGGGTAGAGTTAGTTGAGGAGATAGCTCGGGAGATGCAGGAGTCACAGAATCTTGGGGTCGTGAGAAGATGATTTGATTAGCCTGTTACCGTGGTGTGCGGGTACGGTTTTAGAAAAGTTGATCGTCTATGCAAGAAAAAGAATCAAATATGTTCCATGTTAGGAAGCAGAACCGAATCATTTATTATTGTTTCTTTTAGTTTGTTATGTGGCTACCGTTATTTTATTTTTTTTGGAGAACACACCAATCATTGAAACTACAAGATTTCAGTTTCGGGAACTACATAAAACTGAAGTTTCAAACTTTATAACCATAAGCTTAATCCAAATGAGATTATCCTTTCCTATTCGACGAGAAATCTAATTGTTACCAGACAAAGTAAAACAAAAAATCACATGGATAAGTACCTTGGGATCAAAAAGTTTCTTCAACTCACTTCTTGAAGCTTTATAATCGCATCAAAGCTGAAAGTTTCACCTGGCTCAAATGTTTCTTCAAGATCTTCATAGCTTTGCTCAACCGTCAAATCTTTGCCAACCTTTAGGTCTTCCTACGAAAGCATCAACAACCAAAAGCAAACCACTATGAACTCACCACAGGAACAACGACGAGGGTCCTCAGTAATTAATCAAAGGATGATTTGCTGAATGTTTACATTCTAATTTTGACAGTGTGACATTAGTTAGTTCCTCATAAAGCATTATGTCAGTGTGAAAAATTCTTTAGGATCACCTTTCGCGTTTCACCAAGAAAAACTCCAGTACTAAGCACATATTGGATAGCTTTTTAAAACGAGAATCCTATTTATTTGATTTTAAATGTCACAACCTGAAAGAGAATCTATTGCCTGAGCTTATTACATACCTTTTTAACATAATCTGCAATAGTAGAATTGATTAATTTCTTTATCACCTGCCTATACACTTTAGAATATCCAAGGATCTCTAACAAAATATCTCTGGGTATCTGCAATTATAAGGAAAAGGGATGTTAAGCACAGGTCAACAAAGGAGTCGATAAATGTATTAAAAGTGAGTTCGTCAGCATATAATGTCACTGGAAGAACTCCAAAACAAAGATTATCGGTACAGTGCAAGGCATGATCTTTTGCATATACGTCCAATCTTGTAGGGTAAGAACACAGGTTTCATCGACATTCCATCACCAAGCCACTTGATAGTTTAGTTATTTTAACTTTGATGTTTCTCGATGTTATTTGATTTAGTACACTATTAAAAACAATCCCTGCTAAACTATATGTGTTCTTGAAAGAATACTGAAGCAAAAACTTACATTTGGAGTCTTCCCTGGAGTTCCAAGATTGGTAAGCAGATATAAGAAAAACAAAATACAAGGGGAAAATATTAGTGAAGCATTCAAAGGAATTAGCTACAAAATAATGAGAGATTTCCAGAATCTTGTGCAACAGATTCCTAGTAGCATTCTTAACAAGAGTAACCTATATGTCCACTTTATTAAGTCAAAATACTTCAGCATCCAAAGAGGAAATTACAAACTTACAGAGAGTTGAATAAAACGAGTAATCTAATACTCAAGGAAATCGAACAATTTGCTGCCTCAGACTTAGCTACAAAACACCAGTACATGTTCCTAAAATTATAATCTATCCAAAAGAACGAAGCATGGAACGAGTGTAGCAAAGTAAGTTTTTAAGTTCTCCCTTTACAAATATCTTTCCCATAGATTATACAGCATTTGTGATGTTGTACCTCCTTTAGCTCTTCGGAACCCCGGAATTGGCTGAGCTGCAGCTACCATTTTCTCAAATACATGGTTGAATTCTGTTAGAGTCTTCTCTCCTGATATTTCTACATGCACCTGCTCAGCCAATAGGGAACATAAGGTAGAAACTCTCAAGACACTGATTAGATCAAGTGGTTGTTTTGTAACATTGGAAGAGACATGTCCAATTAAGATGTCATAACTCATCCTTTTCACCAGAATCATGCATCTTTGCGCAGAAAAAACAGCATTACCTTAACTTGGTAGCTGTTTCCAGTCTCCACTGTCGTAACCAGAACTGATTCATCCTTAGAAGAAGTCTCAACATCTGCAAAGAGAAACACACTTTTCATGAAAAGGAGAAGCTAAAACAACAAGTAGGAGAGAATATAATTTTAAAGCTTGAACCTGATGGTGCTGCACAAACTGCGACAAACTGTTTAGTCCTTGCTCTGAGAAGAGTAGAGGAAAAAAACATGAATGATCCAATGAAGAAACTAGACATTGAGTAAAACAATCGAATGAATATGATCCAAACACTCGAGTAAACACATCAATGGTTTCATCAGTCTTTTTAACCTTTCAGTAGTCAATAAGACTAACATGTTGTTTAATCTCATTCTGCTCTTGAACAAGCTCATAATGGACCAAAAGAAAAAGCAGAAATATCCAGAAGTAATGGCTACATAGTATTCGGAAATTTACCTTGTAGAGAATTGATGTTGCACAGAATAAGTAGGAGGAAGAGTTACAAAAGAAGAAAAACGAAATCTTGGTTTTTGTTCTATAATCTGCAAATTTACACGCAATTTGAATAAGGGAGCAAAAGCAAGACATGAATATGAATATAAAGAAGAAGAGGGCTTACAGTAGAGTTAAAGCTACAAAAGGCGAGGTTGTGGATGATTGTCTGCATTATCATCACAAGATTAGCTGTTGCTTCTTTGGGGTCTTGTACTCTAAAAATAGAGGATTAACAAACACATTACTAGAGATTCGGAAACACTTTGCTTCTTGCTCCGAGAAAGAGTTTTCGGAAATTTGAAATGCTCCGACACAAGTTCGCCGGAATTTCTTACAGAACAGACATTGTATCGCGACTAAAATCGATAGTTGATCGAGAAAGAGAGAGAGAGAGAGAGGGAAGAGAGACATCACCTTTGTGTAGAAAGAAAACGCAGAGGTGTGAGACTCGGAGACGAAAGGAAGAAGCGGAGGAGGACTTGAGGATAACTTGGGGCTCTCGGTGGTCTGATTTACGGTTTAGTTTCGATTTGATTTTTGGTTTCATCGGTTTTCACTTTTTCTTAATCATGCCACAATGGGCCGACCCATCAACCCAATTAATTCATAAGAAAGGAGACTCGGTCCCTCGTAAGATAATATCGGTTTCCGATAGATTTATAGATGCCGCTAGACCGAAGAAATTTTCAATTTTCACTTTTTGGAAACTAAAATCAAATAAATTCTTGGAAAAGTAGGTAATGTTTTTTTGTTTTCTGTCCACAATTCGTTGGACCATTTTTTCAATCCTTTAAAAATAGAGAAATTGGCAGAAATGACTAAGAAAAAAAAATTAAAATTAGGGATATGACCAAATTGTTTCGTGGTTACTATATTCTTTGTATTATGTGTAATAATACCGAAAAATCCTTACTGAGAACGGATGAGTCTCGAGAAGAGGAAAACTGCTTTCGAAAATAAATTTGAAACCCAAACCGTCATACGTGCGTTTTGGTAGAGAAGAGGCGATAGAAAATGTGGGAAATCTATGAGTATTATCATATAGGAAAACGGGGATTCGTTGATCTAAGGATAATGGATGAATCGCCGATCTAATCATTTTGCTTTACATGCAGGTGACAATCGAGTTGTGGGAAAGTGCTCACGTCAACCACTAAGGTGCTCACATCAAAAGACAGCCACTAAAACATCATAGACCTTAGATCTATTGAGGGATAAAACCGACAACTCACCTGCTGCCTTAGTTACTTCCTCAATTAAAATTATGTATGGCTATATTGTTATTTATTTGGACCAATATAGTCATCAGTCTAATGAACCCTTAAAAATAAATGAAATCAAATTCCAGTCGAAAAGATCCTAGAGATAAACTTTTAACCACTTAACCAAAATCATTTTATTCTAAACAGTGCTTCTAGGAAAGCAAAATATCAAAAACTCTATTGTTTTCTCATTTAGAGATGGAAGCGTTTATATGGACACTGTGGAACATCTTTTCTTTGTTAGGATTGAGACAAACTGAAAAGAGTTGGTAACCAAGCTATTGCAACTAGCCCTCTTCTTCCAGCCTATTATTAGATAAGTTTGGTTTACTTCAAGATAATTTTACTAATTTTTCTCTTATCACTTCAATTCTGAAGGCATTCTGTCGTTAAATTAGTTTTTGTAAATTGGTGAAAATGTTATTCTCTATTCAAAATGTGTGGTTGGAAGAAAAAAAGGGGTTCAAATAAAATTATTTGTAATTGCTTTTGCCCATGCTTTTTAGGCTTCGGACAATGTCATATTCAGGTAATAATAAGATCAATCCCAAGAGATTTAGATTTCTTAGCCTGCAATGCCACTGAGTTAAATGAATGACCAAACAAAAAAAAAACTATTTAACAACAAAGGAGAAGAAAATTGCTATACATGAGAATGAGAAGATATATTAATTACTACTACATAACCCTTGCCCTGATAAAGAAAACATATACATACAGAAGAAAATGAGCTTACCATTGTTTTTATCCAAACTCCCTCACTCGCTACCAAAAAAATTGAAACCCTCCTAAATCTCACTTTCAAGTCTCACAACACCATACAGAAGAAATACCCAAATAATGAAACGCAACGCTCCAAACGCATCATCGCGAAACCCTGCAATTACATCCAGGTTTTTTTAGCTCTATTGCTTTTTCAACTTTGTTCATTTTACTTTATATGTTGTAAGACTAGAGATTTGCATTGCAAGGAAACTACGCGTACCGTGATTTTTAAGAGTCTGAGATGTTGGCAAGGCAGGTAATGACATCTCTGCATGTTTAAGTAAATTGAATAAGAAAATCAAATTTATTTTTTGCAATCTAGAGTTTTTAGTTTTTGTGGAAGCTCAAACGATGAGCAAGATAACGGGTGAAGAGAAATGTTTACCAGGAGCACAGAGAGACAAAGAAGACATTGACGATGAAGATGGCCATGGAGCAGCAATGTTGTCTGTTAAATCACATGTAAAGCTGTACCCTGTTGTGTTGTCAAATATCAAGTCTGCGGGGTAGCTTCTGAGAAGACAGCCTACAGATCCACATTGTCACCAAAAATATTGTTAAGCACTTTAACTTATCGTCGCGAAATAAAACACATCAAACAACTTGAAATATCAGATGAATTGATGCAAACCTTGTTGCATTCCATATGCTGCTTATTGCCAAAGAGATACCCGGGAAACCGGAAAAGGAGAGATAATGTCAGGGAGAGAAGAAGACAATACAGTTATTTGGAAGGGCTTTTTGGAGTCTAAAACAGAACAATTACCTTGGACACTGAAATCTTTGAGATCGACATCACAAAGCTCATAGATATTTGTCATGACACCACCTTTCCGTAGCATAGACCCGATGACTGTCGCACAGACTATGGCTTGCTTGTTTGTTATTAGCATTTGGTTCTGTATCCCAGAAATGTATGCATTCAACGAGCTACAGCAAGAAGGGCTTGGAGCAGCCACATTACGGCAAGCCTTGATCACTTCGGTTGGCTGCTTAAATTCCAAGGGGCAAGCTGTAACCACAATGTAAAGTCAAAATCATTTCCAAGACTATACAAGGGAGATAGATGAGAAAGGTAATATGATACACTTCAGTACCTTTGTTAACTTTGCAGGACGATAATATTCTAAACGCGGTGTTTGCTTTGTCTGCTGGGAGCATCCTGGAAAGATATGAAAACACCACATTTTTGCAGTCGTTAATCGCATTGACGTTATTTGATCCTCCTAAAGGGATCTTATCACCCACTGTCATTTGGTGTCCCGAGATAATAAGCGCAGCTTCCATAATTGCAGGTTGGCAAATTGGCCTGCAACACTCCTTAAGAGGATCAACAGTGCGACAGGCATCCAGTAACTTGCTACTGTTAACAACTTTTTCGAACGTTTTGACATCTATTACTGGACAAGAACCTCCAGTTAGGTTTGACGATGTTACAGAGCAAAGTGCAGGTATTGTCATGTTGGCTCTTCTGCTGACCAGGATACTAACGATATCTGAAAAACAATCTGTAGCATCTGCATCGGGCAGAACCAACTTATCTGACTTCACGTTGTGCTGTCCTTGGAAAATATGAAGTAAGCTAACAAACTGTGGACAACATATCACGTTCCCAACAAGTGCAGCGAACGGTTGGGAACAATCAGATGCTGCTGTATCGATAACACTTGAAATTGCTTGAAAGTCTGCAGGACATTTGCCGGTTAACTTGGGTTCATACGTATCAGGAAAAGTAGGGTACATTGGTGGTGTCCAAGGTAGAGCAGGAGATGCATATTTGGGGATAACAGATGGCGATACTTCAATGGGACCGGATACTCCAATACCAGGTGGATTTGCCAACTCAGAGGTTGTCGATCTGCTACTATGCTCATTAACCTTATAATGTGCAGCTACATCTTGGAAGCTCGATAACCAGATAATAAATAACAAGAAGCGATGAACCAAACAGCCTGATAAGAGAAGCAAAGTAACCAATTAACAAATAACTTTATCTATGTATGTACTCCAGGAAATCAATCACAAAACCACGTTATGGCAATAAGAGAGTTGAAATCTAGTTAGAGGAATGGTCTCTCAAGCAACAAGAACATTTCTTATGAGGTAAACCTAAAACCTGTAATGCTGTTGCTTGGGGGAAAACATTGCCAACGTAAATAAAACTGTCAAACTCATTCCAACAAGTCAATCATTGCGGTTAACTAAGGAAACCAAAAAAAAAACGACTCTCATGATTCTTCTTAGCCGTAGGTGAGAATTTGACGAATAAAACCATACACTGCATCTTGTTTGTATCCGCGACGCAAACCAGATTTAAAACTCACCATGAAAGAAACCGGAAACTAAACTTACCATTAAGCCAACAAACAGTCTCTAAAGAGCCCATAGCTAACTTGCCGTGGGGCATTATTTTAGTTTCATCAAAGGCACAATAAGGTAGTCAGATAAAAAGCCATGACCAGTACCAACGCTGGCAAAACACTCCTACAACAACCTTCACAAGAAAGAACAAACCCCAATAAAAAAGTTAGTAACTTTCAATGAAGTCATTCGAGACAAATACGCAACAGCTTGTCGACGCAAATGATCATCTACAAGGATGATTGATGCAGAAAAAAGAAAGTTGGATTGTTTTTGTATATGTCCTGTGTCAACCACATCACTCTATGCCTCTTATCATGAAACGAACAAAAAAAAATTGGGTCTTTTAAGCATTTCCTCCAACTAATTTTTACTAGACATAAAGAATCCAAGCCCCCACATTTAAAAAAGAAAAGACCATAAAAGATTCTATAAATCTTGTGTTCTTCCACCAAATATTTTTGGCATCTAACAACCATAAGGTTTTGTATTCAAGAGCATAGATAATAGATCCTTAGTTCTTCGGATCCACCATTAACACGAAAATAGTAACTTTGTTCTGCCCAGAACAGAACAAAGCAGAATCAATACCCAATCCTTCTACACTCCAATATCTTCCAAAAAACAAAAACAAAAATTACTAAGCTCCAAAGTAGAAAATAACATAGAGGAAGAAGCGCAAAGACTACGATTAGCGAACCCATAAAATTTCTCGAATTGGTACTGATTTCAACACTTTTTGAAGCCCTAATACGAGAAAAGGGATACCTAGAAGAAGAATAAACAAGTGAAGATACCTGGAAATTTCACCATATCCGAAAATCAAACCATTTTTTCCGAGCAAAAAAGGTAGAGAGCTTAAGGGAGCTTTTTTCCCCCCGTAGAAATTGAAACTCGTCGGAATCTTCTTCGGAGAGAAGAAATCGATTACGGTGAAGAAGAGCTTTAAGCAGAAGACTGAGAGATGAATGAAACCACACAAAAGGGAAAAGCTAAAGAAACTTTGAGACTTCTTACTTTACCTTTCTCTCTCTTAACCCTTCACTGTGTTTTTTTTTTTTAATTTTTCCTCTCATTTACCGTAATTAGGCATGGGACTTAAAAGCGATGACTCATCATCATCAAATTCATCATCATAATCTATTGTTTTTGGAAATTAGTTAATGTCAGTATTCTATTTCTTTTACTTTCCAAGATTTTTTTTTCCCTGTGGATTGATAATTTACTATAAATAGTAAAATGCTGCTCAAGCTTATATAATGTAACATAATTAATATATTTACTAGAAATAAGATTGTTTATCAACACATATAATTTAGTGGTGGTTTGTATTACCGTCGTTGTATCGTTATCTCATCTAGATCAAAATATGTATAATAAATTGTTAGAAACAAAAAAAACAATATATAGAGACAATTATCCACAGAGTTGATAACGTAAGATGCAAATAATCGACCAAAATCTCATTGATGTTGACTTTTACTTTTTTTTTTTTTATCGTCTGATTTATTGTTTTTTATTATAAATTATGAGATATGTTACCTAGACAATTCTACAAGAGACAATTCTACAAGAGACAATTCTAACCATTTCTTATAGATCCATGTTTTCACCCTCAATGCGTATGATCATGGCGAACGACTCTACTTGCACAACGTTGAAAATCTCTTGTAAACTTATTTCTATTAATCTACATAATTATTAATAAATCTCATTATCTGTAAATCAAACCCCAGACATTAATGAACACTTGATTAACCACTGGATCGAGGAGGTTTCCATGGACTTTTACTTTTCAAGATTTTTTTTTCCGTGGATTTCAAATTTAGTAGCAATAGTAAAATGCTACTCAAGCTTATAAAATGTAACATAATTAATATATTTACTAGAAATATGATTGCTTATCAAAACACATGTAATCTAGTGATTTATATTAGTGTTGTTATTATGTCAGTATCTAATTTTAAATCCGTATAATAAGTTGTTGAAAAGAAAAACAATTTATATAGATAATTATCCCTCGGAGTTGATAATGTAAGATGCAAATAATCGACCGAAGATTGATTGATGTTGACTTTAAAATGTATTATGCTTAGGAATCTAAGACAAGAGACATCATCTTTTAAGGAGATTTGTTGAAAACCTTGCTCATGTGTTTGAATTTTGGGGTTACTGATACTATTATCATAATATTAAATCTGATATAATCTCATTCTTAAATTGAGTTCGGACCCTACTCTGGATATCCTGGGGCAGGCCTGGTTGGTCCGATGGACATGGCTACAGTGAGGGTATTGAGACAGCCAAATTAGTGAAAGCTACAAAATATTACAAACACACAAACTGGTGACAGATTCAACAAACTGTCGCGTGAAACCATACATAAAACTAATAACAATTAACAAGACAAGAATGTTAGCATTTACCATTAAACCAAAAAAAAAAACAAAGCTGATTTTGACAAGAAGAAGAAGAGGAATATAAATATAAGTCACCAAGGAAAAACAGCATCATCGTCGAGGAAAAAGTCATTCAGCTAGCCAAATGGTTTGGGGAATTGTTGAACATACTGTGCCACATGTAAGCTCTTGACAAAACCATTTCGAGCTCTTGGTCTGTCCAGTTATGTGTCGGAAGGTGTTGCAAGAACATTACCATCTCTTGAAAGTCCAGCTTCTTCAGCTCATCTGACCACTGCATTGTTCACAAAACAATTTGTATTCAATTCTTCTCATGGTAAAAATCTTAGGAGTATCAATCAATCTGTTACTCTTCTTTTAAGTATTTCTTACCGTCAAGAGAAAGCTAGCGTATATATAGACTAGGAAATCTGGCAATGCATCTCCTTCAGCAAGATAAGTGTCCCATAGGCGATTGATGAGATTGAAAGGGATCTATAAAACTCAATAGGGTTTGTCAGTTTCGAGAAGAAAAAAAACTAAGATAAAACTAAACAGGGTTTTAAGAAACTGCGACATATATCAGTAGGAGTTTAATTTGGTGTCTAACCTCCCGTATCAGAAGACAGTTATACCACCGGAAAGCAAACTGAAGAAACTCCAGTCCTTGCTCCTCCATGTGTCTTGAAACAGGTTCTAGTATATAAACAAGGCAGGGTGAAATGAGACAATGTGGTAAAACAACAATCACGCGTAAACTGTAAAATATGTGGTAATTATGAATTAACGCACTAGCAAATGCAGTAGAATAGCATTGACCATCATGTACAAGCTAATTAGCATCAACTAGATCTTATAACTCTGTGGCATCAACTCATCAAAAGATTGCAAATAAGCGAGAGCATGATTATACCAGGCCAAACTCAACAAAACCATTGTTAAAGATGCAAACTTCAAATTTTCAGGAATTGCAGAAAACGCAAATCAAGGACTTCATGGTAACAAGATGGAAAAAGGACCCAATATAGTTAACATGATTTTGTAAAGAGGGGTCATATGCATGTCATAAGTTGTTCTGCATAAACAATCACCACCAGAAACATCCAATTATAATAATATCTAGCTAAGCAGGAACCTACCATCAATACGCCTGACCAATTCCTTTAGCTTAAACACAAGTCTCTGGATTCCAGGTTGAGCAAACGTGTAATGATCTTGCATACCATCAAGTAGCTTTGTTAAGCACCAGTAGCAATCCGCTTCTACATCTGAGACTTTTTCAGCAGATAGATCAGACATTGACCAACTGTCTACACCGCCTTCTAGATATTCTGACAAGAAAATAACTAGAAAGGGAGTGACCAGGTCATTTATTCCCTGAACATATCCGCTCGCTGGATGCCTAATGGCCCTGCAAAATTCATTTTTTTTTTAGATTTAGCTTTCAACTTAATTTTCTAACTGATAATTAAGTTGACTAAAGAACAACTATAACCACAGCCTGCATTCTGTAACTCACCACGTGTAAAGAATACGCTCCAGTGATTTCTGCACCTGTGCTTGCTGAAAGAAACTGACATCTGGTACAGTCCTTGGACAGTCAACAGCAATCTGAGAAAGAATACAGTTGCTAAGAGAGTTTACCAACTTTTGAAAATTCTGTTTGAGAAGCACTGAGACTAAGAGAAAAAACCTGGCGAAGCATATTGATTTCATCATCAGAACGTTCAGATTCTGGAAGGTCATAAAATTGGCCAACAGATTCAAGATATTCAAGACGTTTTCTTCTCAGAACAGCCTCCCTTCTATCTGAATTAGGTGGTGCATATCCCTGTTGTCAGTTTATATTTAAATTCAAATAGAAAAAACAAACCAAAAACCAAAATTGTTGCTGATGGGAAGAGCTAATAACATAAATTATCTGACCAATGCAAGTGTGTCCTCATCCTGAGTTTAAATAAGCTAAACAAATATTTACAGAAGATATTATAATGATCAGTGTAGTAAATGAAACTGTTAAGACAAAGACAATGACATGTTTACACCATAAATAAAAGGAGAATGTACATAATAAAAAGGATAAACGGATTACAAGTCAAAATGCTCAGAAGTTAAACATTGACTATGCTTAAATATGAAGTCCTAGAGCGTACCAAGAGAAGCCGCCAGACATCAGGCCTCATATAGTGTGGCACACCATTCCACGCTAGCTCGCGCAGTTTCTCTGCGGGTAAGAAGAGGCAATTAAAAAAGGCATATCATAATAACCAACTAACAGAAGATATAAGACGAACAAAATGGAGTCTTTCATTGAGCTAAGTGGAAAAACTCAAAGACAAGGCCATGTCTGGCAAGCGATAACTTATACCTTGAGAAGATTATCATTCAGAGAGGATTATCACTATCAAAACAGATTCCGGGTCACCAAGAATAGTAAAAAGAACACTCTAGATCAAAGGCAAAGAAGAGTACCTAAAATGACAGTTGTTTCTGAAAGCACTTTGTTGAACTTCATAACTCTTGCAGAGTCACTTGATCTAACACCTATCTTCAAGTTCTGGACTTCTTTCACATTCCTTTCAACACTGGAGTTTGATCGTAGCTTACCAGCATATGTATTATCATGTTTCTTGCTTGAATTGTGATCTTCCACCTGCAGCATAAGCTCTCATAATTTATTTTTTAACTTCCCCTTCATACAGTAAGAAGAAGAGAAAAGCTCTCAAGTCATTTCCACAACTATACCTCGACGGGATTCTCGAAGCGCTCATTTCTTCCGGCGTCATTCTCCGACAAGCTCCGATGATATGTCGGAGAGATGGGGTCTTGAGGAGGATCTGGTCTCCTAGTCAACAAAACCTTACCAGGAATACTCCTACCTTTAAGAAACCTAAAACAAAACAACAACAACAAAAACAGCATATTCGGAACAATCAAAAATCAACACATTTCTGAAACTGACGACTCGCAATTTCGTGATTCACAGTAGCATAACAAAAAGTCACAGATCTAAGACATGGATTTGAAAGCAGAAAAGAAATGCAAGATCTCGGAGGAAAAGTAGATTTGATTTTACCCCTGGACGTTCTTGAGTGTCTGATTGAATCTGGAATCGTCGCGCTTTTGTTGCTCATCTTCTCTTCGCTCCATGTTTCTCTGTTTTGTTTCAGTTCTGATTTTCCCGACGTTCAACAACACAGAAGTGAAGCCAACAGATAGTTTCGATTGAGAAATAGGAGGATTTGGGTTCGATTGCTTTCCATCGATTTCAAGGTCTAGAGGGAAAGCGATTGGGTACACAAAAAGTGATTAAAAACCATTTCAGCACAAATTTTATTGTAATCGCAAATGATGGTTAGGACAAAACAAGTTTTATTCTAGGAAAATGATGGTCAAATTTTTACTGGGTCATTCACCAAAAGTATAACAAAATATGATTTTTTTTTTTTTCTTTTTCTTACAAATATATATATCACACACTACTTAACACAACAAGGGTACAAGCTCTTTTGTGTCGGTGATTTGATTCATAGAAAATGCAAATTATTGCAGATCAATCGAGGCAGCAAGTTTTCATAAATTTCCATCTAAATTCTAAAACTGTTGTGGTGGTGGTTTCGTGTGTTGAATAACAAAATAAGGGCTTTTTTTTTCCCACAAATATATATATCACACTACTTAACAAAATACGAATACAAACTCTTTTTATGTCTGTGATCTGATTCATAGAAAATGCGAGTTATTGCAAATCAATAGTAAAATCGCTGTGGTGGTAGTTTCGTGTGTTAAAGATAAAATTGTCTGTAGTAATCGTTGGTTCTATTTTCAAGTTGTGCAGTGAGTTAAATTTGTTCCTCCCATCATTATTACAAGGTAAAACGAATTATAGTACCTTCTAATGATATGATTTCTCTTTCTTTTTATTTAAAATAGCCTTAAAAACGTATTAAAGTGTAGGTTAGTTAGGAGGGGAAGTATGCACATGAGTGTTGGTTGAAACGTTATATCATTTGGTTGACAAAATATTAGATGTTTCTCTCTATTATATCAGCAATGTCTACCCAAAGAGGACATTAACAAGGCCTAAAAGAAGGGCTTGTGCTAGGTTCAACATATTCTGATGAGTGACATAGATTGAGTTTGATTCTGTCTTCTCAATTAATCCTTTCATTAGTTAGAAGAATCCTTAAATCTCAGAAGCTAATACATACATAGACATTTTTTCTCATATCGTCAACCACTCAAGACTTTATACGAATGAGAGATTTCAGAGTAAAGGGTAAGTTGAAAGAAGAGGGAAAGAAAGATCACATGAATCTCATCTGCAAAGAAAAAAAATAAGGAAAAATGGCTTCTGATTCATATTAGTCACACCGGGTTTTCTCTTGTTTACTGAAATCAATGGTTCGAATAAGGCGATCAAAGCAATGAGATGGGTCTCTCTGCGTCCATGCGCTCAATCACCCTTCTAGCTTCTTCTTCTGTTGCTGGAACCACATTCCTTATCTTCAATCCATCTTTCATGGCCTCAGGTCTCACACTGAAGGTGAAGTAGAACCTGTTGGAGACCTACCACCAGATATCACATCACCATAAATCCTTTCACAACCTAAACATGTAATGTGCATAGCTCGGAATTTTTATAAAAGTTATTGCTGTACACTTACTTCGCTGGACCTGAGCTCTGGACTTGTAACATGAGCTACAACCTCGATGTTTATCAGCGGTTCAGCTGAACTGATAGCTTCTGTGTACAGTACTCGTGATTTGAAACGAAGGAAGTTTCCAACATCCACCTGCATCATCAGAAAAACCCCCCCTCAATCGATTTCTTCTATGGCTACCATATACTGTTTTTATTTTCACAGCACACCTTAGCTAAATTAAAAGATGAGAAAGAAATGGGACTCACTGGTTTGATAAAATCGACTCGGTCAACTTCAAGAAAACGTGGTGATACCCCAGCGAAGGTGTAAGCATTGGAGAAGGCCAGCTCAAAAGCCTTGCGCATCAAGAAGCCTCCAAATATTCTACCATGAATATTTCGTTGTTGTGGCTGGCAGATCAATGAGTTTTCATGGGAGGTATCCTTAATTAGGATGCTGTCCCGATCTGCAAGAGCTGGCATGTCCAAAAACACTCGTCCTTCTGCTAATAACTCATTTAGCCTCTCTAAGTCCTTCAACTTCTCATGCTCTTCTTTACCTTCTGCTCTCTTTTGTTTTCGTAGTTTGTTCCTCTCTTCTGCCTCTTTCCAGAGCAACTTTTCATGTTCAGTTTCTGGCGTGACCGGGTTAATTGGAGTCGACTTGCCTGTCTTGGCATCTCGAGCCACAAATGTAAAGTTTGCTTCAAGAGCAACCGACTCAGAGGGGTGGTTGGCATCTGCATAAATCACTGTTAGAAGAAAGATTCGGCAAAGCACCAGGACGTTTGGCGTGATCACAATAATTGTTGGTAGGTATAATCAAAGTTTGAGAGCAAAAACAACCCATTACTCATTGGTTTAAGATGAAATATATCAGTAAAAGCCATTTGAGAAAAAGAGAAGATTTGAGGAACCTGAGCAAGAAGATTGTGTCAAGTACAGAGAAACTGATACCTTGGCTTTGGATTACTTGTAATTGCATCTCCATGGATGATCTTCCAACCCATGTAACAGCGCCTACTATACTCAGGTCAGCATCCACACGAATTGGTCTTTTCATGATAATCCTATCCACAGAAGCAGTCACCAAAATCATTGATCTCGCACTGCCATCACCACTGCTGCAATGCTGTTCAGTAAAAAGCATACAAAGACCAATTTTCCAAACACTCAGGATTGCAAACACATGTGAAAACGATACTAGAGAAGGAACACAAATAAAGAACAAGAGCCAAAATTAAGAGGCTCGTCACCAACTTCTCAAGGTAAAGCCAAAGAGAAAACACGATCAAAGTAAGAACCTTGAAGGAGATAGTTCCAGCAAGAGCGTCAAGATCTTCAACCAATTTACCCGTACGAATCTCGTTCCAAGGATTCCTGTACTGCTCGCGAAGAACAAAATCAGAAGAAAACTTGTAGAGAATAGAGGTCCGGCTTCGAGACGGAGACTTGGCCGCCAATTCTGACTGTGAATCGTCTCCGGTAGGGTTTTCGAACATCTTCCGTCTGGCTTCCCATAGCGCATTGGTCACCGGAGAATGGTACATTCCAGGCCACAAGCTGATGGGTTTTCTCATGGAAGATCCTGCGTCGATCGAATTGTGATCAGAAGTTTCATCCGGCGGCACCGTCGAATTCCACATCTTCTGAGAATCGCACGACCTCGAAGCCGGGATCCAAAATCCATCGCCTCCTCCTCCAGCACCAGGTTTCCCGCGGTTTCTCCGTAGAGAATTGGAGAGAAGCTTCGTCGCTGAAGATCTCATTGTTGATCTATGATGATGGGTGCCAAGGATTTGGGAGGTAGAATTTTCCTTTTGAAACGACCAAATTTACTCATTGCTTCTTCTTCTCGCCATGTTTTTTTGATCTTCTAAGCTATAAAGTGATTATCACAACACTACAGTCATTTTGCTCTTTGTGCGAAGCTAATTAAAATTGACAAGCAACAAAATATAAACAAAATTGGAAATAATTCAAAATATATATTGGGCTGTGACAGGTTATACATTTTTTCATCATAATTGTGTTTTACTTTCGTGTATTGCTTTGTTTTCTTTTCACCAATCAAAAGAGAAAATGAAGGAAATTTTGGTTAGCTTGTTTTGCTAAAAAAGTGGGAAAGTTGGGTAATTTTACAAAGCAAATTTTTTTTTATACGAGGATCTTATATTAATCTTTTGAAAAATACAAATCCCGCGGTTTAAAAAATAATCCCAGAAACTAAATCGAAAGACAATAATTTTTTTTCGAAAACTAAGCTCTACACAAAGAAAATATAAACTTACCAAAATTCAAGACAAAAAAATCAAACCATAAATCGAAAGAAACGGGACAACAAAATTCACCCGAAATCTAAAAAGCACAACTTGCCTTCTAAGCTCCCAAACTCATTTAAGATTCAACACAAAACAAATCGAAACGGACGAAAGAATCCAAATTATTGAAAAACGGTTCCTTCTATAACGAATAGGACTACTTCACAACATGAAATAAATGTTCCTAAGAATCAAACCGGCAAAAACGGATCTAGACAAGATAAAACTAGATCATCAAACGTCTCTCAGTGCACGTCAAACATGTTAAACGTTTTGATAGTATCCTTTGAACTGACTGAAGAAATTATATTCCTCTTTCTTTTTTTCTTCTTGTTCTAATTTCACTTTTTCCTCTGATTTGTTTGCCTCTCAAAGAATTATTGATGCAATTTATATTTTGACTTTTAGCTCCCCGATAGGTTTGAAATCTAGAATAACAGCTTTAAAGTTGAAAACAAATCAATCATATTTTCTATTTTTTATTTAAAATCTCGAAATCTACATGCTAAACATGATTGTGTTCATAATTTTCTTAATCAGACTCAAAATAGCAAGAAAACTCAATAGTATAACAAGTTTTGGTAGTTGAGTAAGTCAATAAGTTATTTCGAAATCTCTATTGACAAAATATTAAAAGCTGTGAAGGGAATTTTAAAAGCAAAAATTAGATTTTCAGAGATTCTTGTTTACTGTTTTAGAAATCTCCTGGACTAGGGTATATTTGATTATTTGCATTTTCAATTAGATAAAAACTTTAAAATTTACTAAAAATATAGATTTTATTCTAATTTAGTCTGAAATAAAACTAAATTTATTAGTTGCACTAATCAATACATTGTATTTCGAGTCAATTTTCAGAATCAAACAAAGTGATATATGATTAATTATGCTTTAATTTACTAATACGATGGAATAAACCTTTTTAAATAATTGAGAATTTTTGAGAAATGCTATTTTTCAAAAATACCATTTTAAAAAAAAAAATTTAAAAATGTCACAAATATTATATCATTTATTCAAAATATTATTTATGTTTGGGTTAACTATGTTATGTTAGGGTTTAGTTTTGAGGGTTTAGGGTTTGTTAAGGTCAAAACCATTTTTAAAATTTAAAATTTTAGAATTTAAGTGTTAAAAAATTATTAATTTATGGTATTTTTGAAAATAGATAATTTATGGTAATATTTTTGTAAAAAATATTTTAAAAGTGGCATTTTTGAAATTATCTCTAAATAGTTAGATATTATAAAAACAATTTGGCTTAATTAGGTATTATAATTTATAGATATTTTTTTGGACTTATTTAAAGAGATTAGCTTACATATCTGGAAATGAAAAGTTAAATTTATAAAATAATTAAAACACAACACAGCAAAAAAGTGAGTGATTGGGTTTCAATTATAGGGGAAAAAGGAATACAAAAAAAAAAAAAAAAAAAATTAAAAACGAAAAGAAGAAAAAGCCAAAGGAGAAAAGTCGGTATATCCTTCCCCGCGTTTGCCCATCTGTCTCTCTCTCTCCCTCCGTCTTCATCAAGCAAAAGCTCCTCCTTCTCCACTCACTCTCTATTTCTCTCTCTCTCATCCACCAGAGGAGATAATAATCATACGCAACGAACCCTAGAGAGATCCAGGGAAGTCGCACCAGCCCGTTTTCGGAAAAGGGTGATTTGACGGGTAACGAATTTTACTATTTCTCTGTGTGTTGGATTGGGATCAAACTCTCCCGATTTTCTACCTTTTTAGGGCTTCTTGGATCGTTTTCCTTTGACCCATCTTTGATTTCTTTCTTTACTTTGATTTTCTTATTCGATTTCGTTTATGTGCCCCGTTTGAGGATCTTCAGTTTGGGTGCGGTTCTTAGTCTGTAAATTTTATATTTTGAGCGTGATTTCGAGTAGATTTCTCATCTGGGTAACGTATCTGATTTGAAAATCTTCAGTAGGTCTGTTGCTGATCTTTGATTCCCTTCTATGTATTTCTTTCAATTTTGCTACTAGTTGACTATTGCCGACCTTATCTGGCGGCAAAATTTTGTCCCTTTCTGATTGTAATCTTGCACTTGGATTTCTGCTCTGTGTATTAGGTAATGTTCGCCTAATGGAATGTGGATTTGTTGACTGAGAATTGCATTTTTTTTTTTTTTTTTTGAATCGAGAGTTACCAACTCATTCTTCCATAAGCTTTTGCTTATTAAAAATGCAATCTTGATGCGATTCGGATTCCAGTTTCTGGTACGCCTGGTTATTTGAGATTTGTTTGATGGTTATTTGAAAAATGTTACTGTGATTTGTTTGATGGTTTCGATATGCCCAACCATTTCACTGGGCAGGAATGATATTTTCCTACTTACACAATATTGGAAGCACTTCTAGGGACAGTTGTTTTACGTGTTTTCATTTTGGAGGTAGTGAGCTGAAGCATTAACTTGGCAGTGACAGCTGCATTTCTCAAAAACTCTGTCCTACTTGATTCAGTATTGGTCTAGATTTTCTGTTAGAAACCTATAGGGTCACGAGCTAGTAGAGTATCGTTTCTTTTATGGATTCATATTCGGTCGCTTGTAACAGTTTCAGGAACTAATAGCTGTGGAGGATCTATATTCAAAGAAGTGAACAAGGATGCGGAGGTGGATCTGTTGTGGGGGTAAAACAGGAGATTCAAATTTATCAAATGAGGAGGAACATCTGAAAAGTCCATGGCAGCAATCTGATGGTACGTTGCAGACAAGAGTTTTCACTTTAACTTGCTGAAATTTTTCTCTATTTTTGGATTCTAGTGGTATTGTTTGCAAACTAGATAACGGCTTCACTGTTCAGGGTTTGTATAATTAGTATTATAGTTTCCCACGTAAGGATTAAGAAGAGTTGACTGTTTTAAACGAGGGAACTTGAAACATTTGATGAATATCTTTGTATGTTTCTAATAGATTTACGATTTTGCTTGTTATCACATATGTAGCAAATCATAAGAATCAAAAACAACAAGCTGTTGCAAAACCTGAGGCGCAGAAGGAAGCTCTTCCCATTGAAGTTCCTCCCTTGTCTGTGGATGAGGTTAAGGAAAAGACTGACAATTTTGGATCAAAGTCACTAATTGGTGAGGGATCTTATGGAAGGGTATATTATGCAACCCTAAATGATGGGAAAGCAGTTGCTCTGAAGAAACTTGATGTTGCGCCTGAAGCTGAAACAAATGCCGAGTTCTTGAGTCAGGTTATAAATTTTGCTTCAACCAACCTTTCCCTTCCCTTCTCTCATTTGCCTTCATGAAACTTGTCTTTACATCCTCTTGCTCCATTTTCCTTAGGTTTCCATGGTTTCAAGACTGAAGCATGAGAATCTCATTCAACTAGTCGGTTATTGTGTTGATGAAAACCTCCGTGTACTTGCTTATGAGTTTGCAACGATGGGGTCATTGCACGACATTCTACATGGTATGATGAGCTTCCCCACCCATTCTTGTTATAAAACTACCTTGGTTGGGGAAAAAAAACCTCAAATAGAATCGATAAATCCATGGTTATCGGCGTTGAAATGTGCTATTATTACAGGTAGGAAGGGAGTTCAAGGTGCACAGCCAGGTCCAACACTTGACTGGATAACGAGGGTGAAGATAGCCGTTGAGGCAGCTAGGGGTTTAGAATACCTTCATGAGAAGGTTCAGCCTCCTGTAATACATAGAGACATAAGATCTAGCAATGTAATTCTTTTTGAAGACTATCAAGCAAAAGTTGCTGATTTTAATCTCTCAAATCAAGCTCCTGATAATGCTGCTCGTCTTCACTCTACAAGAGTCTTGGGCACCTTTGGCTATCACGCACCAGAGTAAATCATCCTTAAACCTTAAAGGTTTGTTCCATCCAGATGAAAGTGTGAAGGAGGCAGCTAAAACGTGTCTCTTCCCATTTGCAGATATGCTATGACTGGACAGTTGACGCAGAAGAGTGACGTGTATAGCTTTGGGGTTGTACTCCTAGAACTTTTGACAGGGAGGAAACCTGTTGATCATACAATGCCGCGTGGTCAGCAAAGTCTTGTAACCTGGGTATGTTTAAAAATCTGCTCCCTGTCAAAATCTGTATGCTGCTGTGTTTTATCTCCTGTCTTAGGATTTGGAATTTTCGCTTTATTGTTCAGGCTACACCAAGACTCAGCGAAGATAAAGTGAAGCAGTGTGTTGATCCAAAGCTAAAAGGAGAATATCCTCCTAAATCAGTAGCTAAGGTACTACGTCCATCCAGCTGAGTATCCAAATATCTCAAAAATGGGAAAATAACTCAGAATTTACATCTCCTTGGCCTTTTAAGTCGCAAATTTTCATCTGAAATTCATGTGTGTGCAGCTAGCAGCGGTGGCAGCATTGTGTGTGCAATACGAATCTGAGTTTAGACCGAATATGAGTATAGTTGTGAAAGCTTTGCAGCCGCTGCTCAAACCTCCAGCACCGCCAGTCCCAGCACCGGAATCCTGAGTTAAAAGACCACCAGACATCTTCTTCTTGCAACAGAGTTGGGATTCTTTGTTCATACAAAGTGAGAATTTAACTCTGATTTGGGGGAAAAAAGTTAAAAGATCATATTTATATGTGTTGATTTTGAGGGAAATGGGATTATTAGTTGGCATTTTGATTTGAAAGGAGGATATTTTGCATTTGTTATGTCTGTATTGGAAACAAGCTTTTTGCTTGCTTGGCGTGGAGAACAAAGGTGTATTGCATTTGCTCTGCTTTTTCTCTTCCTTCCAAAGTAAAGGAATCTATTTGAATATTTGGTCTCAACTACATTGACAAATAAGTTTCTCCTAACAAGTCACAAGACCCTTTAAACTGTTCTGATTCCACCATTTCGATTTGTTATTATCTTTCCTTTACGCAGTCAACACACACCGCCTAACAAGTTGTGCTAATTTTTGATCAGCGAGTAGGAAAAATGTCATCGGGGGGAAGGAATATATGAACTAACATTATAGGAGATGAATAAATGAAGAAGAAGAAAAAAGAGATGTTAGTTAATGATTTGAGGTATAATAAATGAAGAAGAAGAAAAAAAGAAATGTTAGTTGATGATATGATGCTTAAACTTCGTAGTTGTGACAAAAAAAATAAAACTTCCTAGTTATTTTTTTGGTCAAAGGGTCTTCGTTAATATTGAAATTTAAAGGGAAAACATTACATTAAGTGCCTTAACGGGAAAAATCCAACGGGTAATCGATTTGAAGATTAAACCAACAGATTAGATTATCAGATCTAATGACCTAACGAAAGTGGCAGCCTCCGCTAAATCAGAACGGAGAACCTTTGCCTTCGCCGACCACCCTTCGATCTTAAATTGAACTTAAATCCAGACTTTGTATCACCGGCGCTGAGAAGAAACATCAGATCCAAGTACCCACAGGATCGAGTGGAGAGAAAGACCTACACACGCCTCAACTCCTTGAAACTCAACCACCACGAAATGGAACAAGCCACGACAGAGAGGAAGGAGACAGACAAGAACTAGACCGTCGCCTAAACTGCCGGTGAACTCGCCTGAGATCTAGGAACCGTCCTCAAACCCCAAGGATCTCAAACGATTTGGAGTAGAGAAAAAGAGAACGCACGCCTATGAGTCGTTAAAGGCGTGAAGCCAGAAGAATTTGCCACAGTAAAGTCCTCGCCACCACTGTCTATCGCTTCCGCAGATCTACCTCGTCGTTGCATCGTCGCCTGAATCCGATTGAGCCTCTGCGGTAGGCCTGGGCATTCGGGTATTCGGATCGGTTTCGGTTCGGTTTTTCGGTTTTCGGGTATAGAGATTTCAGAATCGTTCTTGGTATTTTAGATTTTCGGGTCGGTTTCGGTTCGGTTTTTTCGGTTTTCGGGTCGGTTCGGGTAGGCATACTGAGAACCGGCTAATAACCGAAAATAATCAGGTAATTTTCAGATTTCGGTTCGGTTCGGTTTTTTCGGATAATTCGGGTAATTTTCGGGTAATTTCTGGTATTTTTGGTAATTTCGGATAATTTTCGGGTAATTACCCGAATATCCCCGAAATTACCCGAACTAACAGAAAAAATAACAAAACAAATTGTAAAATTTACATGAACTAACCGAACATACCCTACTTATAACCGAAATATATTTAGGTTATTTTATGTTTCGGGTATTTCGGATACCCGTTCGGTTCTCGGTTCGGTTCCGGTTCAGTTCGGGTACCCCCACTTTGAAAATCTAGGAACCATTCGGGTATTTTAAGTTTTTGGATCGGTTTCGGTTCAGGTATTTTAAAGCCAGTTTCGGTTCGATTTTTCCGTTCCGGTTAAAACATCCAGGCCTACTCCGCGGATCCACAAATCAGTTTAGCAAAACCATGGAGAAACCTTCGACTAACCTCTTCTTGTCCTTACAGAAGACGGATCGGTGACGGAGAACCTCCGAAGCAATGCCAGCCGGACATCTAGAACCACCGCCACTGCGCCACCGCCGATGAAGCAAAGCCAAATTCCTAATCTTAGGAAGAAAAATCTTCAGATCCCTATGGAAAACAAGGCGAAAGGAAAAAGAAAGAGAAGAAAGGAATCCCTCTCACAACCACCGACCGCTACACCAAAGGCCAAAGAGACAAATCAAAGAAGAAGAGTTTGCAGCTAGGATTTTGGGATAGTGTTTTCTTTGCCACTCAAAGGCTAACCTCGTAGTTACATTATACATGTATTGTTTATACACAATTTTTAAGAAAAGTTTACTTATTCTACCATTTGCTTATAAAAAGTTCATGTGGATTTATAATTTTGACAAAGTGGTAATAGAAATAGGTACTCTTGGGTACTTGTCCACCAAACCTTATCCATAATTTGTTTTGGTATATCAAAACATAACCATCAAAATAAGTAGCAAATAAATTAGAAAAATATTATCTTATGTTGAAAATTGCTAATGATGTTAAATTCATATTTCGATTCGGTTTGATTTTGGATTTTTTGTTTAATTTTTTTTTTTTATGAATAATATCCAAAATACAATATAATTACATATGGATGATTTATTATGGTTTTGGTTCGTACTCGAGTTTAACCAAATATAATTTTAATTATCAAATAAATTTGAGTTTTATATCAGCTTTTTTTCTTTTCCGGTTAGGTTAAATTTCGGGTTGGTATTTTAATATACAAATAAAGAAAGGACATTTGCAAAAATGCCACATTTGAAAGTGATTTTTACAAGCGTGCCACTCCCATGTGACCATTTTTATTTGTGCCACTTTTTACAAATAAATTGTCTACTTTATCCCTGTAAAAAAAATCATGAATCAAACAAATTGTTCTCTCTCTCTCTCTCTCTCTCTCTCTCTCTCTCTCTCTCTCTCTCTCTCTCTCTCTCTCTATGGGTTGGAGATCTCTCACGCTCAAAAAAGCCATGAATCAGTTTTATAATATTTTTAAACGGGTTTTAAGGTATTTAAAAGGTTTTATAAGGTATTTAAAAGGTTTTATAAGGTATTTAAAAGACTCCTCTTGCAAACATTCCAAGTGCTATACCTTCAAAACTAAACCCTATTTAAAATGTTTTATAAGGTATTTAAAAGGTTTTATAAGCTATTCAAAAGCGTTTTCGATTCTTCTTATTCCGCGATTGCGTTTTCTCTTCCTCTTTCTTTCTCTACCTTCCGTGGATATTACCCGGTAGTTGACCTTTCACCGTTCTTGACCTAACACATGTCGGATCTTCAACAAATTGGGTCATTAATCGGGCTAAACAATCTTTCTTCTTCCCAAATCCACCATATCCAATCTCAGATCCATGTTCTTCGTCAATGCACCACCAGATCAACAACAACTCTTTCTCGAATCTTCTCAGAGGAGATCGGGACGGAGTTCGGAGACGGCGAAATCGGAGACATAGAGATCGAAGATCGGAGACGGAGAGATTTGAGATCGGAGACGGTGATTTTAGAGGAATTCTCGAGTTGGGAGGCAAAATCTAAAAAAATTAATACAAAAAGTTATGTTAAAATGAGTCAAATGGTAATATGGGGATATGAAAAAAATGGAATGACACACTTGTAAAAAATTTTAAACAGTGGCATTTTTAAAAAATGACAGTTGAAAAGTGGCATATCTCAGAATTTTTCAATAAAAAATCTAATTAAACCATATTAAAATTAGTTGACATTCATATATTGATTTATATATATATATATATATAATTTAATTGCTTTTAATGATAAATCTTAATATCTTACAAAATGATGTTATTTTCAAAGACACTTTAATTGCTCTTTTGATTAAAATCACTTTTCAAGTAATATATAATTTTTTTTTAATATAATCTTGAGTGTTTCGTTACAGTAAATCTCATAATATATAACAAAATAATGTTATTTAAAAAAAAAATTATGAGAGTCGACGTTGGTTTAATCAAGTGTACTTCTTAAACTAGGTGTAGATTCAGAACCTTCATATATTTTACACCTAATCAAAATTGAATGTTTGACGTGGAATAAAACTCAATCTAGTTCAACTCATACAAGAGAAGTTCACCAGCTAGTGGCACAACAATTCCCTAGTGTTTGATGTTAAGTCAATGGTTTGTGGAAAGAATCTGATCTGATTTCGGAAATGGGTTGATTTGTTTTTAGGGAGAGCACACAATTTTCTTATATGCGAGAGGCAAAAGACGGTGTTTTTCACCATTGCATTCAGAGATAGAAGTTTTATTGTGGACAATGTCGTGCATTCTGGATAAGGGATTAGTTCGCCAGACACTCGAGACGGACTATTCAGAGCTGGTTAACATTACTCAGTTTCTAGAGGAGTGGCCCACACATAAGTTTGGTGAATTTCGAGCTAGATTTTTTAGTTTTTCTTTGTCTTTGATTTTTCATTTTCTAAATTTTAAGACCGATTATTTGGCTCGGTCAATCTCTAGTAGGTTGATTAGATTTTTATTTGTAAGCACTTTCATCCCAAATTAAATAACCAATTATGGTGTTTAATTTTAATGAAAAGTATGGTTGATAAAAAAATTGAATAAACATCGACTCAAAATTTCCGTAAGATATTATTCCAATTACAAATGCCAATAGAGTAGAAGACTTATGGCACTAGCTTTAGGGTTGTAGGCTTTAAAAGTAACCCCAAAAGCTAGATGTAGAGTACATATGAGCTCATATTATTATTCACATACGCATATAGATATGTATGTGGATGTTGTATATATAGACAAGACAGTGGTACAAGAAGGCGCATGGCGAGGCAACGTAAGAGTGTGCATGAACTGTTCCCTCCACGTGTGAAACGTGAGCTGCGACCAACTTCCATGAGCTCGGCTCACGTGAGGGCCATCACGTGCCACGTTGTAACAATTTGTGGTCTTACCCATGGCCATGTCAGAACACACTCTCTTCTTTCTCCTTCTCCTTTCTTTAGCTTTCCATAAAGGCCAAAAAGGTATCTTTATTAAGACTAATATCCGACATCGAATGAAATTTTAACTCATATATAAGAAATATTGATCAATTTATCAATTGTTAATTAAATTCATAAAAGTTTATATAGTATTAGAGTGTGTAAATATATCTAATTCAAGCCAAAATTAATTCGATCCAAAATTGGTATATCAGTCCGATATATATATAAAATTAGTCATATCCGAAATTAATTCTATCGATTTGATTTGAAAATAATTATATAAAAAAATTATGTCGAGATGAATTGTTAAAAGAAATTATTATTTCGAAGGAGTTTACTGTTGTTTTAGGTTTCTAAGCAAGTTTATAATTAATTTAATATGGTGCCTTGATTTAATATATTATTATATGTGACTATGAGCTCATTGACTCCATTATACAATTGAGTCAATGTGTCATTCAACAATGACACTGATTTTGACTTCTCTTTACATTAAAAAAGAAAGTACTCATGAGTTTCTATAAATTTGCTCCATACGCCTAATCACATATTTGTTTAACATTACCTTAATATACGTTTCATAATCATTTCGGCGATGAGTAGAAGAATAACACAATGTTATACATTTGAAAAACACATAATTTGATATTTCTGATAAAGCGAAAAAGAAGAGATTTCTGCGAAAAATTAGATCGTACATTACCTTTTTTTGGTCGACAAACACATAATTTTACTTTATATAAAAAAAACACATAATTTTATTGATTATATAAAAATATTTAGTGTTTACAAACGAAAGATCAGAGTTTTTTTCGATAAAATCCGCTAAAATAAATTAACAAATATATTTATTTTTGAAAACTTCAAATTTTTTGCACCATTAAAAATAACGAATATCTATATACATTTTTGAAATATATTCTTGACTATACGTTAACAGAATATATAAAGGGAAAATGACACAAAAAAAACCTAGAATTAATGCTATAAATTGAGAGGCATTTCATGAGATTCATATCTGCAACTCACACTAAAACCCACTGGTAAATCAGAAACACACAAAAACCCTAATTAAAAATGGCAGTGATGAGTCACAACAACAACGGAGAAAGCAGGCAACACGAGTCAACTCGGGCTTCCCCGTTTCCTTACTCAGTAACTCGTGCCCACGAGAACGGAGGAGACGATGACGACGACGACTGTGACGTTGCTCCGGCGGCTTAATCATATGCATTTTGTCGTATGCTAAACTTAATTAACAGTCAATTAATCAAGTAGTAATGATTGTGCATGCTTCTTGTCATAGAACCACACACACACACATATATATAAAGACATAAAGTTAGCTCAAGAGTACTAGATCGTGCCTGTATTTATCCATGTCTCAAGCAGGCTTTTATTATTATTAGATAAACGACATTTTTGACTTTGGAGTCTTGAGAGACTTAGCTAGCTTTATGTAATGATATAATGTACCGTGTGTCAATTATTCATGAATCATAAAATAATATTACATTATCTACACAAGGTATTTGTGGTATCAACACTATATATATATATATATATATATATATATATATACTTACGTACTATTCTCATCTTCCTTTGCTCAGCCTTAATTTTGTCGTCTCTACCTCTTAGGACCACTTACTGCAAATTTCAGTAAATGAATATATATATGACTCAAATGTGAGGTATATTAAGAAATGAGTTGTTATAATTAATTGGACTTAATTGTATACTTAGAATTTGGGAAATACAATCAATTGATGTGAATCTAAAAGTGTAGAACATTGTTAATTTCTTGAACAGTTGTTAGCCAAGAATGACCGATAATGATCATTGATCGAAGAGGCTAGCTATATTGTCGCGCATGAGTTGGCTCATCGATCAATCGATCTCTTGGCTAAGTACTTGATCAACCTGCTAGTGCATCAGATGATCAAAAGCATTCATCACCACTATCTTTATCGCAATTTGTAAGTACATTTATGTATACGTATGGGGCACATGTACATTAGAATATACTAGAGAATTTTTGAGATATACCACTTCTCAACTGCAACTTTGCAAAAATGCCACTGTTTAAAAATCTTTACAAGCGTGCCGCTCCATTTTTTCCATATCCTCAATTACCCTTTGACTCATTTTAACATAACTTTTTGTATTGGTTTTTTTAGATCTTGTCTCCCAACTCGAGAATTCCTCTAAAATCGCCGTCTCCGATCTCAGATCTCTCTGTCTCCGATTTCACCTTCTCCGAACTCCGTCGCGATCTCCTCTGAGAATATTCGAGAAAGAGTTGTTGTTGATCTGGTGGTGCATTTGACGAAGAACATGGATCTGAGATTGGATCTGGTGGATTTGGAAAGAAGAAAGGTTGTTTAGCCCGATTAATGACCCGATTTGTTGAAGATCCGACATGTGTTAGATCAAAAACGGTGAAAAGTTAATTTCCGGGTAATATCCAGAAAATGTAGAAAAAGAAGGAGGAAGAGAAAACGCAAACGCAAACGCGGAAGAATAAGAATTGGAAACGCTTTTGATAAAAGATACAAATTTTTGGGTTTGTGTTAACTATTTTACATTTAGAGTATATTTTTTAGGGAGTTGAGTTTAGAGTTTAGTTTTGAAGGTATAGCATTTGGATTGTTTGCAGGAGGAATCTTTTAAATACCTTATAAAATCTTTTAAATACCTTATAAGACCTTTTAAATACCTTATAAAATTGTTTGAAAACATTATAAGACTGTTTAAAATATTATAAAACTTGGAGTGTTTGCAGGAGGAGTCTTTTAAATACCTTATAAAATATTTTAAATAGATTATAAAACTTTTTAAATATCTTATAAAACTGTTTAAAAACCTTATAAAATTGTTTAAAAACATTATAAAACTGTTTAAAAACATTATAAAATATTATAATACCTTATTGTTTCTTGTGATGCTTGACTTTGTTGTTTACATAGCCTGATCAATTTTTACACGAATACTTTTGTTCTTGTTTTGTCTTTATTGATGCATAAACTTCTTAGAGCACTTGGAGTGTTTGCAGGAGGAGTCTTTAAATACCTTTTAAGTACCTTATACAACATTTTAAATACCTTATAAAACTGTTTAAAAACATTATAAAACTCTTAAAAAAACTCATAAACCACTTTTGTATGCAGTTACAGAGATCAATCGTCTCCAGCTTTAGAAGATGTCTATCTAACATAGATTCTAACATCAAAATTAGGTTATAAAATATATTAATTATGTTTTAAAACTTACAAAACATTTTAATTACAAAACTATAAGACAAAAATAAGGATAAAAGAGAAGAACATCGTTTGATAAAATTAAAAGAAAAAAGTAGAAGAAGAACATTCAACAACAAAATTAACCCAGATTGAAATCAACCCCAAATTGACAAATTGAAATTTACCCCAAATATAACCCAGATTTATGACTACATTCAACCAAATCGAATAAAAAATCCTAGATCTGTAACCTAAATCGAATCAAAAATCATAAATTTATAATCCAAATCGTTTCAAAAACTCATATATGTACCACAAATCAAATAAAACCAGATTTACGAGAATAAAAAACTAGATTTGTAATAAAAAATGACGAATTCCGATCTAGAGAGAGAGAGAGAGAGAGAGTAGACAATTCATTTCAAAAAAAGCACAAATGAAACTAATGGCTTTGACACGCTTATAAATTACATTCAAATGTGGCATATTTAAGATTATCCCAGTATACTATTAACTTCTCAAGTCTATTTGCAACAAATTATTTCAAAAAATTATATATATTCATTTTTAATTGGTACTAATAAATAAATGTAGATAATATTTTTTGTCAATTCTAATTGAAGCTGAAATCATAAATAAATGTAGATTGATAAAAAATATTTTAATTTATATTTTAAAATTTGGAAAACCAGTATTAATTTTCAGAATACGAGCCTTGACTCAAAGCCTTGGACGGCTGACGACTAGTCTATATGAGAATCTTGCAGCCTTAAGAAATAGGCATCACAAAGAGGGTATGAACAACAATTTGCTCAATAACGATTATTCATTTTAGTTGCACTAAGGCAACAAGACAACAACTTATAACAAGTTGTATACGTGCATAACAACTTATGACAAGTGTGGGATAGTTTGTCTTGAGTAAAGAGTTGTTTTCCTATTACAACTCTTCTTATTAATATTGCATAACTAGCTAGGTGAAAGAGAGAGCATCTTATACAACCGAAGATGGAAATGCAATAAGAGGGAACTTGCGGCAAACATCGATACCAGTGGCTTCAGCTAGATCAGATTGATCCCCCGGTGGTTTAACCTCTACCCTCCAGTCAAATCGGGCTACAAGGTTTGCCAATGCCACTTCTGCCAAACCCAAAGCAAATCCTATTCCGGGACAAATTCTTCTTCCTGATCCAAATGGAATGTAGTTCAAATCTTTTCCGCGATAATCCAAAGGTGAATCTAAGTGCCTCTCTGGTTTAAATTCTTCTGCTTCGGGTCCCCATATCGCAGTGTCTCTTTGGATGGCCCAAGCATTGATTATCACCTGTACATATCTTCATTACAATTTTCTCCAAATATTCTAGGACGAAAAAAACATTGCAATTTTTTTATATAGCAAATATTTTTAATTTTTTTGACCAAGATGTTTCTATCTCTACAACAATGAACTAAAACGTATTTATAAAAAATTATGTATGAATAATACTAGTTCAAAAAATTATTTGTTTTTTTAAATAACATAATAAAAATAATTATTTACGATACCTTTTTATATATATATAAGAGTTTGATTTGATAAAAGATTAGATTACCTCTGTGCCTGCGGCTATGTCATATCCCTTTAACTTGACATCTTCACTCAATAGTCGAGGAATTAACATCGGAAGAGAAGGATGCAACCGGAGCACCTCCTTAACCACAGCTTTCAAGTATTTCATCGTTTGAACTTCTTCTTCTTTTATGTATGAAGTATGTGTCATATTACTTGACCGAACCTCATCTTGGAGTTTCTTCATACATTCGGGATGTCTAATCAGTTCCGTCATTGTCCATTCTAGTAGAGTCGAAGTCGTTGACGTTCCTCCTATAAACATATCCTGAAAAAAGAGGTAATGAAAATTACATGTCATTACTTAAACTAAAAATGTTGCATATGTGACCATAGTTATTAATGAATTGACTTATAACGGTCGACCTACCAAGATCATAAATTTTATGTCGTTTCTTTGAACCTGGAATCCACTACTCTCCTCTTTTTCGATTGATAACAATATATCGACGAAATCCGCTTTTTGTTTACCCACCTTTAAATGTTCTTGCACCACTTTGTCCATAAGATCGCTAAACTTGCGACTCACATCCTCCACTTTATCACTGAAACCGCGGATTCTATCTATCCATGCCAACCATGGGACATATTCCCCGATCGGGAACTCGCCTATAAGCTCCATGATTTGCCTCACTCGATTCTTGAGATCCCTCGCGGTTTCGTCCTCGCTATGTTTTCTTCCTAAGGCAACTCTACTCGTAACATCGCTTGGTAGAGTAATAAAGAGTTCGCTTAGATTTATTGATGAAGAAGAACGACTTGCTTTCTCCAGCTTCTCCATCATTGCATTTACCTCTTCTACTCTTACCTTCTCAAAGGACCCAACCATTTTGTTGGTGAGCAGATTCAAAATGCATACACTCTTCATCCAAAACCAGATTCAGAATTATCATTAATTAGTTGATCAAAGAATATATATACATAATATTAAAATTGTCGGTTACTTTAGTGTTTTGTTTGTACATCATTGGATATATATATGGATGGTTCAAAATGTTTATATATGAATATGATATTGTTTTCTAATGAAGAGATATAGTAGTAACTCACTAAACAAAAAAACCTTTGGAGCTGGTCACAAGAGTACCATATCTTCATATCTATAAATTACAATATGAATTTATATATACACTAAAAAAAGACATAAGAGATAAAAAAATAAATATTATGAAAACATAATTTAATCTGTCTTTACTTGATCAGAGCTTATAATCTAGTGAATTATACTTGTGCGCATGCCACGACCGTTTCATAATCCGGATTTAACTTGGTAGTGTGCGTGCGGATGTAAGTTGTAGACGAAAAAATATAACGATAAATATATACCCAAAAAACAGTTAAAAGAGGAATTACAAAGCGCTAGCTAGTGAAATACCTTCATCTGTCTCCAATATTCTCCATAAGGAGCAAACACCACATCACGCCCACCATTCATAATACTATGAACGGCTTTTGATTTGGGGCGGTTGGCAAACTTAAGATCGTGTGTTTTCATAACCTCATGAGCTACTTCACCAGAAGAGACTACGAGTACCCGGACACGGCCAAAACGAAGGAGCATGAGTGGTCCGTACCGGAGGCTGAGTGACCGAAGGGAACGGTGAGGGTGGAGGCCGAGCTGATGGAGGTTTCCGATAACCGGAAGTCGCCATGGAGACGGTGGTAAGTTCACTTTGGTGGCGGTTCGTTTGAAGAATGGTTTAAGCAAGAGAAGGGCTAAGAGGGTCGTTAAGAACAAAGAGATCATCAATATCATTTCCATTTCTTGAAATTTGAATATTAATGCTCATGTAAGCAAGTACGTTTAATTGGTGATTGATAACTCCTCTTCTCCTTGTAATTTATAGGGTTTATAGGAACATGACTTGGTCAGGAACTTATCAGTTTAGCTTGCATATAATATTGCACTGTTGTAAATTTGCATGTACGTTGTTGACGTTGAGAAATAATACTACTATATATATTTATATTATATATATATTTTTTTTAATACTAGTCTTTTTTTTAAAACAACGGGTCTTCTCAATTTGGTCGAATATTATATATATTTTTTATTTGTAAAAATACATGGGGAAAAGAAGGATTGAGAATAACTTTGTTATGTATGTTTAAAAACATTCATTATGATCATGAGCATCATTTTAGCTGACACATGATAGATTAATAGTAGTTATAATTTTGATTGTATTTTGTTTACGTAGAAAAATAATATACTAAATTTAGTTATGAAATTATACGTAGTCGTTGTTTTTAACAACTAGTCTTTGAATATTAGTTGATAAGTTTAAATTCAAACAAACTTTTAATTTGATAATATTTACAATCTATGTCATTACAATTTTTTTTTGAAAATCCCAGCTTTTTACTTTATTTGCCGATATGTACTTTAGTATAGTATTATTACATTCTATAATTTAAAAAAGACTTGATTTGGTAAAAAAAATTTGGTTTAGGGCTGGAACGGATCCAGATATTTTAGAATTTCAGGGTATATGGATATTTTGGAATTTCAGGGTATCTAGATATCCTGGAATTTTAGAGTATCCGGATATGTGGTGTAACTATCCAGATCTAGATTCGTGGTTTTCGAATATCAGTTCAGTTTTCCGTCCAAAAATTAGAATATCCGTAGATATTCGGATCCGGATAAAAAATAATAATAATTAAAATAAAATACTAAAAAGATTAATTTTTTATAAAATTAAAATCTTGAATAATATCTTTTTAAATAACTCTGATATATTAGAAAAAACGAAAGTTCAAATTTTATATACATATTTTATATAAAAATAACATAAACTTTTTTTTTAATATATTAAAGGATCCAGACCATAAAATTTTACTAACTGAATTTGAATATATTTTTCACGAATTCGAAAATTTTACTTTTCGGATCCGGACGCTTCATATATCCTAATCTTCAGAACGGATTAGAGCAGATTTCGGATCGTTTCTCGGATCCCAATAATAATTTCACCCCCTAATTTGGTTATCTATTATAAATCTATAATATTATAAAACCAATGTTTATGCGCATTAACAACTTTGTAAAAAAAAAAAAAAATTACGCGCACTGTTATTTTATATTACTAGATCATGACTTTCGTGATGCGAAAGTTACTTGATTTTTTTAAATTGTATTTCACAAAAATTAAAGTGAATAATATTTGTTGGTAAATAGTTGGGTCTAAAGATTTGATTGAAGAAGAAGTATATCATATTCTTAATTCAAACCCAAATATAGAGAATAAAAAAATTCATATTATTCTCGGTAAAAAAGACTAATTTACATCACTATATATTAATTTTATTGTCAACATATATCATAACAAAATTATAACTTTCATAATTGTAACTTGTGGGAGAGGGCGCAAATGGTTTTAAAGATTGTGGAGATTGAGGCAATTATGTGGGAGAGGGAGCAAACTCAAATCGATGACTTGAGTTTGCAATTAAATCAACTCACTCCAACCCAGCCTCTTCGGATTATAATTGTCTACGTTGTTATATAAATGGCTCCTGGAAAAAAACTGATGCTTTTTTTAGGTATAAGGTGATTTTTTTTTCAAAACAATGGAGAAGAATCAATTCACATTCTGAATTAGAAACACTCATTTGGGTGATGTATTGTATGATTGCACAGTAGAAGACAATGGTTTTTTTACAATAGACTATTTCGAGTTGGTAATGATGGTGTCTATACCGACAGATTGGTCAGCATTCTCATTACATTTAGAGGAGTTCGCAAAGAGCAAGGAGAGGTTTATTTTTCTCTCTCTCTCGTTGATTTCGCGTTCAAAAAATACAAAGGAGGACAAACTAGCACGAAGTGTGAGAACCTATCCGTCTGACTTTATCTATGTAAACATTATTCCACCGGTTGGCTTCCTGAACAGTTTTAATTTAAGCTATTGAAAAACAAAAAACTTTATCATAGTTACCACCAAAATCTTTGTCCAATTTTTCTGCATAACCAATATATTTGTTGAATCTCGAATTGATTAACTCAATTTATTCTCGGTGCAAAAACAAAACTAATTTACATCCTCAATTTTGTTGTCAACATGTATTACAACCACTTTAACATAGTTGCTATCAAAATATTTGCCAATTCTTTTTGTTATCACCAATATTTTTGCGGAATTTCGAATGAATTCTACCATAAAAACTTGTTCTCAATTTACTTATATATAATACATTATATGATTAGAGAATAAAAGTTTATATTTTCTATTTTACATCTTCGAATTTTTTATCTTAATTTATTTTGTCTTTAACATAAAAATTTAGTAATTATCGTTCCCATTTTATATTCTCCCTCCTAGGCCTGAACGTTTTTACCATACTGAACTGAACTAGCTAAACCGAACCAAGGTTTGGTTAGTTCGGTTTGGATTCGATTTCCAGAGATTAAATGATCGACCGAAGTGTGAAATTTTTTTGAATTTCGGTTCAGTTCGTTTTTAAACCAAAAACCGATTGCAAATCGACCCGTTTAGACAAAAACATATATATAAAGAAAACCCTAGATCTTAGTTTATATTCCATTTTTGTAATCCTTCTCTTTCCTTTTTCCCATAGTCTAGATATCTCTAATCTTTTCTTTTATCTTGCACGAAAATCCTAGATCTTTTTATTTTATTTTCTCGTCATTAAGTTATTTCACTGCAGCCTTCTCCTTCTTGCCGCCGCGCTGTTGCACTGCTGCACCTTTGCATCGTCGTATTCTTTTTTCGCGGTCTTTTTCTCGCCTTACGATTTTCGTCTTGTTGTTGATTTTATTTTCCACTTCTTCTCTACATCTTTTTTTCTTCTGCATATCGAATCTCTCTATCTCTCGCTTCACCTATTTTTCCTTCTATTTAGAAACCAACAAATTAAACCTATGAAACCGATTTATTTAAATAAATAAATTAAAACGAAATTACCAAAAAAATTGCAAGAAAATTATAGAAAATAAACCGAATTGAATTCAGTTTTGATTATAATACAGAAAATATATTAATACCCAAACCGAACCAAATTTTTAGTACTTCCAAATTGAACTGAACCTAATTTTAATTCTGTAAAAAAAATTCTAAATCGAACTTGGAAACTACCGAAATTACTGAATCGATTCTACTGATTGCCCATGCCTACTTCCTCGTATTTGTTTGGAATTAATATTTTAGTATTAAAAGGTTATAAATGAATTTTTCTAGTTTGTTTTCTTGAAAGTAAATGGAAAATTTAGATCAATAAGTACTTTTTTTATTTTGATATAATTTTCTATTTTAATTTTGAATTTCTA
This sequence comes from Pseudoturritis turrita, assembly GCA_900406555.1. Classification (NCBI taxonomy): domain Eukaryota; kingdom Viridiplantae; phylum Streptophyta; class Magnoliopsida; order Brassicales; family Brassicaceae; genus Pseudoturritis; species Pseudoturritis turrita. Next base: position 697,655 of record OVBL01000343.1, read on the forward strand.
TTTTTTTGCTATAGTTATGTTTCCTTTTTAACATTATGTATAAATATCTATATTTAAAATTTAAATATTTGACATATGTCAAAATCTCGTTAGATATCGATACATGTTGCAATCTGATGAATTATAATTTTGCATACGTATCACGTTCATGTTGAACGCTTCGAATTTTATATAATAAGATCCGCATAAAACACAACAAATTTTCTTATTGTAATTGTTAAATATAGTTTATATTATATCCGTAATCAATTTTAATTCATCTTACTAGTCAATTTATTGTAAACACATTTTATTTCACCTTTAGTTCACCTTTATTTCATAATGCATTATATGTTGAAATAAGTGCAAATATTTGGTTATTTTCACCAATTTTCTTAATACAATCGATTTTATCTATGCTATGCGTAGATTCTAGTTATAATGAAGGATTGAGAATAACTTTTGGTATTTATGTTTATAAACTTTCATTATTATTAGAATCATTAGCTGGCATGTGATAATGTAAAAATAATAACATACTGAAGTTAGTTTTATAAATTTGATCACGTAATTAAAATAAAACGTACAATTGAGAATAAAATTTATTTATTTGTCAATTTTAAATATCATTAGAATATAATCATTGTATTAGTTAATTATCTTGTTTTACTATGGTTAACGTCGATGAAATTAATCGACATAAAATATATTTTATATTTGTATTTTTTTTTCCTACAACTATTTTTTACGATTTCATAAAATAATAGAAGCAAATAATTCGAATTTTTTTTAAAAAATTGCTAATCTGATAATAGTTTACTGGATAAGTGTTTATAGTTTTTTTCTTTCATAATTTAGTTGTGTATCGACATGTGTCGTCCTCGTGTAGATCAGGAAGCGCATCAAATGATCCATAGGTCCGTTGACAAAAGAAATGATCCTTGGGTCCACCGATTTTTGGTCATAACATTGATTTTTCTTCCAAGATTTTTCTCATATTTAGCTGATGCAACCAATTATCTTGTCATACATTGACTTTTCTTCCATGACTCCGTCTCCCACCAACTTGATTTTAAGTGTGCAGCAAATACCTTTCTATTGATTTCGGGTAGAATTTTGTAATGAAAATGTCTCAAACACAAAGAAAACACCTTACCACCTAAACTAGAAAAACCTAATTACCTTTAACCAATGCTCTAAATGGTAACATACAAAAATATTTCCCAAGATTCAGCTAGATTCAACAATTCCACCAACACCATTTACTATCTTAAAAAATTTCGCCAGATTCAGCTAAATTCAGCAATTCTGCAAAACAAATTCAGCTATATTCAGCAATGCAGCAAAAAAAATATTGCTAGATTCAACAATTCTTCCATCACCAAGATATGTTTATTTTGAATAAAAAATCGAATAATAACCGATATGGAAGTTGGGTAACAATATTTAGGATATTGAAAATCACATCTGAAATCTTTAAAATGGATCGAATATGTGTAATATCCTCTATATATGAAAGGAGGAATATTGAAAATCAAAATTGCTGATGTATCAACACCACAATTTTTTTCAATTTTTTTATTTAATTAATTAAACTCTTAGCATTATCCTAATTGCCAAACAATTACTTTTCCAAACAGCACTAATCCCATAATAAACTTATCTACATTTTCAAACAAATAATATATTTACTAATTTACTAATTGTTTACCGTCGGTTTATATCTATACCGATATATATACCAATTTCTAATATAAACATACGACTATTATCCAAATAATTTTTATTTAAACCGACATTGATAAACTATGAACCCGAAATTTACCATTACATTCAGCATTTTTTTATTTTTTATTTAACATTAATGGTGCTTCATTTATTTGAGAAATATACATTATATATTAACATGATATAATGAAATTATTAATAACTTAAAAATAATATGATTAGTAAAAAAAATATTTTACAAATATACCAAACCAATATTGACAAAAACATTACAAAATTTTACAAATATATTTTAATATACTAAAACATTATATATATATATATATATAAACTCAATTAAAAAGAATATTTTAATCCCGTGCATAACACCGGTGGTAACCTAGTTATAAATTAATATGAAAGTTGAGTAACAATATTTAGGATATTGTATGCTACATATGTGTAATATTATAAATTTATTTTTTAATTACATTTTTCTAAGTTTGCATGATAATTCTAAAAAAAACGTTGTTATTCTAGATAAATTTTTAATAATTTTAAAAACGAGTTTACTAAAAAATATTTTAATTTTAGTAGCAAAATATTATATCATAAATTATGTATATTAAATTATTTTATCAATCTATTAATTAACTAGTTATATGTATCTAAAATTCAATTAATTAATTCGGAAGAAACTCAATTAGATAATATTTTAGGAAATAAAAATCAATTTATAAGGACTAGAATGAGTATTTATTAAAAATACCACTTAATATTATCATAAGTTTATTTAATTAATTATTTTTTCAAAAATTATTTAGCAATATTCATCAGTTATCATTTAAGTTTGATGTTATTCCGTCAGATTCCGTAAGAAATCACAAAAAATCCAGTTAGATTCTGCAATTCAACATAATTTAGCCCGTACCATTTAGACTCTTAGTATGATGTGGAAAAAGCATTATTTCTTCTAAGTAGATCCGTCTATGCTCATGCCTTCTCACAAAGACAATGACTAGAAACAACATTTACATTTGTACTATATTCAAAAAAAATTAGCGTGCATTTGTCTACTAAGAATATTCTAGAATTTTTTTAAAAACTTCAAATTTAAAGTAATAGTAAACCTCAAATTTTATGTTTTACTATTCAAAGCCTCAAATTTGAAGTTTCATATTTTTTAGTCCAATACAATTATTTATCTCACAAATAATTTTTATTTTATTTTATTTATTATTTTAGTTTTACTAGTTGAAATGATAATAATTAAAAATAGTCGATTTCAATAATTTTTATCTTGTATCTACATTTAAAAAATAGAAAGACTCATTTATCACTTCAAAATGCGTTGATTGATCTTATATGAGAGCACCATGAATGTGATTTTATTGAGTAATTTGATATTTTACTTGTAATTTATTATTTATTTTATTATTATTTATATGTAATTTTAATTAATATTGCTTGTAATATTTATTTAGTGTATGTTTTAAAGTTATTTATAAAAAAATTATGATCTTAATTGATTATGATCAATGAAAACTATGATGCTATAACTTTTTTTTAAGATTGAATTTGAGATTTTACCATTAGAACGGAATATCCTCAAACCTCAAATTTGAAGTTTAGCAAACTTAAAAAATGCAGTTGTTCTTGGAGATGTTCTAATAAACAAAAATATTCTTTGTGATCCATAATTTTTTTTAGTGCATTTATCTTTAAAATATAATATTTGCCGAACAGCGTATATATAAATATTATTTTATAAAATTTTAGAAGAGTATATTTGTATTTATAATATATGAAACATGTACATGATGACTTTGAATTAGAATTTGACTAACCCATTTGGTAAGTAATCAACATTTTGATTATTCATTGCTCATATGACTTCAAAATGTCCATTACTTAACCGATATAACTTTTTCTTTCCTTTTTTTTGAACCGATATAACTTAGTTGTTAAATGGGTTAGGCAAATTTTTAAATCAAAAGTCATCATGTATTTTTCATATACTATAAAAACATAATATACTTTATTTTTGTTGAATAAAAACGAATTGGGAATTGGAATTGACATTTTGACTTTCCATTGCTCATATGACTTATTCAAATCGGAAGTTTTCTCTATCATCAATTGCAATTAGAATTTAAATTTCTTAATTAGGAAATGTCGAAAATTACAAAATAATTAACAAATTACATGTGTACTTTAATGTGATTTGATTTTGATCAAATGTTTTATCTTCTGTATTTATGGTAAATTAGATTAGAACTCGCGTGATACGCATATTTAAAATATAACTAAGATAATATTTGCGCCATATACAGAGTAAAATAATTATGAAGTAAAATTAGTATAGTTTTAGTTAAAAAAACTAGTTGTAGTTATTGTGAAAATTATTATACGGAATTCGAGATTCGTTTGTGTATATTCGAATTTGCAATTATTTTGTATAGAAATGTGTTTCACTTAAAGATGAATAAAATACATTAACCGAACCGAACTGAATCAGAATTCACCAATCCAAATTCGACCAAATTATATAATAATCTGAATGGGTATAAACATTTTTATATTAGTAGATAAATCTACTAACCGAAGGTTGTTATAGTGAACTCAAAAAGATTTCATAACTCTACCGTCACAAGAGATAAGTCTACTACATTATTATAAATCTGCCATCACTTGTAATAAATCTACAATCATATTCAAACCGCATGTAACTCTACCGCTAAAGATAATAAATCTACGACGCAACTTTAATCTACCATCAGACACAATAAATCTACCATAAATAAATACCCAACTCACAATTGATAACTCTACCACCATTAACAATAAATCTACCACGACAAAATTAATCTACCGTCAGACAACATAAATCTACCAACCGATAATAAATCTGCAAAATAAGTCTACCATTCGAGCATTAAGTCTATCAACCAAAAATAAATCTATCACCGTTGGATTTAAATCTACCAATCACATAATAAATCTATCACTCCGAAACATCTCTACCACATCGAAAATATAAGTCTACCGAAATAAGTCTACCGTTCCTCTAACAAACCTATCAACTTTAAATAAATCTTCCAATCATTAAACAAATCTACAAATCCTTAAATAAACATGCCGTCACTACATCGATAGAGTTATTTGTTTTGGCGTCCATTATTTGGTCTACGTGGCAAAAAAAGTAATGATATTTTCGTAAATACGTTTTTTGTCACCAAAAGAAAATAAGGGTAAAAAATGCATGTAATTTTGAAAATAAAGGTAAAAAATTACTAGATTGTTATAGGAATTTTAAAAGATTTGCATTTTTTAGTCTACATGAGACTTTCTAAAGTTGTTATAATTAACCCCCCTAAATAATAATAAAGTCCAATATTTATAAAATTAAAAATATATAAATTGTCATTAAATCTCACTCGTCACTTTTTTCATGTTTTTTATCCATGGAAGTCTCTATAAAATTGGCAAACTTAGAAATGTTTTCTACCCCATGAATTCTTAATTGCATGTTTTTTTCCTCGTTCTATGCATTTTTTTTGTACGTTTAACATTAATCCGACACTATGTATTACTATGAAAATAAAATAAAAAAATCATCTCATATTTTTATATAAACATGTCTTATCTATATATATATATATATATAATAATTTCTGTTAATTTGAAAATTAAATTTAAAAATCTAAATAAATTCATTTAATGAATATTATAACATGGTAATTGAAAAAATATGAAAGTGAATATTTTTAAACCCTATCATCGCCATTCATCGCTTCGATGGCTCCGCCGACATGGGACGTCTATCCTCTCTCCGTCAACAGTCTAAGCACGTCCTACTGTTACTCTTTAAGCTCATGGAATCTCTGCCATCAAATGTCTTAGTCGAAGAACCCAACAACAAATCCATTGCTGAGAGCTCTGATGCAGCAGTTGATTTAGTGCTCGTCAAGGATCCAACTCCGCCCCTTCATTCATTCCCTAGGAGCGTGAACAAAGCCAATTAATATGGAAGTTCTCCAAAATCCTCTGACGACTGCGACTCCAACGGGAAGGGGCAAACAGACTTCAGAAATAGCGCCACCTGAGATTAAGGAAGATGGTCAATTGCGTTTTTCATGGGCTGCACAGATGGACCCTTCCATCTGCAATCTACATCGGACTAAAACACCAACCTATATGGAGGATGATACACCTAAGGTACACATCCCAAACCACATTCTGCTACTAAGACTTGAGAACCAAAAGAAATATGTAATTGGTCAATTCTATTGTTGCTAGTCACCAACATGGAGGGCTTATCCATGCAATGGCAACCTGGATTTTGGAGAAGAAGTGCAAAATTTTCACTCGTAAGCTTAGTGAATCAACTGATCTCTTCCATATTCCAAATGCAACAACTAAACTTGGGTATTACAACGTCATTTATGGTTTTTAGATGATTGTATCATGTTTGTTACTCCATGGACTCATGTTGCCTTATTAGCCTTACTGGTGATCAACTCAATTCAAGTTTGGATAACACTAAAAAACATTACCAGCAGTCGAATTATATATTTATTTTGGTCATATTTAATGGTATAATTTAATATTAGATTTTTTTTTAAATAATTGTTTTTGATAAGTTTAGGAATATTCAAATGTGTTTGACAATTAGAGTTAGAGTAATCGAAATATGTAATATTTGGAAATAAAAAGCTGAAAAAAATTTGTGGGAATGACACATCAGCAAAAGTGGTTTTTAATGTTTCTCTTTTAATATATAGACTAAATAATGGTCGGTACTATGCACGGGATAAGTTAATTCGCCAGTTTATTTGTGAAACTAAAAAATTATATTATTGTATGATAAAACAAAATTATGACACTGCATGGATTACATATTAGTGGATATCTGATATATTAGAGATCGAGAATCTAGTTTGATCTACTCATGAAAAAAGTATTGCAAAATTTATAACATCCTAGCAATGAGAAAAACGCAACAAACTAATTTAATTAACATTTATGTAGGCAAACTAATTTAATTAACATTTAATTAAAACAGTTATATAAAATGCATACTCCTCCGGTCAGTGAATCGTCTCGTGTTGTATACATAATAAATAATCTAATTTAAAATCAAAATCAACGATGCATAGAAAATAAAGCGTCTTTCATCCTTTGATTTGAGTCCAATTATTTGCATTTAAAATTACTTGTAATGTTAATGCTGATTTGGTTTTCTCATCGTTAATGTTGACATTTGGTTATGAATTTATATGATAAATAGCATGTTGATAATTATATTAAAACACTATAAACACTCATTCATTGGTTCACGTAATGGCGAACGGAGAAAGTAAAAAAACAAAAATCTCCAAATCCAAATCTTATTATATAAAGTAGGATACATTCAACTTAAGCGTGACACGTAGGCATAATTAAAATTCACTAGATCGTGACACGTGTCATTGTTAATTTAGATTGTGACACATGTCAATATAAATAATATAAAAATATAAATTTTCGTTCTTTTCATTATTTATTTCTTAAATCAAGTTTTAGTGTAACTAAAAAAAATAATAAGTCAAAAAATGAAAATAAGACATTATTAGACAATTAAAAAGAAATAGTAAATCAAAAAGACTAAAACAAAAAAAATATGACATATTATTTCCAATATTTAAAAGTATTAGTATAATACATGAAAAACTTGCTATTCATGAGATAAATATATATGTCAAAATTTTAATATAATTTTCCATATATCTTATTATATAAAGCAGGATGCGCTCAACATGAGCGTGACACGTAGGCATGATCGTGATACATGTCATTGTTAATTTAGATTGTGACACGTGTCAATATAAATAATATAAAAATGTAAGTTTTTGTTCTCTCCATTATTTATTTCTTAAATCAAGTTTTAGTGTAACTAAAAGAAAATAATAAGTCAAAAAATAAAAATAAGATCTATTATAAGACAACTAAAAGGAAATAGTAAATCAAAAAGACTAAAAAAGAAACATATGACATATTATTTCTAATTTCTAAAAGTATTAGTGTAATACATGATATATATAGACATAAATTTGATAGAATGTATTATGCAAGTGTGCGAGTAACCAATTATGATCTAAAATAAGTGTGCGACTAACCAATCATAATCAAAATATTTACATCAATATATGATTTACTATATAGTTCTTACATTTTCAAAAAGTTTATCTTTATTAAATCTAATCGATAACGGATATTTTACTTTGTTTCATATCATATATAAATAAATTATTATTAAAAACTCGCGTATCACGCGGATCCTAATCTAGGTATATAAACCTTACACGTCCTGAATAATATCAAGCGGAGTAGAAATAGTAAAACTTTAAAAACCTAATTCTAAAAGAATGCTCAATTCTGCAGTTATATATATATATATATATATATATATATATATATCAAAAAGCATAAGTTTGAAATCTCTTGGATAGAAAATAAAATCCAAATCTAATAATTGAAAATGTAAGTACCCAAATGTATTGAAAAAAACCGTGAACGTTAAATTCATTTCCCCATAACCATGTTTTCGGTTCATTCCATGTGTAAACAAACCTGACATAGTGACATTGTTAATATTATATTACAAAAATGATAATATAAAAGCATATGTAAACAAACCAAACGCAAATCTAATATTTTGTATAAAGAAGACAAAGGGTTTAAAAAAAAAAAAATTAACCTAGAAACATGGAAAACAATTTCATGTAGATAAAGGATCAAACCGGTTGTCATACTCTGGCATGTCACACAAAAGATAGCTTGTATCGTATCACCTATAAATTTAAAATTGACAGCACATTTCGTTAAGCTATGAAAATAGAAAACAAATGATAAAGATAGTAATAATGTAATGACGATAAACTATGCAATTAAACTGCAATAAAGAGAATATATATGTCATTATCAAAGACAATTGCTTTCTCAATAACAATTTCAGAGATAGAGTTGCATTTTCTACATTGAAATTATGATGAAATATGTCATCTATTTATAGAGAGGGTAGAGTTTAGACATTTAGGTTAAGCCGCACAAAATCTTAACAACTAACATGATTTACTTGCAAATCACGATTTATAAATCTATATTAGATGCTCCTCCCGATTATGGTATTTTATAGAAGTATTTATTAACATCCTCTTAACATTATTTTTCAAAATTGTTTATTTGTCATTTCCACATTCACTTTCACAAAAATTATTTATGTGTCATCTCCACATTCACTCTCACAAAAAATATATGACATGGCAAGACACTAATCACTCTCATATAAATAATTTTATGACATTGCAAAACACTAATTAATTTTTACCTTTGAAGTCTTAATTGTCACGAAAATATCTTTGCAAATATTTGTTTACTAATATCATACCCGATATTATGCCTCCCCCATTATATATATATATATATATATATATCACTAAGCTATCCAACTTACATTCTTATCAACAAATTAAATTTCATCAAATAGTTTTTTCTATAATTATGATGATGATATTATAAATATACATGGGGTATTCCAGTGAAGGTACACACCGATTTTTCTTTTTCCAAATGTAATTTTTTACAATTTTGATGAATTATAATATTTTTTTTTATTATAAGATTATACACACATGGTTTCATGATTCAAGTTCAAGATAAAACGACAAAATTTCAGAAAAATATACATGAGGCATTCCAGTGAAAGTACAAACCGATTCTTCTTTTTCCAAATGTAATTTTTTACAATTTTGATGAATTGTAACATTGTTTTTCTTATTATAAGGTTATACGCACATGGTTTCATGATTCAAATTCAAGATGAAGCGACAAAATTTTAGAAAAATATACATAGGGCATTCCAGGGAAGGTACAAACCGATTCTTCTTTTTTCAAATGTAATTTTTTACAATTTTGATGAATTGTAACATTTTTTCTTATTATAAGGCTATATACACATGGTTTCATGATTCAATTTCAAGATCAAGCGATAAAATTTCAGATTTTAGACTACCTGATGACCATGTAAAAAACAATTCATAAATGAGATCTAATACGACGGTTTTTTCATATTAGAGTCGTCGTCAATTTTGTATTAGCATAGTATGTGTTTTATTCATAATTTCATTGTTATTTCGAGATATAAAATTTCATCGAGATTACTTTATTGTGTTTTATTCATAATTTCATTGTTATTTTTTAATCATTAACTATAAGTTTACTTTACTATCTCAGTAATAAATTTATTAGAATGATACACTTATAATCGAATAACAGAGTAACACTTATAAATTGTTACCTGATCTTTTCCCTTTAAAATTGATCAACTTAAACTCTAACTTTTCGGTAAAAATTTTCTTTTCCTTATTTAGAATCAAATATTAATTCTCATAACTAAAACTTTACTAAAACTCCTAAGATGATTTGTGCTTATATAATTTAAATCATAAATGAAGATTCTATAACATATTAGGTATTAGTCGAAATTTGCATATCAAAATATTAATGGAATCCAAAATTTGAGTAAGATCAATTCCAAATCTAAAAAACCGTTAATGGAAGTATATATATATATATTCTAATTAATGGAGATACAAAAATGTCTTTAAAAATATTACGAATATTCACAATAATATGTCACCTAAAGATAACCAAATCTCTATATATATATCGATTCCACACACTATAATAATTTATTTTATACCAAATACACAAAAAGGCGACTTTCCGAATGTATTCAATGTCAATCATAAGAATCTCAAATTTGGGATGATGTAAACCTGCTTGCTATTTCTTTCATTGCCCATAAGATCGTGCTTCCTGCTTCATTAAAATCCAGTACGTGGCAACGACTAGCATGATTCTGAGATAATATAAAAAACAAAACTAAGCTCAGTACAATCCCATTGCCCAAAGTTGAAAATAGAACTAAAGCATCATAAGAGTCTTATAGTGCTTGTCCAGCTAATGTAATTTTGTATCCAGAGAGAATAATTACTCAGCTTTCTTCAAGAACAAGAAAAGAGGTAAATGTCGCTGGACAAATCTTCCATTCTATGTGTATATACTGAATGCAAAAGCCCAAAAAAAGTTTGCTACTTCTTTTTCACATCACAAGTAAACCGATAACACTGAAATCACATCACAAGAACGAGAACATTCAGATCACATCATAAGAAAGCAATCACTCGAATCACAAGTTGTTCATGAACAAGTTAGATTTAAGTTATTCAGGAACAGAAACAACTTAAATCACGAGTTTGCTTTGCTTATTTGATGTCAAACTACATCCTCAGCTTAAAGATCTAGCATCTATCGGACGGAGTATCAGATTTTTTTTGTATAATAGGATAATTTTTATTTTTATTTTATTTTAACAATGGTTAATTCAACAAGTTTGTAATTGTTTAAAAAACATATATAATTTAGTCATGAAATGTGACTAATGTAATTTTTTTTCCCCTATATTTTTATCTCCATTACCACCCTGGCATTTAATATATACTAAAATTTATATTTACATCAGATATCGATAATTATCATTATTTATTAATTATGTGAATTTATTCATTCTTTTGTCTATCTATAATTGGGTGTTTTTATTAATATTTTACATTTTAATGTATTAAATTATAAATTATACATTTTAATTTTACTACACATCTGTGTATATAAAATAATAAAATGATAAAATAATAAAACTAAACTTCTAAAAAATACATATTATTAGCAATAAAAATATCAATAAAAATGTCTATAATAAAAATCAAAACCAATACATATTATCAACATTTGTAAAGTGTAAATTTTTAATAAATTGGTGTTTATTGGATTACAAAGTATTAGTGAATATAATTCCACTTTGTTCGGAATAATTTCCAGGATAATGTTATGTGGAGAGAGTGTAAGTGATTATGATATGATTGAAAAAACTCTCCAAACATTTCATCCGGGAAATGTAATCCTGCAGCAACAATACCGGGCTAGAGAATTCATCCGTTATTTGGATTTGATGCAAGTCCTCCTTGTTGCTGAAAAAAATAATGAGGTCGTAATAATAAATCATGAAACCCGTCCAACTGGATCGGCTCCATTCCCAGAAGCGAATGTGGTAGCATCCAATTTTCAAGGATGAGAACGTGGTCGCGGTAGAGGCCGTGGTCGCGGTCATGGAAGAGGTGGTGGACGAGGACAAAGAAGAGGATTACAGGCAAATAATTTCAATGCGGGAAAAACCAACAAAAGATTTCATGAAAATGAAGTTGGTCGCGCGAATAAAAGAAAAACAGAGAATGCCTGTTACAGATGTGGCATGAAAGGTCATTGGGTACGTACATGTCGTACGCCAAAACATTTGGCCGATCTGTATCAAGCATCACAAAAGACAAAAGAGAAGGATGTTGAAACAAACTTCATCTCTGATGAATATGGACCTTCCTTTAATGGCCTGAGTGATGATAATCATCTTGATGTCGCAGATTACCTCGTTGATCCTAAAGTATCAATGGGTATAAATGAAAACTAAACTAGATATGACATGATAATTAGTTGTTTAAGCACTTTGTATAATATGCTTGTGTTTTGTAAAATTTTAAAATAGTTTTTGTTGTAATATAATTTCCTGTTATATAAAATTTTGTTTTAATATTAATGCATCTTTTATTGATATCGTGACACCAGAATATGTCAAAATTTGAGATCAAAGACGGAGATATATGTCTGGTAGACAGTGCGACGACGCACACAATAATTAAAGATAAAAATTATTTCTCCATTCTTAAAATGAAAGACTCCGCTGGAAGCGTGAGTATTGTATCTGGTGATGCAAAGATTATTATGGGCTCCGGAAAAGTCAGATTTTCAATGCTAAGGGGAACAAAATTTGAGATAAATGATGCATTATATTCCCCCGATTCATACAGAAAATTTGTTCAGTTTTAAGGATGTCCGAAGAAATGGATATCATATAGAGACCATGAATAAGAATGGCATTGAATATCTTTACATTACATCGGAGAGGAAGCATACATTGGAAGAATTACCAATGACGTCCTCCGGATTATATTGCACAAAAATAAACATGACTGAATCATATGTTACAGTAAACCAGAAGTTTACTAGTACATTTAAAGTCTGGCATGAAAGGCTAGGACATCCAGAATCAGTCATGATGAGAAGAATTGTGCAAAATTCTAGTGGCCACCCGTTGAAAAACCAGAAGATTTTTCAATCGGACAAGTTTTCATGTAAAGTATGTTCTCAAGAAAAACTTATAACTCGGCCATCACCAGCTAAGGTTGGGAATGAATCTCCAGTATTCTTGGAGAGAATACATGGCGATATATGTGGACCTATCCATCCACTGTGTAGGCCATTTCGATATTCTATGGTATTAATTGATGCATCCAATAGATGTCACATGTGTGTCTATTGACAACACGTAATACGGATTTCGCAAAATTCATTGCCCAAATAATCAGGTTGAGAGCACAATTTCCTGATTATACTATAAAGAAAGTTAGGCTTGATAACGATGGTGAATTCACTTCACAAGCCTTTAATGATTATTGTATGTCAATGGGGATTGATGTTGAGCACCCGGTTCCCCATATTCATACACGAAATGGCATGGCTGAGAGTTTGATTAAACGGATGCAACTCACTGCAAGACCGTTAATATTGAGAACAAATCTCCCAATTAACGTATGGAGACATGTTATATTGCATGCTGCGGCATTGGTCCAGATAAGACCAAGTGAATATAATAAATATTCTCCATTACAATTAACATCTGGTCAGGAACCAAATATATCTCATCTTCGAGTTTTTGGGTTTGCGGTTTATGTTCCTATAGCCCCACCGCAAAGAACAAAAATGGAGCCACAAAGAAGATTGGGTATATATATCGGGTATACGTCACCAAGTATAATTCGGTATCTTGAACCGAAAACTGGTGATATATTTACGGCACGTTTTGCCGATTGCCATTTTAATGAAGATGAATTTCCAGCATTAGGGGGAGGAGTCAAGGGAATACCAAAAGATATTACTTGGTGTACACCATCTTTGGTACATCTTGATCCCCCTACAAAACAACGCGAACTGAAAGTTCAGAAAATTGTACACCTACAAAAGATGGCAAATCAGTTACCAGATGCATTTACAAATACAAAAGGGTGACTAAATCATATATATATCCGCTGGAAATGCTCCATCAAGAATCGATGTTCCAGAAAAAAAAATTGATGGGAGCAGAGCAAATGAACCTAATGTTCAATTAAAGAGGGGGAGGCCGATGGGCTCTAAGGATAAAAATCTTCGGAAGAGAAAGAAATTGGGAGAACACAATGAGAAGGTTCTAGAGGAACCACATAAAGAAAAATATCCAGAAGACATATATGAAAGGGTTCCAGAAGAACCAGATAAAGAGAAATGTTTAGAAGATGAACATGATACATGAAAATATGAGATTTCCATTAATTACGCCCAAAATGGAAAATTATGGGTAAGAAATGAAATAGATGATACTGATGGAATATTCTCTTTCTCTGTATCCAAAGAAATTGATCATGATGATCCAGACCCAAGGTCCGTATCAGAATGCCAGGAAATGCCTGATTGGGAGAAATGGCAAATGGCCATGAGAAATGAATCAGTCTCCCTCAATAAAAGAAATGTCTTTGGACTTATAGTCATTACACCTAAAGATGTAATACCGATTCGGTACAAGTGGGTCTTTGTGCGAAAAGAAAATGAGAAAAACGAAGTCACCAGATATAAAGCCCGACTTGTGGCACAAGATTTTTCTCAAAGACCGGAAATTGATTATGAAGAGACATATTCTCCGGTCATGGATGCAATCACATTCAGGTACTTAATGAGCTAAACAGCATCTAAAATTTTGGAAATGTACCTAATGGATGTTGTGACTGCATATCTATATGGATCACTTAATAATGATATATACATGAAAATCCCAGAAGGATTAAAGATCTTAGAAAGATCAAAAATGCATGAAGTATCATCTAAGGAAATATGTTCGGTCAAGTTACAGCAATCACTTTACATATTAAAGCAATCCGGACGAATGTGGTATAATCGCTTAAGTGAATATTTGTTGAGTAAATGATACATCAACAATGCGATATGCCCTTGTGTGTTTATTAAGAAATCCTTGTCAGGATTTGTGATCATTGCTGTATATGTAGATGACCTGAATATAATTGGAACTCAAAAGGAGATTGATGATGCAAGAATTCATATGAAAAAAGAGTTCGAAATGAAAGATCTTGGAAAGAAATTTTTTTATCTCTGGCTTCAGATAGAACATCTCAAAGATGGAATTTTTGTGCATCAATTAAATTACACCAAAAGGGTGTTAAAACGCTTGGATAGAACAACTCTTTTGAGTACTCCAATGGTCAATATATCACTTGATATTGACAAGGATCCATTTCGACCTTGTGAAAGTAATGAGGAAGTATTAGGTCCTGAAATACCTTATATGAGTGCTATTGGTGGACTAATGTATCTTGCAAATTGTACTCGACCAGATATAGCTTTTGCTACTAATCTACTTGCAAGGTACAGTTCATGTCCTACGCGCAGACACTGGAACGGAATAAAGCACATATTCCGTTACTTCAAGGTACAATCGATTTTGGGTTATTTTATTCAAGAAACCCCGAAGTTGGTCTAGTTGGTTTTGCAGATACAGGCTATTTATCAGATCCGCATAAAGGTCGATCGCAAACCGGATACGTTTTCACAATTGATGGAATTGCGATCTCATGGCGGTCCCAGAAACAGACTTTAGTCGCCACTTCTTCAAATCATGCATAAATTATTGCGCTTCATGAAGCATGCAGAGAATGTGTATGGCTCAGATCAATGACTCAACATATTAAAGAAGCAAGCGGAATATTCACCAGCAAAGAGCCAACAATATTATTTGACAATAGTGCTGCTTGTGTTGCCCAAATCAAAGAATGTTACATTAAGAGTGATAGGACGAAGCATATCCCTCCGAAATTTTTCTCCTACACTCAAGAACACAAAAAGGACAATGAGATTGATGTTCAATATATTCGTTCAAGTGACAACGCAGCATATTTGTTTACAAAGGCGCTTCCGACTACAACATTCATGAAGTATGTTCAGAGTATATGAATGCGTCATCTACGGGATTTATAAAGAAAAGATTATATATATATATATATATATATATATCTTTTCCAGGGGGAGGTTGCACTCTTTTTCCCTTTTCATAATTTTTGTCCCACTGGGTTTTTCCATGATAAAATTTTTAATGAGGCACTATGCAATATATTATAGATAATTAAGAGGGAGTGTTAAACTTAAAAGATAATTATCCAAAAATATTTTGCCGACTTAATCTTGCCGACTTCATTATTTTATTATTTCTTTTACACTATATATATGTTGATCTCCTTGTAAAGAAGTGGTAAGAAAAAAAAAAATCTCTCTCTCCCCTTTTCCTCTCTCACCAACTCTCTCTCTTCTCACCGAAATATTTTGGTAATTTTATTATATAAAACTTGATACGTCAAACGTCGTAATTAACATGATCGTAATATGTGGCATCCTATCGATAAGATTTTGACACGTGTAAAAAAAAATTTCAATTAGATTTTGCCACGTGCCAAAATAGTCTCATCTATTTAAAAAAACATAATATTATTATATTTTTGAATTAGATTACAAAAAGTTAAAATTAATTTTTAAAAAAATTTGTTTTGATAATTTTTTTTTCGTTAATTAGTAAATCTAATATATATATATATATATATATAAAAGTAAATAAATAATAAAAGTAAATCTAATTCAAATAAGAATAGTAAAAACATAAATATTAAGAAAATATGATAATTTTTTCTAACACCTTGATAAAATTTAACTAAAAACCAAATAATATAATAAATAGAATCTAAAATAATATAATAAATAGAATCCAAATAAAGAAATAATTGTTTAAATTTTCCTATCAGTGATTTCATATCGACTTTCTCAATCTTATTTATTTACTTTCATGGTTGATCTAAATTGGTTTTATAAAAAAAATTATAATAACTTCGATCCCAAATAAGATCTATTATATAAAGCTTGATGTATTTACTTTGTAATTATTTTATATAATAAGATTCATTTTTCATCAAAAAAAAAAGAAAGATAATATGTCGAGTCAAAAAATAAAAATAAAAGTCAAATATGACTAAAAATGAGTAAATCTAAAGAAAATATGTCGAGTCAAAAAATAAAAATAACAGTCAAATATGACTAAAAATGAGTAAATCTAATTCAAATAGAATATGTGAATCAATTTGTTAAGATTTAAAAAAAAAATATATATATATATATATATATATATATATATATGTGATTAACTACGTAATGAAAAGTAAACCTAATTCAAATAGGAATAGAAAAAACTAATTATTTAGAAATATTTTAATTAAAAATAAAATAATTTAAGAAAAATATGAGAATCAAAATAAATAATTAATTGTTAGGTTCTCTATCAGTGGTTTCGCATCGATTTTTCTATTTTATTTTATTTATTTACACTGGTGATATGATTTTATTTTCTATTTTTTGTGTTTGGTTTTTTTTTTACGGATTGTCAAATATTAAAAGATTAACAATAATTCAAATGGATATATGATAATTAATTCATCAAATTTTTTAAAAATTAAATTTATATGAATAGAAAAATCGTAAAGTTAAACCTAACTCAAATGGGAATAAAAACTTATTATTTTAAAATTGTTGTAGAATTTAATTGAAAATTAAATAATAAAAAAATCAAAATAAATAAATAACTTTTAAACTCATTTTTTTTTACCTGAAATCTGATTTTATTTTTTAATTTTTCGTATTTTATTTATTTTCAAATGTTATAAAATAATTAATTATAAACCTGCATATATAATCTTAAATCTAGTATAATATATATATATATATATATAATAAACACATCATATAAACAAACATATATTATATAATTTATAAGATAAGTTTAGATTTTTAATGATATTACATCTTAGCCCAAAAAAAAAAAAAAACATCGTGTACATAGCCGAAGTGATAAGCATCACCATTTCACAGTCATTGTCTATAGCCCTGAGGCCCAAACAGTATTTTTATCCTTTTAATTCTCACGTGCGAGCCATTCTTCTTCATCTTCTCCATCTTCTCCTTCCATAAACCCTAATTTAGGGGTCTCTGCACAGTTTGCAGATCCTCAGATCCGTTCTTGCCTATCAATTTAGCCGGAGCTTCTGCTCCAACGGAGAAGTCTTGACCCATGGCATCGAAATTTATCAAATTAAGCAGTCTAATGATCGACAAATTCACCCGTGTGGCCACCTTGCCTGCTCATCATACTGATTTGATCCAAAGGGTTTCGATTTTGAGAAACGAGCTTTTAGCGATTGGTAACAGTAAGGAAAAGTTCGAGAGCGTTTTGGATCATAAAGGGCAGTGGTTGGTTCGGAGTTATCGTGATGGTGCTGGGATCATTGAGCTTATGGATCAACTCTTTCCACGCCATTACTTGGCTCTTCAGGTTTCCTTTCTTATCTTATCTTTTTTTTTTCCTTCCCCATTTCATCTTTTGTGTGTTTTAAAAGTTCGAATCTTGCTTCTACCCTATCTCCGGTACATCATTATTAGATCGATTTTGTGAAAACAACGAAGCATCATCGAGTAGATTCTTTACCTTTTTTTAAAAAAACTTGGGTTTTGATGTTGTGTTAATGTCATGTGTTAATTTAGGTTTTAGAGTGGAGGAGAAGACAAGTAGATTGTTGTATCCCTTTGACATCGGAGGAGTATGCAAAAGGGATCAAAATTGCTGGTCGAGCTAGGGACATAAACCTTGCAGTCTATCTTTTCAATGAGGCCGCTAGGAAACTTATTCAGACAACTTCAGTTTACAATGCTTTGATGAGTGCTTACATGTGCAATGGGCTTGCCGAGGAATGTCAGTCACTTTTTAGAGATTTCAGGAGGCAAACACATTGTGCTCCCACCGTTGTCACCTATAATATTCTAATATCTGTCTATGGTCGACTTCTGATGGTAAAGAATATGGAAGCAGCTTTCGAAGAAATACACAAATTAAAGATTTCTCCTAATTGTGGCACTTACAACTGTCTCATTGCTGGTTACCTGACTGCCTGGAATTGGGTTAAATTGGAAGCTACTTTTCGAGAAATGAAGACGGGTCCAGTTGAGCCTGACACCGACACGTATCTGCTAATGCTTCGAGGGTATGCAAATTCAGGGAATTTGAATAAGATGGAAGAAATCTATGAATCGATTAAATATCAGGTTGGTGTAAACAGAGGTCCTTTGGTCAGGGCCATGATCTGTGCATATTGTAAGAAAGCTGTTGAGGGTAGAGTCGAAAAGATTGAAAATTTATTGAGTCTTCTCTCTGGGGAGATGTATTTTCCTTGGTTGAATGTTCTTTTGATTCGACTATATGCTCAAGAAGACATTCTGGAAGCAATGGAGAGTAAAATTAACGAGGCATTTGAGCATAAGACATGTGTTAATAAATCAAGTATTATGCGGGCAATCATTGCAGCTTACTTCAGGTGTAATGAAGTTGACAATCTTACTTTTTTTGTCAAGCGCGCCGAGTCTGCTGGCTGGAAACTATGCAGATCTCTCTATCACTGTAAGATGGTAATGTATGGCTCTCAAAAACGCTTTGAAGAAATGGAAGCTGTTGTAAGTGAGATGGAAGAGACTAATTATGGGCTTGTAACTAAAACGTTCACCATTATGTATAAGGCTTATAAAAGGCATGGAATGGAGTCAAATGCTGATAAAGTGATGGGAAAGATGCTGAAACATGGGCATCTATATATTCCAAAACTCCATCGAGCTCAATCGGCTTTAGATGCACCTCAATTTGTGTAAACAATTCTGTTGTTTTGATTTGGTCAGTGTCTTTATCAAGTGTGAGCTCTGACCAAACAAAGTCTCAAAAGGTTAGTGCTGTTTCTGCCTTTGCATAGGTTCCTGTTTATAGTGACTTACCAGGGTGTTGTGCTTAGTGTTTGCTTTCTTTTTTTGATATATCAGGTTGTAGAATTGTGCCCGATGAGCGTAGATAAAAGATGCTTGCTAAGCTTCCGTAACCCCTCATTGGAGTTTTGGGATGAGACTAGAGCACATTTCTTTCCCCGCCATGAGTGACTCAGTCATCATTATCCTGCCATTGTTGTACATGTTACTGGCAGAGTTTGAAATTTCCATGGCAGATTTTGATCCTTTTGGTGGATGGGAAATCTCTGTGAGCTATGAACAACAGGGTCTTCATTGTCTGGATTTTTTTGCCTGTGTAACCGCTGATCAGATTGGAAGAACTATGCTTTTCTTCTTTCTTGAGAAATTGAAGGCTCTGCCAAGTGAAGTTATTTCCTTAGAGAAACTGACCGATGTTGCAGCGGGTTTCTCTTTCTGCCCATCTCTGGGTCCAATTTCGGGTCCAATTTCCCGATTTTCGTAAGTTAAAAATTTCTGTTGTTCGGCTATTAACACTCTTACGTTCACATACTGCTCTGTTGTTTTAGCTTGAGCCCTGTTCATAATTTTGAGGAAAACAGATAGCTCAGCTACACCGATGTTTCAGCATAGTGGAGACCTCATTTGCTAATAATTACGCGTTCACTACTTCTTCTCACGAATAAGCCATGGAGCTTTTTAATCTTATTAGAGTTCTTTGTTTCCTTGTCATTCAATTCTTCGCATCACTCTGAATATGTCGTCATACAAAAGCACAAGGTTTACAAGTAATGGCTTTATGAAAGTTAAAAAGTGAACAGAGTCATCACAGTAGACTAACAACCAGAGAAGGTTAAACATGTTCATAGTTCTCAAATGGTTGTTTTGTTTTCTTGATCAATTTTTTTTATACAAGACACTGATGAAGAAGGGAAAACAGAGCATTTCATTGATGTTTTTGATTCAGTTTTTCAAGCAACACTGAAGGAAGCAGCAGCATTCTCGACGAATTTCCTGGCTCCTTTAAACCACCTCTTGTCTCCTGCCTGTGCTTTGCAGATGTAAAGCTTTCCACCGTTCACAGTTGCTGTGATCAGCTGGTGCTTCCCACCTTCGTCCCCATCAGCTGTTCTCGTCAAAACCGACAAGTAATAGTACTTTTTCCCACCAATCTCTTGTGTAGATGTTTCCAGAATGTTTGCAGTGGCAACTGCATTTGCATCAAACCCTCCCTGCAAAAAAGATCAGCAACAGTACTCTTTGAGGTATTTGTTCTTTGCTTAAACCTAACAATTTCCTTCACTAACTCGATAATCCTCGAGTCCTCAAGAAGGAAAATTACCTCAGAAGCGGTTTCTCCGAAGTAAGCTTGCTTTCCGAGGAGATAATTCACCTGCATAGAAACCAGAAACATATCATCAGTTGTACCAAATACTCATCCGATTGAACTTTTGGTGTAAGAAACAGAGCGAAACCTGAGAGAGGAACTTTTCGGGAGAACCGTAATCAGTGATGGATTTCTTGTCTGTAGGAGTGACCATGACAGAGACATTACTGGTGGCATCGAAGTTGTCTTCGAACCTTAGGACTTGTCCTGGATACTCAACTTCTTTGCTTGGGTTCCACTTTGATGGTATCTCGATTTTGAATCCTTGTCCATTATACGGCAGGAAATCTGTGTTCTTTTTTGGCTTACCAAACACATTTGCTGCAAAAACGCAATCAAGAATTGTTTCAAGATTCTGATTTTGATATGATCTTTAGATGTGTAGAGAGAATATAAGGGTTTTTAGTAGAGGCTAGTACCGGCTTCACCATAGGCAGCGTCGGCAGGAGAGACTTTGGATCCGACGGCGGCAGCACCGACGAGGAAGGTGAGGGCAAGACGGCGAGAGACGGCGGAGTTATACTCTTCCTGAGACTGTTGTTGAGCTCTGCATAGTAAATGGGACACGTGGCGAAGCGACGAGGAGGAGGAAGGTGATGATCGTCGTGCTGCGGAGGAGGCAAGTGCACTCTGCTGCAAGAAGTACGCACTGTACGCCATTCTCTCTCTTACTCTTATCTCTCTTGTTTCAAACCTGAAGAACAAACTGATTATAAGTTATTTATAGAATGGTGTAGAGGTGATGAGTGTTCATTGGCTGGTTTTGGATTTTTCATGTCCCGATAAGGTTGTATAGGTGCTCCATTGGGCCACGTGGCAGTGACGAATTTCGACATTTTGTATTAATTATTATTATGTAAATGAAATTGCTAGAAGAGTCTTCGCGAGTAACTACAATACTCTAGAAACTGTGGCAACCGATAGATAATAGTAGAAAAAATTAGAGCAACATGAAACCGGTTAAAAGCCCGGTTCATGATTTGATAGATAAAAAAACCTTTAAGCCCAAGAACCACCAAAATAAAATATAAATTGTTTTATGCATCAATAGCCTTCATGGGACCCAAAACCAAACATTTGGCTCTTCATGCATCTCCCTTCTGTTCTGCTTTGTCTTCGCGTTGCCTTTTATGGATATCTGTCTTTGGAACAAACCGGTCTTTCTTCTTACCCGAATCCGAGGTGTTGGTTGACCTGGTCTTTGTTTTCTTACTGCTTTGATGCTTAGCCATTGATGCAGCAGCAGCTTCTCTTGGAGCCGAGTTTGGTTGCTGATTCCCATAGACGTGATCAGAAGGCATGTTCTCTTTCTTGTTACCCGAACTGTTGGCTGATTTGTGCTTTGCTTGCTTAGTAGTAGATGCAGCTTCAGGTTGGTGAATTCCATTCGCGCGATTAGCAAACATTTTCTCTTTTTTCTTACCCCAATCAGCATTGTTGGGCTTTCTTTGGTTATTGTTTTGCTGCCTAGGCATTGATGCAGCTTCTGTTGGAGCCGTGTTGAAGTCATGCTGTCGATTCCTATTCGTGTGACTGGAAGAAGGCTTGTTCTCTTTCAGACTCAGAGACCAAAAGAGGGAGTTGAGGAAAGAGTTTGGTTTCTCTTCCCATCCTCCGGTATCATACATCTCAGTCCTCGAATGTTTTGGCCTCATAGACTCCGGTGGAGATGAAAGTCCAGCGTGACCATCATATGAGAGAATACAAGCTATTGCATACATAGAAGCTCCGAGATGAGGCGGCAAATTTTCCCGTGGATGTGTTACCTATAAAATGCCAATAAACGGTTGGAAATTTAAAATTAAATCAAAGAACGTTTTTAGTATGGTGTAGTTTTAGGCATAATTGATTATAAACTCACCTTGAACAAAATGGACGCCATTAGTCGCTCCCGTAAAATGTACATTTGAGCAACTTCAAGGGCTGTGGTTTTGAAAGGCAGCCATCGATCAACTACCAACTTGACTGAATTTTCAGGTGAGGACATCATTTTCTGTCCACGCTTACTCTCTGTTTTATGTATATCGATCCCGTCTTCATTACTATTATCTCCTTCTTCTTCTCCTATTTCTTCATCTTCTTCTTCTTCTTCTTCTTCTTCTTCCTCGTCATCACTATCATCGTCATCACTGCTCCCTGTAGGAGCTACAGCTATCTCTGTTGAGACCAGTAACAAAGGAAGATTGCGAGCAACAGTACAGTTTCTTATGTGCATGCCTCCATCTCCACGAGTGATCTCATCGAAAACAACTAAAGAGCCATCATACTTCCTCGACGACAAGTTGAAGTTGTTTGACAGCGAATGCACACGAACTTTGGCACCACTAGCAGTCTCTACTATAGATCTTCTATTATTACCAAAAGATGGGCATAATCTTCCAACCATAGGATACAATCCTACTGCTAGAACAGCACGAAGTATACCAGGATCACGTGAATTCTGACTACAACTTGATATGTCGCTAGGAATAATCCCGTGTCTTTTAAGTTCTGACTCAAGTTGGCTACGCATTTGATCCAACATCTTCATAGCACCTGGGGAGACAAAGTACTGAGAGCAAAACTCTGCCGAAAGACCTCTTTCTTTTGCGTTTTTCCAGCACTCAAACGCAGCAACAACCGCTAGGTGATCACTGTCACCTCCACAAAGTGAAGCAAGTTCAAGTTTTGCAGCAGCAGCTTTCTGTCTTTCAATTGGCGACATAGGCATGGTAAACGGTTCCTTGTAGTCGGCTGCACATGCCAGCGTAAGTGCTGGATCCAGACAGTTTACTAATACAGCGAAGAAAAGCATTTTGCTAATCAGAGGATGGACTGGGAGATGACCAAATTTCTCTCCAAGTTCTGTCAGCTCTTCCTCAGGTGTCAGGGCCCCAATGTCCTGTAGGATGCTCAAGGCGTTTGCAATACTTTGATCAACAGGCGGGTCCAACAATTTCTGAAGGAAATCATTTGTTTTACAATTTGGATCGAGTATCTTAACCTGAAAATATTATCGAAGGGAAATGATCAGTAAAAGACTCCATATGTAGGAATGGATCACCTCATAGAGCCAATTGCTATTAACAAAAAATAAAATGATAGGAGCAGTACCTGTAAGCAGAGTTCTTCTACCGGCATCCTCTTTATTTCAGGAACTTTAAACTCTGGCATAGAGGCTGCCCGAAGTCTAGAATAGAGATGATAACAAATGCCAGGTTGGCAACGGCCTGCTCGACCCTCACGCTGTTTTGCATTTGCTTTTGATACCCAGGAAGATTGGAGAGTTGAAACATTATTATAAGGATCATAGCTCTTTTCCTTCATCCGGCCACTATCTATCACATAAACCACATCATCAATGGTAACTGCTGATTCAGCAATATTTGTCGCAAGCACAATTTTGCGACAACCTCTAGGGGGACGATTAAAAACTTTCTTCTGTTCCCCTGCTGGAACCATTGAGTGAAGACATATAATCTCGAATTTAGTACTATCTGCGAAAAAAGGGTTATCAAGTAACTTCTGTCTTGTTTTATTTATATCATCCCATCCAGGTAGAAAAACAAGAATGGCACCATCTTCTGAATCACCACATATTTTCCTCATTAACTGCTGTATAAGACTCACATCGACCTGCTCTGGGTTGATTGTCGCCATGTACTTATCAAGTAACTGTTGTGCTTGCTGAGAATTTGACTGGGAATTTTCTGCATGCTCCCTGATTATTTGAGCAGCTTCTAGTTGACTCTCTGTATCGGCCAATTCTAGTGCTGTCATACCATCTTTAGACTTTAAGGTCCAGTCTGCGCCAAATGAGAGGAGCATGCAGACATCGCTGATCCTCCCCTTTCCAGCAAAGACCATTAGTGGAGTTAGCCAGGTTGATGGGTGCTGATAATTGTAGATCTCCTGACTTCCTCTAGAAGAAACTAGATCTAAGAGAGCATCAAACTCATCATTTGTCCAAGCCAAGATGATTGCTTCATCTAAAGCAATCTTATCTTCATCCGTCAAATCAAGCTTGTGGTCAGGTATACTCAAGTTGGCAGAACTTAGATGATTATCTCCACCTGATTTCAGAATAGAGAGCACATCCTCCAGATATAAGGTTCTCACCTGTAGACACGAAGCAAGTAGATTATACTTGGGCACAAAGAGAATTACCAGATTCGAGAAAGAGAGAGAAAAAGAGAAATTAACTGGGTAAGTGAATCCAGGGACACGGACAACCGGGCAACCTCCAAAATATCCCGAAAATCTCTCAGCATCAAGCGTAGCACTCATTAGAATCTGTTGGTCCAGAAATTTTCAAAAAATCAGCTAAATAGGTCTTGTACTCCAGCCATAGCAAAAACGTTTACCAAGTCATCAAATCCAGCTACCTCAGGTTCTTAAGCCATGTACACTATTTTTTGCGCAGTTCACTTATCTCGGTGAACTTTCGACAAAGTAATTTGAAAATTCTAAGAACGTTACTTCACAAAAAAGAAAAAGAAAATAGCAGGAAAATAGATTTATTTCGTAACTTGTGCTGTCTTATGATTACTAAAAGGGGAGACAAGGGTGTATAGAATAATCAAGTATGTTATATCCCCTTCCCTCCTCTATTAGACTAAACGAAAAAATGTTCACTCCTTTTTCGTTCTTTCTCACGTTATATGTGTATCATAGCAGTGAAAAGCAAAGAAGAACATAGAGCTTAACTAACCAGACGGAGATGCGGATTTGATGGAAGCAAGTCCCTGAAAATTTTAAAAAAGCATTGCAAATTAATGAGTTCTGTCATCCACTCAAAGAAAATGAAATAAGATCTCCTTTCATGGCTTGCAGCTTCAGAGAATTTAAATACATGAGCACCAGTATGGCATATAAATTATGGTGGGCAACAATTGAACAATAACCTTAACATTATTTTCTTTGGTCACGTAGAATTGATTTGTTTGATAAACACCTTGAAAGGTTGAGAAACTCAACGTTTGAGAAGGCTAGGAAGTCTACCTTATAATAGCCAACATGAAATCGGAGTAGCAATCTCTTTCATGGATTTCATCCTACAAAGTAACATTCAGGTCAATGATTAATGTAGACAGCCACATAATCATATTTACAGCCAAGGGACAAAGTGGAGAATCTAAGAATGACAAACAATAAAAAGAAGGCATGCCACAGTTCCTTTATTATTTCTTCAAGCAGTTTAATTGTCCCACAAACCCCAGAATATATATGAAACACATACTTAATGAACACATGATAGTGGATAAATAAGAAGATGTCAAGTACCACAATGATGTGAGTTATGTCGGAAACACAGCTAACAGAGCCTTTGCTTACAAGCACCCTCAGGAGAATGCCATTCGTGCAGAAAACAACTGATGAGTGCCTTCCACCTTTGCTTTGCAGCCGAACCTGGAGTTGCAACATAAAGTCAACGGTGCACTAGTCTACAATATTGAGACACAACCACCTTTCAATTTTCATGTACAAACGCAAGTGTCTACCTACAAATATTACTTACCTTGTAACCAATGTTGTCTCCAATGCTTTCACCTCTTTCACAGGATATTCTTTCAGAAACTTCAAAATAGGAACGAAAAACATTATTCAAGGGGTTAGTAGATTACAGCATACATGTTGATTAAACCCATAATATCAAAATATCAACGAGCATACGTAGCTGATAAGAAAAAAACATCAACCTGACATGGCGGAGATACGACGAGGTTGGGTGCAAACAATTTTGCAAGTTTCTCTTTTGTTTGACCACATATGGTCTAAAAGATATTGAGGCACCTAAAACATTAACAATGGAGGCACCTGAGAAACCTCGAGAATGAAAAAATTGAGGGCAATTTTAAATGGAAAACTCTTTACATGGCTAATATCACATCGCCGACTAACATTGAGCAAAACCTCATAACACAACATACTTTCTAAAATATAAAGTTGCGTAAATATGAAGCCCTGGACAAGAAAGTTGACAGCCTGACCCTCAAGTCCAAGGGGTGAATAACTAAAATCGTTAAGGAGATGATTCTACTGAACTATAAAAACAAGGGGTAACAAACACCTGAGTAGTTTTCCCGCAACCAGTTTCACCAGAAATGAGAATAACCTGCATTTAGAATAAGAAAATATACTAATTTCTTTTTCAAGCAGTGGAAATCACCCCTGGAAGCATAACCATACAACGAATATCATATAAAAACAAAAATTCACAGAACCTGATTGGATTCCACTGCAGATGTAATTGCGTCTCTAAAAGATGTAATGGGAAGCCTTGACCGCAGCTTAGAGATCTGTAACATAAATCAATAAACACATTTTCCTTTCAATTTCCGCTACTTGGAATGATACATAACTTCTCAATCTGTATTCTGGACAAAGAATCAATATTACAATCCTTCCAAAATAAGGACATCTGAACAACAAAGTATTCCTAACCTCCTGAAGAGCTTTATCTTTCTTAAGTCTAGAACTCATAGATGCCACCTTCTGAAGGATCTCTTCACTGCTAATCTGTGGTTTCCGGAAAAAATCATCTTTCCATTGTCCTTGTTTACCCGAGTGTCCGGAGTACTTGTGGAATGATGTTGCAGCAGTATCTCCGTCACAAGGTGGGTAGTGAGTAAACAACTCCTGCAGAATTGCATCTGCCTCTGGCGGAAATGACACACATTTGAGCTTCTCTTTATTTGATTTCTCCTTGGCTTCTTTGTTCTTTCCATCTTTATGCCTGCCTTTAAATATCGAAAGACGCCTTTGATCCCCACGCCTACAAAAGTAACCACAAGAAAATCAGAAACTAGACTTTCAAGTTGTAGCTATCAAAGTTTCGCCATCGAAAATGAATACTTTCTCAAAACCCAAAAACACAATTAAGGCGAAGACTCACCCGGAACTCTTCGATTGAATACCCATTTTCCGGCACATCTGATGAATAACGCCACGTTCGCTATTTGAAAGATTATGCTCAAACGTGTAAACTAGACAATGCAATACACTTGAGTCAATAGTAAATTAAGAAGAAAAAAAGCGCATTTCAATCAAACAGGGTAAGAGATTCGCAATTAGAGCTTATTCTCAGGCTCAAAGACTTGTGTATAAATCATTTCCGGAAGGAATCGGTGACAAATTTAGAATCCAAAGAAGACTTTTTTCTCGATTACGGAGAAAGAAGAGTTGAAGGAGGTTTAGTCACCTTCGTTCCCGGAGGCTCGAAAGTCGTCGATGACCTTGGAAGCCCAAATCCTAGTAGCTTCGACGGAAGTTGGCTGCTTCCCTGCATTTTCAAACCTCAACCTCTTGTTCCCCATCGATTATTAGGGTTTTGGCTTTCTCTCTCTGTGCCTGAGAAAACAAACACTTAGAGAGCGGAGAGACGACTGTACGGCTTCTGAGATTCAGGGAGGTCTCTCTCTCTTCTTCGATGAGTTTCTTTTTGCCCTTTCCAAAGTTTTGCTTCCTTTATAAACCACTGCCTCTTCTTCTTTGTCCTTTTTTTTTTTTTTTTAGCTAATTACATTAAAAAAAATAAAACTTAGGAATATGCTTTGCACCAAAATGATCTAGGGATTTATGTGATAAGTAGGGATGTTAAATAGGGTTATTCGACCCGGTTCGGCCCTGCATAAACCCTCATTCTGGTTGAGCGCTATCAAATATTAAACAAAAGATTTAAATTTATTGAGCTATGTTATTAAACAAAATGTTTAAATTTATTGAGCCATGTTTTATTATATTTTTTTCGTAATCCATTTTTTTAATATTATTATATTTAACGATTTTGACCAAAACCGTAAAACCATGTTTTCCTGCCAAAACCTTAAAACCACGATTTTCGCCAAAATTGTAAAACCGTAATTTCCCACCAAAATCGTAAAACCGTGTTTTCCGCCAAAATCGTAAAATCGTATTTTCCCATCAAAACCGTTAAACTGCGTTTTCCCGCCAAATTTGTGTTTTTCCGCCTTACCCGTAAAACCGCATTTTTCGTCAAACCCGTAAAACCGTATTTTTCCGCGAAAACCGTAAAACCGCATTTTTCCGTTAAAATCCGTAAAATCGTAATTTTCCGCCAAAACCATAAAACCGTGTTTTCCCGCCAAATTCGTAAAAATAAGAAACTAATTCGATTATTCCAACTTTTGTTTAAGAGAACAAAAAAAGAGAGACACAGAAACAAACAAAAGGATTATAGAAAACAAAAAAAACTTATCATTTCCTAAATTCAAGGGTTAATTGACTTTGATCCATTTTAGCTTTGTTAACAAAATACAGGGTTAAAGACTTAAAATTTTAACATAGGATAGGGCTAACTGAAACACCCCGACCCAGATTTCCTTACCGCAGTAAGGTTCTGGCTCGGACAGTTCGGCCAGACTTAGGCATTTTCAAACGTTTTTCTTACTTAACCGTTTTTCAGTATTCAATCCGATTAGACAAGTCTTTTTAACACATAAACTGATTCCTTATTAAATGAGGTTCAAGTACAACGGTAAGTTCGCTATAAGCTATTACATCGTTTTAATACAAGACCTTATGTTCTACCCGAAACCACCATCCTTCCCTTCATTGCCTTAGTCTCGCGGTTCAGACACTCGGATTACCTTCGCGGGTAATTTCTTTACCTGCATCCATAAAGGAGGCATAAGCAACAGAATTGCTTAGTGAGAACGGTCATCCCGTCCCACTTAGCCACATAATAGATATCGCAATCAAACAGTCCATTCAATTAGTCAGTCATGCTTATCAGCTCAGACATCAGTACAGTCACTCGTCAAGCCTGATTATTCCGATAAACGAAACTAATCATCAGGACGAGCCAGTTCGGACATCAGTACAGGCACTTGTCAAGCCTGATTAATCCGATACACGGATTCAATCATCGAGACAAGCAAGCAGAAACAGAATAATGATAAGCAAACAGTCGGAATCACCCAAACAATCAAGACTAAGTGAATCTATGCAAGAAAACGAGCTAAACATGTAGCCCACGGTCACGCACTCACCTTAGCCAACGGATTCGTTTGCCTTGATCCGGTTCAGTTCTGACACCTCTTGTCACCGATCCCCCAGACTTTGCCGTTACTCACAGCCACGATCAGATCACCCACGGTCTCGATCAGATAGCCCACGAACTCCAGTTTTCTCTCTGAAATCTCTCTAAGGCTTTTTCTTCAGTTTTTCAGTCTCCCAAAACCGAGAAATAATGGGCAGGTTCGGTTTTTATAGAGCAAACTGCCCTAAATAGCTGCCCAGAATATGCTCAGAATATACCATAGAATATTCTCCCGAATATGCTCTAAAAGAATATTCCTCCGAATATTCCTAAAGTCAAGTCAGCACGAAGTCAACGAAAGTCAACACGAAGTCAACAAGTCAACCCGCGTTTGACCCAACACTTAGAATATTTCCCCATTCGATCCAGTTCGGATCAGTCAGTCCCACTGCGTACTGTCCCACCCGGACTGTCCAGACTGACCACGTACTGTCCCATCCGGACTGTCCAGACTGACCGCGTACTCGAATAATCCGCCCAGCTTGGATTAAAACTGTCCCATCCCAGTTTATCACTTGACTCGGTCAAAACTGCTTAAACTGTTCGGATCCATCTCGATCCCTTTATCCCTTAAACATTCGGATTCAACACCAGCCTTTACCGAACCAACTAGTCCGCGGAACACGGGTGTTACAAATCTCCCCCACTTAGCTAAGATTCGTCCTCGAATCTTCTTTCCTTTTCTAGCAACCTCCTTTAGTTTTTCGAAAAACTTAGGAAATTCGTTTCCGAATTTTCTTTCCTTTTTCAGCAACTTCTTTTAGTTTTTCGAACCACTTAGGAAATTCGGATTTCATCCTTGATTCTGATTCCCAAGTTGTCTCTTCCTCCCCATCACAATCCCAAACAACTTGGATCATTTTTACTTTCTTCTTTTGATCTGCCTTCACTTTTCTTCCTACAATTTGGACTGGTCTGCCTTCAATTGTCAAATTTTCTCGCAAATCCGGAGGTGGTTCAGTCCTAACATTATCTCGGTCACTTATGTACTTCCTTAGCATAGAAACGTGGAATACATTATGAAATGCAACCATAGATGTAGGTAATTCCAGTCTGTAAGCAACCGGACCGATTCGCTCTAGAATCCTATATGGTCCCATGTATCTTGGGCTTAGTTTGCTATTCTTTGATGCCCGATCTTTTCCCTTGTATGTGACTGTTTTGAGATAAACCATATCTCCTACTTCAAATTCCAAGTGTTTCCGACGTTTATCCGCATAACTTTTCTGTCTATCTTGAGCTTCTTTCATCTTAAGCTTTAAAACCCTTATCCTTTCTGTCGTTTCTTCCACAAAGTCACGACCAAAAATGCTTCGCTCCCCCACTTGGGTCCAACATAAAGGAGTTCGACACGGCCGCCCATATAAAGCTTCATACGGCGACATTCCGATACTAGCTTGGTAGCTATTATTATAAGAAAATTCAGCCAAATGCAAATACTGTTCCCATTTTCCACCCCAATCCAAAACACAAGCTCGCAACAAGTCTTCAAGTGTTCGGATCGTCCTCTCAGATTGTCCATCAGTTTGCGGGTGGTAAGACGTACTCATGTGAACCCTAGTTCCCATTGCCTTCTGCAACGCCTTCCAAAAGGCTGAAGTAAATCTTGAGTCTCGGTCTGAAACTATGCTTGCCGGTACTCCATGTAACTTAACGATTTCCTCAACGTAAAGCTTGGCCAGAACCGCCGCGTTATCCGACTTATTGATCGCAAGAAAATGCGCAGACTTTGTTAATCTGTCCACAATCACCCATATCGAATCTTTCTTGTCGCATGACGGCAATCCAGTCACGAAGTCCATCGTGATCATGTCCCACTTCCACTCAGGAACTGGTAAACTGTGCAGCAATCCGCTTGGGACCTGAAGTTCTGCCTTAACCATTTGACAGATAGAACACCCAGCTATCCACTTAGCCACATCTCGTTTCATTCCAACCCAATGGTAGTATCGCTTTAAGTCTCGATACATCTTAGTTGATCCAGGGTGAATTGAGAATCTAGACTGATGTGCTTCCTTAAGAATTTCTTCTCATAATTTCCCATCATTCGGAACACACACTCGCCCATTCACCACAATTGTTCCATTGTTCGAAGTCTGATATTCTGCCTTATCACCCTGTGACGCCTTGATCAGATTCTCATCCATCTCTTGGGCTAATCGAACCCTAGTAAGCAGGTCAGCCTGATCCGCTGCCCCAAGACCCAACGGTTCCACTCCGTTACTTAAAGCAGTTAGACGCAAGATCCTAACCATATGGACCAGTCCTTCCATATCTTTCTCTGAATCCACTGCCACTCTTTTCCGGCTTAAGGCATCCGCCACTAAGTTAGCCTTACCCGGATGATAAGCTATCTCCATATCAAAGTCAGCCACTGTTTCCATCCATCTCCTTTGTCTCAAATTCAGTTCCGGTTGAGTGAAGATGTACTTCAAACTTTTATGGTCCGTGAAGATTTGGACTTTTGCTCCGTAAAGATAAGATCTCCAAATCTTAAGTGCAAAAACTACCGCAGCCATTTCTAAGTCGTGGGTAGGATAATTTCCTTCATGCTTCCTTAGCTGCCTTGAAGCATAAGCGATTACCTTGCCTTCTTGCATCAGGACACACCCAAGTCCCACTCGCGATGCATCCGTATACACCACATAAGGCTCATCAGCCCTTGGTAGAATCAACACTGGAGTACTCGTAAGCATTTCCTTTAGCTTAGAAAAACTCTTCTCACAATCTGCTGACCAAACAAACTGAACGTCTTTCCCAGTTAATCGAGTCATTGGTTGCGCCATGCTCGCAAATCCTTTAACAAATCTCCGATAATACCCAGCCAATCCCAGAAAACTTCTTATCTCTGATGCGTTCCTGGGTCTAGGCCAATCCGCAATTGCCTTAATCTTTTCCGGGTCAACAGATACTCCCTTATCCGAGACCACATGACCCAAAAAGCCAATTTCCCTTTGCCAAAAGCTACACTTGCTAAGCTTGGCAAATAGTTTATGTTCCCTTAATCTGTTCATCACCATCCGTAAGTGAACCTTGTGCTCTTCCTGATCTTTTGAGTAGACCAAGATATCATCTATAAAGATGATCACGAATTCGTCCAAGTAATCTCTGAACACGTTGTTCATCAACTTCATGAATGCAGCTGGTGCATTCGTTAACCCGAAGGGCATGACCACAAACTCATAGTGCCCGTACCTTGTTCGAAATGCAGTCTTTCGAATATCTGGCTCATCTATTGGAATCTGATGATAACCCGAAGCTAAATCAATTTTTGAGAACCATGTAGCACCTCTGAGTTGATCGAACAACTCATCTATCCTTGGAAGAGGGTACTTATTCTTCACAGTTACTCTGTTTAACCCACGATAATCGATGCAAAGTCTGAAACTTCCATCTTTCTTCTTTACAAACAGCACCGGTGCGCCCCACGGTGAAGTGCTTGGTCTCACGAAACCCTTTTCCATCAGCTCAGTTAACTGCTTCTTTAATTCGGCCATCTCTGCTGGTGCCATTCGGTAAGGTGCCTTAGATATCGGAGCCGTTCCAAGCTCAAGCTCAATCGTGAACGGATCAGAACGAGCTGATGGTAATCCAGTTAGTGCTTGGAATACGTCCTCAAACTCATTTATCACCGGAATATCTTTAAGATCCTCATCTAACCCGACTTCCACAGTTGTGATCGCAGCCAGATATGCTTCACAACCTTTCTCCAACATCCGTTCTACTTGAATTGCAGAAACAATCAAGCTACCCATTGTGGGTCTAACTCCCTGAAATTCCAGTTTCCCTTTGTCTGTCTCGAAGCAAACTCGTCCCCGATGACAGTCTAGATGCGCCTTGTACTTCCCGAGCCAATCCATTCCCATGATAACATCATAAGACTTCACTCGACAAATCCTCAAGTCAGCCGGCATGTCCACCTCCCCAATCATTACTGAGATGTTTCGGACTAATCCAAGGGTAGTCATGACTTGGCCTCCTGCTGCCTGAACTACCCCGTAACCATCCCAAGGTTCCCTTAGGAATCCTCCATTCCCAATCATATCCGGGTGCACAAAGCAATGCGATGCACCGGAATCAAACAGAACATGGGTTGCCACACCACCCATAATTAAAGTCCCTACACATTCATCTTGAATGCTAAGAAACCTAAGCTAGCACTCAGCAAGCAATTTCACAAAGAAATTAATTCCAAGGTAAGTGATAGGACCTACCAGTGATCGGATGAGACGTGCTTGCGACCATGCTCTCCTCACCGATGGTATATACCCGAGGCATCATGGCTTGCCTCTTTGCAACCGGGTACAGTTCCTCACTTGCTCGTTTCCCAGCTTGCTGCACCAGTTTGGGACACTGCATCTTGAAGTGCCCAGCTTCACCACAGTTGTAGCACAACTTTTTCATTACATCCTTTCCCGGATTCTTTGCTCTTAAATCTTCTTCAGGGCAGTCACGAACCATGTGACTCATGCTACCACAGCGGTGACACGCCCCAGAAGCAGACCGACATGCACCAAAATGCATTTTTCCACAAGTTGGACACACACTGCGTCCTACAGATGACTTGCCAGAAGTGACATTCTTAACCCACTTCTTGTTTTTCCCAGCAGCACCATTTCCGGATTGAACTTGCTGTCCAACACTCAGCAACTTAGTTTCTTCAATCAACCCAGCTTCCTGTTGAGCTGCTTTCTCAACCAGTTCTGAAAAAGATGCATAGTTACGAATTTGACACCGATTCTGAAGCTCAACTCGCAGTCCACGCATGAACCTGCGGATTTGGACTTTTTCTTCCTCCATTTCACGCCCAGCGTACTTCTTGAGGCTAATAAACTCGGCCTCATATTCCCTCACAGTCATGGTTCCTTGACGTAAGTCCAAAAAAGCACTTTCCAACTTATCCAAAGCTTCCTGGGGAAAATACTTGGACCTAAACTCATCACAGAACAGGCCCCAAGTACAATCCCGATTTCCGAATCGTCCTACCACACCCAGCCACCAAGTATGCGCATCCCCTTCCAGGTAGTGTACCGCAAGGTCTTTCCTGTAAGAACCAGGGCAACGGATTGAGTCAAAGTTCCGTTCAAGCCTTGATATCCACTGATCCGCCTCCATAGGCTTTGTTCCCCCAGCAAAGAACTTAGTTCCCAGCTTCTGCATGTGATCCATCATCTTTAGGTAAGATGGAATCCTAGGCTCATAGATCACTTCCGCATCCTCTACCACCGGTTCTACATTTGCCACAGGCGGTGGTACCACTGGAGCAGTCGTAACAGCCGGCAGTCTCGCCAAGACCTGAGCCAGCATGCCTAACACTGCTTCCAATCCAACAGGAACTGCAGCGGCAGCCACAGTAACATTCGCAGCAGCAGCGACAGTCGGATTTGCAGTATTCTGGGTTTCTTCTTGGTCCACGGCTGCATTCCTAGCCACGGTATTTCCAGAATTCTCGCCAGTTTCCCCAACCGTTCCTCTCAGAGTTCGGTCTCTCTTTGCCATCTACAGTGACCAGACCTAGGTAAGTTAGCCCAGCACTAACTTAAACTTTCACACAGAAACAGTTTAACCCAGAAACATACTTACCGCGAGACATCAGGCATTGGAAAGATGGATTAAACCCACTAACCCGTTTATGCTAGACTGTCCTAGAACCGTAAATGCTCTGATACCAAATTGAAACACCCCGACCCAGATTTCCTTACCGCAGTAAGGTTCTGGCTCGGACAGTTCGGCCAGACTTAGGCATTTTCAAACGTTTTTCTTACTTAACCGTTTTTCAGTATTCAATCCGATTAGACAAGTCTTTTTAACACATAAACTGATTCCTTATTAAATGAGGTTCAAGTACAACGGTAAGTTCGCTATAAGCTATTACATCGTTTTAATACAAGACCTTATGTTCTACCCGAAACCACCATCCTTCCCTTCATTGCCTTAGTCTCGCGGTTCAGACACTCGGATTACCTTCGCGGGTAATTTCTTTACCTGCATCCATAAAGGAGGCATAAGCAACAGAATTGCTTAGTGAGAACGGTCATCCCGTCCCACTTAGCCACAGAATAGATATCGCAATCAAACAGTCCATTCAATTAGTCAGTCATGCTTATCAGCTCAGACATCAGTACAGTCACTCGTCAAGCCTGATTATTCCGATAAACGAAACTAATCATCAGGACGAGCCAGTTCGGACATCAGTACAGGCACTTGTCAAGCCTGATTAATCCGATACACGGATTCAATCATCGAGACAAGCAAGCAGAAACAGAATAATGATAAGCAAACAGTCGGAATCACCCAAACAATCAAGACTAAGTGAATCTATGCAAGAAAATGAGCTAAACATGTAGCCCACGGTCACGCACTCACCTTAGCCAACGGATTCGTTTGCCTTGATCCGGTTCAGTTCTGACACCTCTTGTCACCGATCCCCCAGACTTTGCCGTTACCCACAGCCACGATCAGATCACCCACGGTCTCGATCAGATAGCCCACGAACTCCAGTTTTCTCTCTGAAATCTCTCTAAGGCTTTTTCTTCAGTTTTTCAGTCTCCCAAAACCGAGAAATAATGGGCAGGTTCGGTTTTTATAGAGCAAACTGCCCTAAATAGCTGCCCAGAATATGCTCAGAATATACCATAGAATATTCTCCCGAATATGCTCTAAAGGAATATTCCTCCGAATATTCCTAAAGTCAAGTCAGCACGAAGTCAACGAAAGTCAACACGAAGTCAACAAGTCAACCCGCGTTTGACCCAACACTTAGAATATTTCCCCATTCGATCCAGTTCGGATCAGTCAGTCCCACTGCGTACTGTCCCACCCGGACTGTCCAGACTGACCACGTACTGTCCCATCCGGACTGTCCAGACTGACCGCGTACTCGAATAATCCGCCCAGCTTGGATTAAAACTGTCCCATCCCAGTTTATCACTTGACTCGGTCAAAACTGCTTAAACTGTTCGGATCCATCTCGATCCCTTTATCCCTTAAACATTCGGATTCAACACCAGCCTTTACCGAACCAACTAGTCCGCGGAACACGGGTGTTACACTAACCCTGTATGTTTGACCCCGTTTTAACATCCCTAGTGATATGTTAAAATCCAAAATTTTAAAAATACCATGTTTTTGTTTCAAAAATATAATCATTAATTTTAGATTTCAATAATAATACATATTCAATATCAAAATGACTCAAAACATTTTTCTAAAAAAAAAATAAACTTAAACATAATATTTTAATTTTAGTTATAATTTATATAGGGTGAGCATATATTTTTACACAATAATTTGTGCTATTATTGAAAATTTAAATTTGTTGTGGTATTTTTAGAATAAAAAATTTAAAATGTGCTATTTTAGAATATTTTTCTAAACAAAATCTTATAATTAAGAAAAGTTATATGTAATGTTTAACTCGTTTGAAAGGACATATATAATTGACGACAAAAAAGAGAAGAAGATATCTATAACTTTTAAAATAATTTGAACATTTAAAAGTGGAGACTAAA
Source organism: Pseudoturritis turrita (assembly GCA_900406555.1). Classification (NCBI taxonomy): domain Eukaryota; kingdom Viridiplantae; phylum Streptophyta; class Magnoliopsida; order Brassicales; family Brassicaceae; genus Pseudoturritis; species Pseudoturritis turrita. The sequence goes on from OVBL01000343.1 coordinate 735,354, forward strand.
TGACTAATTGCATTGGATGTCAATTTTTATTGTCAACGAGACCCGTTTTTTCAATCATTTGTAAGGAGTCGAACTTCCGAGTTAAAAAAATTGAACGCATTAGATATCAATTGAAAAAGTGAAAACTAAGAAAATAACAAAGGAAAAACAATAGATTAGCAAGATGACAATAAAAATAATTTTAAATTAGGAAACAGAGGATGTCAAAATATTTGTTGCCTAAAGTACCATTGCAAAATATCTACTTCGTTTTTCATTTTTTTTTTATATAATCAGGTGGTGAGTGATCCGGGTTTTTTACCATTCGACTAATCTCCAGAATGAGTGTAGCCATCGAGTAACCCACTCACCGGTTTTTCTAACGGGCTTAAAGCGTGGCACCATTTTGACTGGCCAAATGGAGGTGAAAGTGTTTCCAGAGGAAATCAAATTCAGGTTAGAAGAGTTTACTCCTTTCCCTGAGCCCTTTTACCACTAGACCACCACCACTTGGTTTTATTTTTCATTCTTTTTCTCACGCTAAACTCTTTCTTTTTTTACTTTTATAATTGCGATAAAAAATGAATTGCTAATTATAAAAACTAGGAGAGAATCCGCGCATACGCACAGATAGATTTCCAAATTTTGTATTGTATGAAATATGTCAAATTTATGTATCAACTATCAATTATGCAACATTTGAATTTTGTTTCACATATTTTTGGGGATTTTTAAAAAAATTCTAGTTTGATTGGTTATCAATTTGACTACTTCTTAGTTGAATGACAATTTAACTATAAAAAGGAGTGATAACAATTTAGAAGTAGGATGAATGTTTTGATCTTAATATATTTTATTGTATTTTTTTTTCTTTTGGAACCAAGAGGTTTTAGATTTTAGGCATATAGTACCTCCGGTCGGAGATGATAACATGTTAATTTACTCTTTTTCCTCAACAGTGAGATTCGAACTTGAGATCTTGAGGAGCGTATTCTTTGAAAAGTCTCTTGTACATGATTAGAGCTATTAACATGAGCGTGTTTATTGTTTTTTTGGCAAGTTTAATACTAATAAATTTTATTTTGAATAGTGATAAAAAATTTTTCTTTCAACTTTTAAAAATATGATGTTTTACATTTCGAGTATATGACTAATATGATGTTATACATTTCGAGTGGTTCATGTAAGATCAACGTAATAGCTAATAAAATCATTCGAAATTTATTGTACCAATTTTTTTTGTATTTTGTGTGTTTAAGAGAATATTTTCAAAGCCATTTGAGATATTCATTTTTGTGTGTGATCAATTCATATCTATGACCCGACACTATGTTTTTAAGAGCTGTTAATCCAAGTATTATATTGTTTCGAGTTGTAACATAATGTCTCCATAAACATAAATGCATAGACTTCTTACAACTTTGTAAGAGAACACAAAGTTGACGCAGATATTTTAAGGTTTTTTCACTAATTTGAAAATTTGGTAACGTTACACCCTCTATATATGTAAAAGCATTATATGCATAAACCAAGAAACCTATGTGAAGTTTCGATTCCACCTCTTGGTATTTTTGCTGGAATTTGACTTTGGTTTGGAGGCCTAAGACGACTACATCATCGTCTTCTTTTGCGATTTGACAACTTCGACTTTGATTTCACTTTTGGAGGGCTTGCTCCTCCAATTTCGTTTTTCTTTCTAGCTTCGCTGCTCTAGTTTCCAGATTCGTAGAGTTCTGTTCGAACTTTAATGACCGTGCCTTTAAACTCTCATTACGATCTGGTGAAGTGAACGCAACCCCAATAATAGTTTAGCCATCAAAAGTAGAAATGGAAAAACTTTATTCAAAACTTTTGACAGTTTGTCTAATTAAGACTTCAGCATGAAATTAATAACGAAAGCCGAAAGGGATGCCTAAGAGACCAAGAAAATGACAATAAGAGTAAGAGATAATAAAGCGAAACCGGAGACAACCTGAGTTTTACTGCGACTAACCGGTAGGTCGGAGCATACATTTGCACCACCACACATTAGAGAGTCCTTTCATCTGAGTATGTACGCAGTGAAGCTGCAGCGATGAAAACCTATTATAATTCTATTTCTCCAGAATATGGCACCTCCAACCATCATCTCAACCACAGTTTGATCCAAAAAAAAACCAGAAGAAATAGTTCAAAATGGTACGTTTTCTAACTTTAATGTCAAGTGGGGTACCCTCGTAGGGAAAATTATAGAACTAGTACACTTTTTGAAAATACCAGCGCTACCCCTTAAGACCAGCAGAGTTAACGCGGACCGGTAGCACACTGTCTGCAGGTTGACATTTGCAATGCAAGTAAATATAGACTACGCAGAGTACAAGTAGAGATAGAAACGAGTACGCGCAGTCTCTGCTTATACTCGTAGAAGAAAAACAGAACGCTCTCGGTCTCTGCCTTTGGAAGCAGAGTATACGCAAACACTGCTTAGATTCTGCTTGTGTTATGCCAAAATTTGGCAAACACTGTTGTGCTTTTTACAATCAAGGTTTCGCAGACCACACCACCTAACGGTAGACCAAAGCCAGACTGGTATCAGACTTTGGTATAATTCAGTACAAAAAAGAGCTGAACATTGACTCCTTCCAATTAGCTTTGCACTTATATAAACAAATATAAACTCCCGACAAAAAAACAAACAAACATAAACTCATAAACAGTTTTATTAGAAGTGATCAGAGTTGTAGTCTTGAGGCGGTGGAAGAGCGAAGGTCAACCGGTGTGGTATTGAGAACTTGAGGTCTTCGAAGAAACTAGTGTTGCAATATCGAGCGTTTGGCAAGAAATATCACAAAGGCGTCTCATCCTCGTCCATGAAGCGGTATGCGAGCGTCTTGTTAGGGAAACAGGCCGCCAAAGTGTGTGTGAGTACCAAATATTTGAAGTCCATCTTAGGCCTCTCTGGAAGGGGTCTGTAGAGATCGAGGTTGACTCCAACGCGGTCGAAGAGTGGAGTGAGCATGCCTCCAATGTAGACTTTCGGATTATCCACCAAAGACACCTCGTTTCGAATGTGCAAAAGGTTCCCAAGGAACATTAAAGCGGCATCAAGGTGGAAAATGGGATCATACTCAATGGGTCGTCCATGATGGTTGTGAAGCCAATACCAGATCGCACAATATAACATCCTTAGTTCATTGGTGGTTGGAACACTCGGCTTGTGGCGAGCATAAACTGTGTTGGCCAAGAGGGGGAGAGCATAGCAGATAATTGGATTTCGCACCATCGACATGCAAGATGCGGTGGAGAATGAACCATCCATTGTTATGTTTCTCCATATGGTGGATGCTTCACGAAACTATTGAGTAGCGCTAAATGTGGAGGATGGAAAGCGGTATACTTCACAAAAATCAGAGAAAGTGAGTGAGTATTGGGTTGGCCCAACCATGAAGTAGACATATTCATGTTCATTCGCTTCATCCTCAATGAACTTCACCGTGGCAAGGAAATGCCTGGTTGGCGCGGGGTAGGTCAAGTAGTCCATATATGTTAACCTCCCCAAATTCATCCGCTTTACTAGATCATCCACTTGGTCTTGTATCCCCATTTCGAACATGATATCTCGACAAGCAAAACGGGTAGGAAAGAATGTGGCTCGCTCCAACTCCTTCAAGTGCTTGAACCCTTCTTGTGTCCACTCCTCAAACTCGCAGCTGTCTTGCAAAAAATGTTAACTGATTCTTGTTGAAGTGCTCATGGTTGTGTGTTCTTAGTGGTTATGTCTACAAAAATATTTTCCAAATGAGAACAAGGCATAGTTGAGAACAAAATGCTACTATCCATCATTTAAAGAGCACAAATGGAACGAAAACCAAAAATTCGATGAAATCAAAGATTGAGCTTTAACCATACCTTTTGCTTGGTAAATGATGGAGTTGTTAATGGAAAAATAGATTGTGATTTTCGAAATCCTCTTTGAAAAATAATTGTTGTGTGCAAATGAGAAATGAGAGATCTGAGAGGAAAAAGAGAGCTTGAGGGTGAATTTGTGATTCCAGGGATAAAAAGAGGTTTTGTAAGCAACAGACCCTTCGACTTCCTCGAGATTTTGAAATCCTAGTCTTCCTCAATATTTTGAAATAATTTTGAAAATACCAGCGCTACCCCTTAATGTATATCACCAACGGCAGAAGACAATCACCAGTAGTGCATTAACCGGTATAAGCCGAAACGAGAAATCTCAAAAAACTCCGTGAAAACCGAGTGGTTAGGGTACCGCAAACTGAGTGAATATCACCAACAGCAGATCGAAGGCAGATTAAAATTGGAGAATTTGTTTGTAGAGAGTTTTTGTTGCTGTATATTTGTATATACTTCCACTTCCTTTATACATTATTTCTTTTATTTCTTATTGTTGTCAAAGTACAGCTTATGTTAAAAAGAAAAACTCCACAGTGAAAACCGAGTGGTTAGGGTATCGCAGACTGAATGAATATCACCAACGGCAGACCGAAGGCAGATTGATATAGGAGAATTCATTTGTAGTGATTTTTTGTTGTTGTATATTTGTATATACTTCCACTTCCTTTATACATTATTTCTTACTGGTTTCAAAGTAAAACTTATGTTAAAAAGAAAAACTAAAAAAAAAAATTCGTTATCATATGTTTCTTCGTGTTTCTTTTTTCAACACGGCACTATGTGAATTATTTCCTTGGTATTTACCATGGTTATTGATTTTTCTTCCATTATGTGTTTTCAATGTAAATAAACTTTTAAACTCTTAGATTGAAGATCACTTTGGAGTTATGACGTCTAAACAAATGTTAATCGAAGTTTTTAATCTATTTTTAGTGGTTTAGGGTTTCGCATACTGTATGTCGACATAGCACAACATTTTTGAAGAGTTTATACTAAAAGAAAAAGGCGGCGCTGTCTTAACTGTATGACAAAAAGGGGGGAGGGGGGCATCTTAATTAGGTAATATTATTTTTTAAAAATTTCTACAATATATATTCGGGCCTCAAATCAGTTGTTTCAGGCCCATGCCGAAGCCCAGAAAGCTTAAAAAACACAACATTGACTCTTCTTCTTCTTCCCCCTCAACAACCCTAGAGTAGAGGAGCGTATCTTCAATTTTGTCGATCTCTTTCTTCATTTCTTCGATAATTCTCCGATAAATCTCCGATCTCTTCATTTTTCCGATATTTCTCCTTCGAATATATCATGGATATGAATGATTACGAGATGGATAGAAATGATTACGAGATGGATAGAAATGATTACGAGATGGATTTTCCTGCCATGATTTTTTCCCAAGAAAACGAGCCAGATCCAAATACCAGAATAAACTACAGTTCGAAGTTCAATCATCTTTCACTGGTGGAACGTGTAGTGGGTGAGAAAGTGTGGGATTATATCCGCAAGTCACCGCTAGGAGTTATTTGTAAGTTTGAGAAGTTGGGTTTCGGATGGAGTGCAAAATTTGTGCATCACCATCTTATTTGCAAACAATTGGAGTGTGAAAGCCCATTTGAGTTGTGATTTTTGATCGCGGGGCAGCCAGCACGATTCTTGCTTTTCGAGTTTGAAGAGATCACAGGTCTTAACTGTAATGAAATTACGCAGTTGGATGGGTTGGTATCTTCTCAAGCTACTCACCAAAGCTGGAATCGCTTTCGGGGTCTTCTCAAAATACGTCGTGCTAGCCCTTGTATTGAGGACATAGTGAAATTGTGTATGAAGCATGGTGGAGATATAAGCAAATCTTGGTCCAGGGAAGATAAAATTAGGCTTAGTTATCTAGCTATTATGTCTAACGGTCTGTTCGGTGTTGATCGGCCTACCGAAATTCTACTTAACCTAGCTAGGTTGGTGATAGATTTGGCAACTTTCGAAGGGTATCCCTGGGGGAGGGTTGCTTACAAAGATCTTGTTGAGCAGGTTAAATTAGTAACTAAAGAAAAGATATGGCAAGACTCTTATGTTTTGAAGGGGTTCGTGCAAGTTCTACAGGTCTGGGCGTATGTGTATGTGCCCAAAGTGAGAGAAAATTTGGGAACACCTATAACGTTTGAAGGTATACATCTGCTAAGATACAAGGGAAAAGTTGGCAGACCCGATATGGAGAAGATCTTCTCGAGTGAAGAGGTATGTATATCTTTGGCATAGTTTGTTGAAGTGAAAATGTAGACTTTTGGCAGAGTAAGCCACAGTGGCATAGTCTTTTTGCAAACTCTGCCACAAGTTTAAATTTTTCCGTCGCTAGATTACTAACAGAGTTACGCAGACTTCTAGATGACATTTATGTAACCATATAACTGTATTTTTCAGGTGACTGTAACTACTATGTGTGAGAGATCCCGAACAGAAATCTATCCACGTTAGAAAGATAATGACGTAATATATGTCAAGCTTGATAATCTCATCAAATACATTCTCTCTGGCCAGCCGTGGGCGGATATCAAATGGAGCGTCTCAAAAATGCCGCCAGTCCCAGAAAACCGCACTGGAAAAAAAAAAGGAAAGTAGATCATGAAGGAAGGAGAGGAAAAGGGAAATAGAGGAAGAGAATTGAAGAGCGAGATGGAGAAAAGGGGAAGAGGAAGCGGAAGGGAATTGAAGAATATTATGAAAAATCTAAGAAGAAGAAGATGACAGACAATATGTCATGAAACCGAAGTTCCCTGTAACTAAAATTCCATCTACTGGTTTAACAGACATCGTCAACATCATTGAATTTGTCCTGGATAAAAAGCAGACCAATTTTGATGCAGTTGTAACTAGAATTGAGAACGCCATCTTTGATCAGCAACGATTAAACTTGGAACAACAACGAACCAGCATGGAACAGCAGAAAGTTTTGAGTGAAACCTCAAACAACTTGGCGCAGGTCATTGGAAAGCTGATGGAGAGGATGCCTTGTTTCGAGCAAGATACTTGTTTGGGTCAGGTTTCACCCCACTGAGATCAACAAGTAAAAATGGTTAAGTAAGAATTATGCCTAGCTGAATATGCGGAGAGCTCAATCTCCAGCGAGCCGAACCAAAAACAATGGGCTCGGTAGAATCCGAGCTGGAGACTCGTATCATCTCGGAATTAGACAAAATTTGGTGAGGAACAAAATCTTTGAGTTACCTTTCTAATGGAGTTGGAATTATATCATTTGGAGTTGTGGTTAGCAAAATACACTCGATTTACTGAAGACAAGCCGAACTGCAGGAACGAGCTCGTTTCTGACGAGCTGGATAGATGAGCTCGGAAAAAGGCCTTAAAATCATTGGGTTGAGCTAAAATTTGGACACATGATAGATAATTGAGTAAGCTTTCATACAAAAGAAATTTGAAGTCATTTGGATCAACGGTCGAAAAATTACATCAATTATCGTATAGACATATCAATCTGGCCGAGCTCACCTCAAAGAGATAGGCCGAGCTCATCATCAAAAACAATATGGCCGAGCTCGTCATCAAAGAAAAGATGGGTCGAGCTCACTGTCAAAGACAAGGCCGAGATCGCCGCCGATGACAAGGCCGAGCTCTCCGTCGAAGACAAGGCCGAGCTTTCTGTCGAAAACAAGACCAAGCTCGTCGTCGAAGACAAGGCCGAGCTTGCCACGAGACACTGGGCTGAGCTTGTGAGCTTGCCACTAAGTAATGGGCTGAGCTTATCAGCTCACCACGAAGTACGGGGCCAAGTTTTTCAGCTCGCCACAAAGAACTGGACCAAATTCAGCTCGCCACAAAGAACTGGATCGAGTTCAGCTTGCCACGAAGAACAAGGCCGAGTACAGTAAGCCCATAAGACAAAGTGACGAGCTGAGAACCCACGACGACAAGGCGACGAGCTTCGGGCCGACGATGATGAGGTAATGAGACAACGAGCCTAGACTTAGGCCCAAGACCAGTGCGACGAGATGAATCAAGCCAAGCTCAGAGACAGAGTTGGGCCAAGCTGAGCAAACGAGCGTATGAGCCGAGATGACGAGCCCACATGCTAGAGTCCATGATGACGAAGTAACGAGTTCAAGCCCATAAGGGAGATGTAAAGCGGTCAAAACCCATGAAGACAAAGCCCATGGTTGTAGCCGACTTCACTAAAAGGAAATCGTGAAAGAATAGGAAAGCTTCCTTATCTTTTTAGGAGTTGACCTAGCCAACTTAGATTCTTTTAAATACCAATGTACTTCCCTTGAGAAAGGGATCAAAAATTTTTCCTAGGAGAAACTCTGTACTTTTTTGCTCTCATACGAAAAGCTTTCAAAACAGCAATAAAACCATCTTTGGATCTTTGTTTTGTGGTTTATACGCAGAAGTTTCAGTTCCCTTAAAAATCTTACCAAATTCAATTGTGCTAGTTTCAACTCCCACAATTTGGCGCCGTCTGTGGGGAGCTTTAAATTTTCTTACACCAGAATCCACCTCAAAACCGATTCGAAGACCGATGACCAACGATGGAGAGAGGCGAGCTGACGACACGCAGGATACCAGAGCCGACGGATCCAGAGCAAAAGATGCACCAGTACTTGCAGCTTCATAGACAAGCCCGGAGGTCCTGACCCAGATGAAGACGATGCTAGAGATGCTGCTCAAAAAGGCGGAGGAGCAGGATAAGCTGAAAAACGGTGACCGACAAGTTGGAAGTTCTTGCAACGGTGAGCCGAGCCCGAGGTAGGGGCTCAGGTGTTGACCTAATAAGGCGCCCCCTTTGATGCCTCAATCCAATAACTCTTGATTTCTCAACGCCTCTTAGTGCGACCCGAGGAGGATTGCCCCCACCATAACACGCAACTGTAACCACCGAACCGAACACAGGGACAAAATAAGCAAATACTCAGACTGTGGACAAAACGAATCCGGTGATCGATCTGGAGGAAAACCCGGAAGGCGATCGCAACTTAGAGAGCCTCAGTGAGCCCTAGCTCGCAGGTGTTGGCCGAGCTCGAGTCGAACGAAGCAGTGCCGACCGCGAGCATGACCATGAATTTACCAAATACGAGAAAGCGGCAGCACGAACCCAAAAGAGAGAGATGGACGAGATCCAAGATTCTCTAAGCCAAGCTACCGCCGACCTAAAAGTTGTCTGATCCCAGATGCACAAAGCCACCAGCAAAGCCCGCGAAATTGATCGAGTGCTCGAGGAAGCGCAAAACACACCATTCACCACCCGATCACCAGGGCAAAAGTTTCCGATCCAGGAAAAGTTAGGATGTCGGCGTATGAAGGGAAAACTGACCTGAAGGAGCACATCACCGCATTCATCATAGCAATGGGCCATGCCAATTTCAAAGAGGATGAGAAGGACGCCGCCCAGTGTCTCCTGTTTGCGGAACATCTCAAAGGACCAGCCCTCCAGTTCTTTTCTCGGCTTGAAAGGAATACTATCGATAGTTTTAAAAAATTATCTACGATATTCTTAAAACATCATGTCATATTCATGGAGCGCCAGACATCAGACGCCAATCTCGATCTATGGACCATGGGCCAAGGACAGAGCAAAACTTTACGAAGTTTCATTGAACGATTCAAAACGGTGCTATCAAAAGTAAAAGGCATAAGCAACGAAGCCGCTCTTCAAACTTTAAAAAAGCGCTATGGTTCGATTCGGATTTCCGAAAAGAAATCTCCTTGAATGCACCTTCAACAATCCAAAATGCTCTGTATCGCGCCATGGATTTTGTAACTAACGAGGAGGAGATGAAAATTTTGTCTAAAAAGTATGGAGACGCGAAGACGACGAGCCGATCCTCTCAAGCTCCCGATCCACCAAACTACAAAAAGAACAACCAAGAGTCCGGATATGTTCATCACGAGGGACCTAACTTTGGAGGCCCCCATAACTATCAAGTAGGAGTAGGCCAAGACAATGATCCATAACACTTATGACGAAGAAGCCTACTGCGAACTCCATCACATCTACGAGCACTCTACACCAACTGTCGAGTGCTAGGTTCTAGACTCGCGGCGAAGCTAGCGGCCGACAAACTCGGAGGAAATGTAAGCATCAAGGACGTCGACTTGGAACAAAGCGATGCCCAAACAGAACCTACAAATCATGAGCCCCCTAAGCGCGGAAGGCGGAATGATAAACTAACACAAGCTGGGACAAGAAGAAAAATAAACACGATAATGGGCGGATCTCATTACTGCTCAGATACCATCTCATCGATTAAGGCTTTTCAAAGCCGACGTCAACGTCAATTGGTCCGAGCCTTCTAATTTCCCAAATGATGTAATCACATTTGAAGAAAGGGAGACTACCGGAATCGACAAACCTCACGATGACCCTCTCGTAATCGAGCTAATCATCAACTATTGCGATGTGGCCAGAGTGTTGGTAGACACGGAAAGTATGGTGGACATAATCTTCAAAGAAACTCTCAGAAGAATGAACATCGACCTATCCGAAGTAACGACAACTCCAAAACCATTGACTGGATTTTCCGGAGAAACGACAATGATAATCAGAACAATCAAGCTGCTTGTTCGGGCTGGAGAAATAACCAAAATGGAATTTTCGGTGGCCGATCACCCGACAATCTACAACGTCATTATGGGAACCCCTTGGTTAAATATGATGCGCGTCACTAGGCATTTTCTCCATGATATGTGTAGGCAACTTATAAGCAATCTCGACTGCATTCATCTGCGTTTCCAAGTGTTAATCTTCACAAACAATGCGGAGAAATTCTTTTTACTTGATTTGCTCTTCAACCGCAAATAACTTGCTTCCTTTGCTTGAATCAATGTCGAAATCCCAACCCATTTTTACCTTCCATTGTCCAAAAACAGTCAACAAATGCAACATTATCTGCAAAAAAAGAGAATGTTCACTAGTAGATTAACTGCAAAAGATCTGCAACACACTATCTTAGAAGATTTTTGGCAGAGCTCTACATTTTGGCAGGGTCTTTTAGAAATAGCTCTGCCAAAGACGTACTAGAGCTCTAGACGCAGTTTAGAAGATGGTGGTTTAGATAACTAGTGTAATGTTTTGAAGTGTTACCTATGTTCGTTCTTCCAAAAAATATGTTCGCCTTCAACCCCTAGATTATCTTTGACCAGCATATATTGTTAGATGTAAACGAAGATCGTCTTTCCGAAGAATATACGTACTTTCGTTCAAAATCGAAGTCTGTAAACAATCTTGTACTCGGATTTCGCTTCCGTCTCATGGAAAATATGAAATCTCCATTTGAGGGTGAAATCGAAATAGTAGATCTAGGTTAAAGGTGGAGAAGTTGAAAAGGTTTATAGCAAACTCAAAAAAGTAAGAAGTAATGGCATTCTTGTTATTATTGTGAAAAGAGAGGAGTACATTGTAATTGACTTCAAAATCCGACCATTTATACAATTTAGTTACGTTGCAAATGTCAAGCCAGGCCCTGCGAACAGTATGCTACCGTCTGACGAGCAATATCAGTCTTATGTCTACAAAAATGCACACACAATATCTGCCTTAAGTTTACAAAAAGCACACACAATATCTGCCTTAAGGCTACACAATTGACACACTATATCTGCCTTAAGGCCACACAATTAGCAGAGTTTAAGCAGAGTCTGTCCAGCCTTAGCCTTAAGGCTACACAATTGACATACTATATCTGCCTTAAGGCTACACAATTAGTAGAGTTTAAGCAGAGTCTGTGCAGCCTTAGCCTTAAGGCTACACAATTCACGCAGACTCTGCCAAGTGTAAGGGTATTTTAGACATTTTCAAAAAAAGTGTAATAGTTCTACAATTTTCCCTACGAAGGTACCCCGCTTGACATTAAAGTCAGAAAACGCACGATATTAACAACTCTCCCTAAAAATAGTTGGCCTAACGAAAAAGAGTATTGATAAGGTGTAGTTAACATGTGAGGTAACCTTTATGATTTCTTGTTTTCAGAAATCAAGCAATTAAGCGCTCTATTTACAATAGACACTTATATGATTATGTTCACTTGTGATCTCAGAAGTTTTTCTTTTTCAGAATTGTCTGAATTTGTAAACAGCTTATATTCAAGTTACTAATAAACACACAAATCTTGTGACCAATAGTAGGTAGGATCTAGATGCAACTTGGATGGTATGAGCCATCTCTATTGTTTGTCCCTTTTTCTGTTAACTGATAAGAATGGGGTTCTAAAGGTAGTTGGTAAATTGACTAGAAAATAAGGGTAGATGATCTGAAATACCTTAAGGTAATAACCAGTGGATAGCTTTGATCCGTATCGCTCAAACCAAAGAAGATGATATGTGCATCCCTGTGATGTACCCCTGTGCATTGAGACAAACTCCCTCTTAACAATATTGTGATAAAGCTGCTAGCATAGAGTTCTACGATATATCTAATACTATAACCGGAAAAGTAACATATATAATGTCAACTACAAAGAACATTAGAGAACTTTAAAACTTAACGTGGAAAAAGGTAAATATCGAAACAATGAAAGTGCTCGAGAGCATCAGTGGATTCTTACTGAACTTAGACATTGTAAAACAACAAACAAAATGTATTATCCACCTAGTGAGAACGAAAAACAAAGTAAGAGAGAGATAAATTGGAAAATATGTTGAAAAATATGTTAGCTATAACATGATTAGATGTTGCAAATTTTAAATGGTTTAACGCATACCTTAGTCTTCCCCACCGTTGCGGACATTGCCATATGTTCATCATTCAAGCTTATAAGAATACAATATTCCAATATTTGAACGCTCACCTTGTTCTGATTTTTCAGATGAGACTGAAGAGTTTCTACAAGTGATTTGGTTGGAGATATATTTTCTGTGAGTTTTAAATTATGTGAGAATCAACCCATTGTGATGCATATCACACGATTAAGGTAGAACAACAGTTTGGCTTGGAATTAAATGGAAACCAAGCAGGAAAACTTAAGTATGAAATGAACTCTGGAACGCTTTTCTTATAGATGCTGCATAAGCCAATACTCGCAAATATACCAGCAACACATAGAAAAAGAGGAGCACGATCATTTCAGGTAATCATCTATAAAAAACTACTGTAAAGTTCGAAGAGGCTAGGAGCCTAGCTTAACACCAGCACTGGTGAAAATTCTCACTGCTTCTCTAAAACCAGGAGAGACAAGGATCCTATATAGAGTAAAATATTTGCCAAAACAACAAGAGCAAGAAAAATCAAAATCTTTGGAAGGAATGAAAATCGTCACATAGTGAACACATAAAACAAACCTCAAGTTACCAAAGAAAAGCTTTCAGCATCCCTACATTTATACCAATGATAGCGAGCAAAGTCAATTCATCTTCTGGTAAAGCCCATTTGTCCAAGTCCTCTTGTTCTTTAGGAACTTTGTTCAGCTCATGTGTTCTACATGCAATAGCAACTCATCGCGAGCTATTTTTTGCCATGGCATGAATAGCAAGTCTGAAAAATTCCTATAAAATTTTTTTATAGTTTGTTACTATCCTTAATGAATGGCGATGATAAGATGTTCATGTGTTTAATTACTGAAAAGTCAGCAGAACATAACTATGTTCTGAAGCAACCACTTATGCAGTGCCTCCACAATGTTTTACTAATTCCCTAATTTAAAGTTGGAGAGAGGATCAAGAAATTACTCCAAGCACAGCAAGACCTCCACGTTTTTTCTCTGAATTGAAAGGGATAGCATGGATGATAGCAGACTCCAAGCTGATGGTATCAAATTTCATCCCCAACTGCAACAATAGTTTCTTAAATATATTGCCCATACTTAGGAAAAATATGTCAAAGACGGACCAGAGTAAATTTGATACCTTATACGCCCATGACAGAATAGCCTTCTCTGTGGGAGATCCAGAGATCTCTACCTCTCCACGATCCTATAGTAAAACGGTGTACGACCAGCACATGTGGCTCTCTCTGGTGTGATGATGTGACATCTCCTGGGAGAGCCCTTATGCTTTCGGATTATTATAGAGCAAACAAAATATTGTCTGTTAATTTTTTTGACAATTTAGGATTTTTTATCATGGAAAATTACCATAAAAAACTTCCAACTATTTACATTTTTCCAGCTTAAACCTCAAATTTTTTTGGTTTTTAATTCAAACCTTCAACTTAATTTTTTTTTTTAAACCTCAATGTTACCGAAATAGTGCATGACGTTGGGTTGACTAACGGTCAACGTTAAATTTATTAATGGTAATGAAATTATTATTTTTTAAAATAGATAATTGATAGAAAAAAATAAGTAAAATAAACAAAAAATAATATATTTTTTTTAAAAAATAAAAAATAATTTTCTTATATTTATTAGAGAATTAAAATTAGTAAATTTAAAAAAAAAATTAAAGAGAAAAAAATGTGCTTCGTCTAGATCATGTCTGCTCTTGAACAATGTCGACAGATCGAATCCGGATGACATCGACGAGATGATTTAAAAGCATTGAGAATCTCAACGAAATTTCTCTGATGAACTTATTACAACTGAGATTAAGTGAGATTGCTAGAGACGGAATTTAACTCAATTTGTATGGGATTTTTCCAGATCCGCTAGCCAAGGAATTTCGATATCGGTTGCTGGATTTCTTTTGCCGATGGAGTTCGTGAGGAAGAGGAGCTCCTCCGGTGACGGAGAGTTCGTGAGGAAGACGAACAGTGGAAAAAAATATGGTTTTTTTTTAAAAAATTATTTATTTTATTATTTTATCTGATTCTTTTATGATTTTTTTTTAAAAATTAATTATTGTAACGGTGTTAAACAGAACTAACGTTGACTAGTCAACCCAACGTCACGCACTCTTTCGGTAATTTGGAAGTTTGTTTAAGAAACATAATTAAGTTAAAGGTTTGAAGTGGAAATCAAAAAAATTTGAGGTTTAAGTTGGAAAAATATAAATAGTTGGAGATTTTTTATGGTAATTTTCCTTTTATCATTTATGTAACTGATACGGTATGTATAATCTGTTAGAATTTATTATTTTGAGTTTACAATTTAATTTTGGGGTTGATTGGTTAGAATTTTTACTATTGGTTGTTGTTGAAAAATTATTTTATAAAACTTTGGTTGTAACTTTGGTTTTTTAGTTAGAGTTTTTAGTATGTGATTTAAAAAGAAAATCATTGTGAGCTTTAGAAGAAGAAAAAAACATAGAACAAAAAATAAATCTCGACTATTAAGAATTTTTATGAGTTTTTAAGTGATTTTATGAAAACTAAATATGATTAGTAAAATTTTAGCTCTAATTTTTTTTTACTTTTTTTATAATTCTCTATGTTTTTAAAAGTCACGATACAACAACTTTAATTTTTTTCTAAAAACATAACAAGGCTAAAAACCGATGTAGCACGGAAATTTTATATGAGGTCTACTTTCCACTTTGAAATCGGAAGCTTTTGAAAGCACCGCAGAAGCACGATTCCTAAAAAAGTCAATTTAGAAGCGTTTTGGAAGCGCGATTCCTAAAAAAATCAATTTGAAAGCGATTCCTAATTGTTTTCATTATATATATGCTTCCAACGCGCACCCGATTTTTAAATATTTTTAAAAACTCACTTCAGCGCTTCGAAAGGCTTCCACTTCCGCATACAAGCTTCTGATTCCGTGCAGTTTAATTAAAAACATAAATTCAAGTTCCGTCTACCTCCATTCAAATCATCAAATTTCTCGACAAAACTATGAAAAACATTCTCAGCTCGATCATATCACATGGAGACATGAAGTATGAAGAAGGGATGTCGTTCTGTTTCGCAATAAAGATAACCACGTAGATCATTTTTTGATTTTTTGGTAGAGTTGTCGAAATTCACTGATTCTTTTCAGTAGGGGTGGACACTTCGATTTTCGGTTCGGTTTCTTCGGTTTTACGGTTTATTGGTTTTATAAAAACACAAATCATATGTATTTCGGTTCGGTACGGTTCGGTTTTTTTCGATTTACGATTTATCAATTATATAAAAATGAAATCATATAAGAACCGTATGCAATTTGATTTGATTCGGTTTCGATTTTGTTTTGGTTTATTCCATGACTTCCAAAAAAAAAAACTTTGCTGCATAAACACATTATTTTAGCCCAATAAAGAAACAGAGAACGTGTGAACAAACATTGTAAAAGTCTATCAAAAGTTTAAGCAATTCAAAACTCCTACTTCGTCATATGATCATCGTTTTCATATGATTACCATGTAATGATCTAACTGGTCAAGTAGCTAAACGTTTATTAATAGAAAAATCATTATTAAAATTTCAAACTTCAAACGTTTCAAAAAATAATAACTAGAAAACGAAAAAAAGAAATCAATATCTGAAATATGAGTTTGTGAAGAAGAAAACAATACGATTTAGGTTTAGAAACTCACAAAAGATTTTGTTTTGTTTTGTAAAGAGGGTTTTATTAATTCTATCGATTTTGTTTTTTAGTTTTAGTTTTTAAGGTTTTGAGATAAGCCCAAATTAAACAAAGAATGAAAATATAGAATTATCTCAAATTTAATTTTAAAACAGAAAAAATAATTCGGTTTTACGGTTTTTAACCAAACCAAATCTAAACCAAAAACTTTAAAAAATTATAATTAAATGGGTTTTTAAATTAAACCACAATCAAACCAAATCGCTTATTTTAGTTTGGTGCGGTTCGATTTTTTCGGTTAAGATTTTTTTTCCACCATAGAGAAACTTGATGTAAAAATGTCAATTCAAAAAAAAAAAAAAAAAAAACCTCTCTTAAGCCTTTTTCCTCTACGAACATTTGATAATGTCATTTAAATTGGGAAGCCACACCTGACTGATAATTGATAAATTCCCTCGCAGCCCTTT
Source organism: Pseudoturritis turrita (assembly GCA_900406555.1). NCBI lineage: Eukaryota > Viridiplantae > Streptophyta > Magnoliopsida > Brassicales > Brassicaceae > Pseudoturritis > Pseudoturritis turrita. The sequence continues at coordinate 752,074 of OVBL01000343.1, forward strand.
TGAGTTTAAAATTTGAAAACAGACCCACCAACTCTTTCTCTCACTTTCTCGAGAAAAATCTATCTCTTCCTCCTCATTGTAGGTTCCTCCATCGCTGTTTATGATATGAGAAGGCTTCATATCGAGGTCGCGGTTGCAGATTCATGCTCCGATTTACCGACAGATCAGCTTGCAGAGCCATGAGTTGTCTCTTCGCCTCCTGCTTCCGTACCAGAGACGATCAATCTACCAAAGTAATCCTCTCGCTTCCCTCTTCCTCACATGGATTTTCAGTGTCAGTTTAGCTGTTACAACTCTCGTATGATGTGGAATCAATTGTGAACATGAGAGCTAGATTTTTGTATTTGGTAACTTTCCTGACCACGATCCATATGTGAAAATCCTCGGTCTGTTTTCTTGATTTCAGAGAGGACATGACTCGAAGAATCGTTTGTCGTCTTTGTTTCTGTCCGAAGGTAATTTAATCTCTTCTTCCATGTCTGTTTCTTAGCGTTTTAAACAAGGTCTTACCTGTTTCTTGTTTTCCCCTTCTTCTAGAGGAAACAGCTTCTTCGTCTTGTCACGACAGAGAAAGATCTGGTTTGGATTCTATGCATATTGTCAAAGGTCTCAAGGATGAGGTATGTTCATATCAATTTAAAACATACCTAAGAGAACTATGTGACAGAGATTCTTTGTTTGCATATATTCTAGTAGTAGAATTTGACTGTTAACTTGTTTCAAAAACAATGAGAATTGATTTACTTGTGGAGGAGTTACAGGGACAATTTCTTAAATCTTGCGGCGCAATACCACCAGCGACACCTATTGGAATTAGGAAAGCATCAAAGAAGCAGGACACTCCTCAACGTGGAAAACATTTCGGATCTTCCCAATCTCATTCCAGCAACTCTGATGCAGTGTTTCACTTGGATGAAGAGGTGGGAAGATCATCATTAGTTACTTCAGAGCAAACTACTAGCAGGTCGAGCCAAGCTTTTTGATTCTGTAAAACAAGCTTTTGATTGTTACACCATATGCACGCAAGAAGTTGTAGAGGTTAAAAATTGGATCTGGAATTTACTATTTTTCTTCTTTTGTCAAAACAATCAGTTGCTTGACTGATGCCAAAAACGGTGCAAGGATCTCTTGTGGATCTAGTGATGCTGGTGAAGAAGAAAGTCAAGAAAGCAGTGGTACTGCGGCGTTCATGGATGAGGTGGATAGTACCGTAAACATTACTGGAAAGACAAAGTCATTGCGGTTTGAATGCTATTTTGATCAGTCTTACTCTTCTACTTCTTCCAAGAGAAGCACTTCAAGGAAACCTGAGATGACCAGAGAAACAAATTTCTCAGCAACCTCGCCTAATCCGACCACATTAAAACTATCTGATGAGATGCAATCTGCTGGAACCATCTTTCCTACAAACCAAATTGAAAATGCCTCCTCCTTATGTAAGCTCCCTCAAGATTCAGATGAGAGCCTGGAACAAACTAAAGTGCAGGGTTGCAAAGAGAAGACAGAACATGAATCTCCCACATCAGTAGTAACTTGTGGAGGAAAGTTGGAAGAGAGATCAGATGAAAAATACCGGATAAGTGAAACTAGAATTTCTCCTTGGGTGAAGAAGAGTAAAGAGAAGAGTAACAAAAACATGGAGTCTTTATTCATAGCTTTTGGGGACAGGCCTATCATTGGAATGGTTGCTGCTCACTGGAATGAGGAAGAACAATCTCATATCTCTCCGAAATTATGGGATGGTAATGGGATACCAAACTCGACAAACAAGTACAAAGAGGTACTCTCTTGTTTCAATCAGAGTCCCTTAGGCTTCAATTCACATTTCATCTTATTTATTATGAACAGAGGAGCTACTTTTATCAATGCAGGATCAGAAAGTGAGTTGGCACGCAACACCTTTCGAGGAGAGACTGGAGAAAGCACTTTCAGAAGAAGAAGGTGGTCAGAGTTTCATCACTCCAAGGTATACTCTTCTCCTTCCCTTAGCAGTATGATTAATATACGCGATTTGAAATGAAACTATTTTTGGGATTTGATGATAGTGTAAACATGTTGTTATGCAGGAAACTTGGAATAATGGAAGAGGCTGAAAGGGACACAGCTATATCAAAGCTGCATCATTCAGCACAATCCAAGTCAATCGTTTCCTTTTGAACATCTTGTAATGTCTACCGAGGTAATCTTGGCTTTCGTACAGAGCAATACTACTTTTACCTATGGATTTCATTACTCATGAGCAATGATACTTGGAAGAAACTACATGAAAATATATAAACGGTGGTTCATGATTTCGTATTTCCTTGTCTTATACCACATGATAATATATCTCAACTCAAGAGCTAGTGAATGAAACGCTTTTATGATATTTGATGGTTTCAGTCTATAGATTACTGGATACACGGTAATATCTTAAACCATATGTAATCTTATTGTAATATTAATGTTTTTCGTGGAAACTGGAGAAATACTCTGATATTTAGGTCAAATACCACATTATTTTCAAATCATGAAATGGAGCAACGGTGAGGTGCCATCGAGTCCTCTAGCCAAGTAGTGTCTTGACATCTCGGTCGTGGTGGTGTCTCTATACTTGGGAGGGTTTTCTTCGGATAGAAGCTCGTTAATGGGTCCATACACTTGCTCATTTGGTATGGTGTGCATGAAGAAAGATGCGATTGAAATGCGCGGTTCTTCGCTCCTATTTGCCAAAACCCTATGCTCCACACTAACAAACTTGTCGTTCGTTATAAGCTGCAAGAACCCATCACACAAACGTTTTGAGATTAGTCAAACTATGGAAGATTTGATTATTGGTCTATGAAGTTTCTTTGAAAAAATCAAGAAAGCAATAACTTCTTTACCTGTAAGAGATCTCCGAGGTTAACGATAAGAGCTTCCGGATTAGGAGGAACATCGATCCAGTATCCATCATTGAGAACTTGAAGTCCTCCAATGTGATCTTGAAGAAGAATAGTGATAAAAGATATATCTGTGTGTGAACTGATGCCAAAGGTTCGATCAGGCTCTGGACAAGGTGGGTAGTAATGAGAGAGCAACGACAAACTCTTTGCGCAGTCTATTTCTTTGAGGTGGTTAGGTTTTAAACCAAGAGTTTCTGACAAAAGCTCAAAGATTAGCTCCCCTAACTTCATCATACGTTTTGAGTACTCCAACATGATTTCCCTGAATAATTCACCGCCACTTCATCATAAGTTTAGATAATTTTTTATAACCAAACCCAACCAAAATTCATCAACTTGAAATCGAACATAACTCAAACCAAACTCGAATTTTGTGTTACCGAACTGAATAAATCGAAGTTCATTAACTACTAAAATTTTAATTAAGTAAATACAAAGTATATTAAAAGATAATATTTATTAAATTTATTTTTAGTTTATTATATTTTCTATCAAAACCGAATAGAACCTAAACCAAAAAATTTCAAATTAAATCGAACAAGAATAAAATTAAATTTTAATTTGGATCTAATTCGAAAAACCCAAAATCCGGAACCTAAAAAGCTCGAACCTAAAAAGCTAAAAATGCAAATACATATCCACTCTCTCCGCGTATTTTATTTCTTAATTCGATTTGCCTTCTAATTTTCAAATTGAAATATCATTTATCAACTATTATCCACGTAATTATTGTCTCGTAACAAAATTAATACTAAATCTGGAAAAATATATTAGACCAAACACAAAAAAACAATCTAACTAAAAGCTAGACCAAAGAATTTTTAATATATAGTTTTTGTTTTTGTTTTCTTTTCTGTAGTGAAGTATCTAGTGATGTCAAGGAAAGACAATGCAATCACACTGATCTAGAAACTTATTAGAGAGTAAAAAAAAAATCGTACCCACAAATCTTTGGTAAGTCCTCTGCTTTTGGGACATGAGGAGCCATAACTGTAGTCAAAGTATCCCTCCAATTGGCAGCTTGAGAGCTATATAGATCGAAGTTAGTGTTATACTTAACCTTTTTGGTAATGTCACGGCTATAAAACGTTTTCTTCACTTCCGAGTCTTGCTCGTGAAACCCACGAATCCCATCTTTCATCTTCTCCATAACATTAATCGGAATCCCATGGTTAACCACCTGGAAAAACCCGAATTTCTCAACCGCTTCTCTCACTTTCAAGACTACGCAGTCTCGAGTGACCGTGGATTCAAAAACGCCACCTCCAAGATTGATTGTTGGGATCATCACGGTCGAGGATCGTTTAGGGTTTGTTAAAGTGACTTGCGGGTGATGGAAAATGCGTGGGATTTGTGTGACTCCGGCGTCGATCAGACCCTTCACGCCGATTTTCATCTCGTCGAAAGCTTTCACCTCGCCGGCACGGTCGTATGTTCCCGCCATTGTGTCCTTCGAATGCATCATTTTGTGTTTGTAGAAAAACTTGTGTTGCTGTGTATTGTATTATGATGAACTCAGAGCTTTATATATATAACTGTTTGGTGTATGAATCAAACTATTTGATTCAAACACAATTTCAAAGTTGAAAAAAATCACAATTTCTTTGCTCAACTTTTTGGTTGATGTTTATGTCAGAGCCCATGTGATACTTACCGTCCATAGTACATCTAGTGCCCGTCCTAAAAAAACGACGGGACCTTGTACAAAAGATAAGGTAGAGGCGTCGCTTTCAGAATATACATATAATCCTAGTATGATTGATTCTTTCCAAGTGCAAACAAATAAAAACACCCATGAGACTTTTTTTGTTTTTGTTTTTTGGCTATTTAGTAAATCAAATTTTGAAAACCGTATTTTGTTTATGTTTCTAAACTACTAAGAAGAGAAATTTTGAGAAAGACCAATTTTATGATACAATTTTTTTAAAGTATCATTGTTTGCTATCCATTTTAAAAAGTACCACTTTTGTTTCAGAGATTTTTAATCTTTTTGAATAACTATTGGGGTCAAGCTGTCCGTGGGTCCGACCACTGGGGGGCAAGTCTCCTGCACACGTAACAAACACGTGAAAGTCCGGGGAACACGATAGGGGGTGTTCCCCAAGGACTCTCCGACGTTCAAGTCAGTAAAAATATAAAGAAAAGGGACCACGAAGTTGATACGTCAGAAACCAGAAAGAAAAGGGGGAACATAAAGAAATGGTAGTTAAGTGACTTCGGGTCCGAAAGAAGGATGGATCCGCGGAGTATCTGTAATTTTAAGCGGCACTTTAGTGGGTAAAAGAATAAAAGAAAGGGTGTCTTTCATGAAGATAATGACCGGAATGGAAGGAAAGAAGAGTGAGATTAGATCTCAAAGGAAGAGAAAGGATATAAGAGAGGTGATGTATTGCGTTTTTGACGCATTCTAACCCAAGTTTTCAAAGGTTTTTCAAGTTTTTTATGTGTTTTTAATGTCATTTCAGGGTCGAAAAATATTTGGAAGGAACCTAAGGCATAAGGAGCATGGAATGAAGCAAAAGGAGCACAAAAGAGGCTAGATCAATCGATCCACTATTGGATCGATCGATCGATCCAAAATGCCGGGATATTTTAGATCGACCAATGAAGCTGGGATCGATCGATCCAAAACCCCGAGATTTTTCAGATCGACTCGTTATGCTTCAGATCGATCGATCCAAACTTTTTTGCCCAGAAAAGGAAATTTTCAATTTCCTATTTTTACTGGGTTTTGCCATTTGTTTTCATCCAGAACGTTTTTAATATATATATTCGAGTTTGAGCCATTGTTTAGGCTAAGCTTTTTATACTCTTTCAACTCTACATAGATTTATGGTTTTCTGTAATTTGTAAGCACCGGGGAGACGAATCTCTGACTCTGCATCTTTGAGAAGTTTTTCTGAACCCCTTTGATTATTTATTATGAGTTTTTCATCATCTTCTTTTGTTTTGATTATTTCCATGCTTGAGTAGTTTCATAGTTAGGTTTAGGATTTTCAAAGGAGTTTATGAATCATTGAATCAGACATAGATAGGGTTTATTCATCTTGTCTTCACCTATTGTTGTTCTTATTGCTTATATTAAATTGATCACTTAATCTCTGATTTTAGGTTTAATTTATTCATCAAAAGTGTTATAGGTTGCTAGATAGAACATAGGTGAGCAAATTGTCCTTAGCCAACGAAAGCTGATGTTAAGGCAATTTGTGAACATATCAGACCTGCTCGTTAATGCTTGTTTAGAATTCTAAGATAAAACGACAGTTTAGATTCTTAGGTTGCTAGATAAAGTAGTTGATACCACGCAAGTGGATTGGTTATACATTCATGTTTGAGTTTGAGACTGTGCTTTATCGTTCCCTGAATAATTGTCTGGTTCATGATCTATGAATTCCTGTGAATTTTCCTAGACTTAACGCTTGCTTTTAATTGATTTTACATCATTTTTACATTGCTATTTCGTTTCACTTTTTAACAAACAACCATATTGTCATCTTAGCTTAATTTCATCCATTATAATTCGTAGTGTTTCACTTGATTCTCGTGGATTCGATCCCTAAATACTACTTCGTTTGCTGTGCACTTGTAGTGATATTTTAGGGTTAAAAATCGTTGTATCAAGAGGAGAGAGAAGGGAGAGAAATGAGTGTTTAGAGAGAGAAGCCCAAAGTGAGCAAGTGATGGATCCCCCTCTTTTTAGTGGAAAATGGGTGTTTATATAGAAAATATCTGACCCGGATTAATGGATATATGTCGGGCCGGGTCAGCACTTGAGTGCTCTCCACCAACTTTATTTGTCTTACTTTCCAGCTGGTAAACAGGCTGGTCTGTGGAGTCCAGGTTGATTGACGGGGTACAAGGTCATGCAGTGTTGACGGGGTGCAAGGCTGTCATGATGCAGAGTTCTGACAGGGGACAGGTCCTGCAAGGCTGATATGGTGCGGGGTCCTGCAGGACTGACATGGTACATGGTCCTGCAGAACTGACGGGGTGCAGGGTCCTGCAGGTCTGACGGAGTGCAAGGCCGCCATACTGCGGGTCCATGCTGCACATTGTCCAATGTCTTTCTTATGCTTTTTGTCTTTCCTAGACATTAGGAGTAGTTACTTTCACCTGTCACATTCAAAGGTAAACATGCAATACCTAAACTAAAGGGGATTATTTTATCCCCAACAACGTTTTATAAATGTCATAAGGTTGTTTATAGAAACTTTATAAAATTTTATAAACATGTTTTATAAATCTTTATAAATTTGAGTTTTTATAAATATTTATAAAACCGGTATTTTGAAATGGACATAAAAAATGATTTTTTTGAAAACTCGTATTATAAAAGTGGTATTTTTTTAAATCTATCCTACTAAAAAAATATTAGATGATTTTTTTGACAAATTTGGGTAGAATGCATTTTTTACTTTTATATGATTTTTTAACACTTTTTGAGAGCCAATTGGGTGGATAGCATTTATGAAAACAAAATTATTTCAACTTCTATTTGGGTGTGTATGTACATTATGAACATTGGTAATATGTGGGATGCGTACGTATAATATAGCTTAGAAATATGTGGTTGTGTACGTCCAATATAAAAAAATGGATAATATTGTATGTAGATACAATATGTGGTTGTATACGTATATTATGAAATTTATTAAAAAAATAATATGTTGGAGTTGGATGTATCATAAATCCGGTCCATTAAAATCCAAACAGAGCGATAGCCAAAAATGGGTCAGTGACTGTGTTTTTAGGCCCAGTTAGACGAAGACAAGCGTGTCAGAAGATCGGACGAGCTTATCAGCTTGCCACTTCGGTAAAGAACGAGTCAAAGGTAATCTCCGATAGTTGAAATAGCGAGATACGCGGAAATTTTTTAGCACATGGACCGAGATACATGCAACAACTAGGTGATCTAGACAAACTTATAAAGAGAGAGGATCGTGAAGAAGAAAGGGGATCTGGAATACCTAATAGAAAACTCGGCTTTACAAATTCATTGTATACGCATCTCACTAGAGATCTCTTTGTACATTCGATCCCTTTAATCAAAGTCCAATTCGTCAAACCAAATCTCATTGTTTATGATTTATATAGAGTGTTTAGTTCCTATACTTTCTTCTCCAATTTACATACATATATTTGAGTGTGGAAATCCGTTTCCACGTAATATTCATTTTCTTAGAGGAAAAGATGTCAAGAATAGTGTCATTTAGACTAATAGAAAAAATGTTATAATCAGTTAACATTTCTAAAAAAAATTGTTACTATGCACAAAATTCCTTTGCTAATATAATATGGATACCTAATTTTAGGGCTCTGCAAATGTTTAATGCCACAATGTCTATGACTTGCTTTAGATTTATCGCACGTGTTTATTGCATATAGCTTTGTGTAAACACGGATATGCATGGAGATGTAGTTATGTACTATTCTTTCATTCTCATATCAAAAAATTCAAAGCTTCTTATATTATCTCATCTCTAGATAATTTCTGTCATTTTTTCTCTTGTAGCCTTCCTCCACCGTCCAACTTTAATTTATGTCAATTTTTCGTATTAGTTAAAGTCTCAGAAGGTTCCGATATGCCAACTTTATAAATATTACAGAAGTTGACGCAGTCTCAATTCTCAAACACTCGTTTCGCATCTAACGGTCTATCAACAAAGGATCCAGCTTGATCAGCCAAACCAAATGGTCGAAGTAGAGGTGTCAAGCGGATCCGAGATCCGCAGGCCAGACCCAATAAAAATTGCTATAATACGAGTTTAGATATTATTTTCTATGTTCATTAAGAAACGTGGCCTTGCGGGTTGACTCGTTGCGGATCACGGTCTTATCAGGTCGGCCCATTGCATATTCGCGGACTCGCGGGTGGTCCGCCAAACACAAAACTAAAAAACACTTGTGAACTTTTTGTCTGAAGTAGAGAATTTCAGAATACTAAATTTCTAATAAAAATCTTATATGCCGTGTTTTCATATTTTATTTATTAAATTTTAAAATAATTAACATTCGAATAAAACTTAAACAAAATTTTGACAACAATATATCAACCGATGCATAATTCAGTTATCCATATGAGAAAAGTGGAGTATTTCTGGACATAGTTGGAGGAGATTATAGATATATATTTGAAATTTCGGTCAAAAGAAAGAAAAATATATAAACCGACCAAAAATTGATTTATAAAACATTGTATATATACTTTAATTAATTAGAATATAAAAAATAAAATATTTTTCTGATACTTAGTTAAAATAAAGAATCGCCTTTTAGAATTTTGCATGAAAAATAGAATCATATCGAATGACCAAACAAATGTTTAGATTGAGATAACAAAACATGTATAAATCTAAACGAAAATTATGTCTACTTACATTCTTTTATATCTTACGATTTACATTACAACAACAACTAGAAAGATCGAATACATTAAATAATGACATAAGCTTCTCGCTCAGTAGATTTTAGTTACGTAAACTCTTCAATTCTGGTATGATTAACCAATAATTTTGTTTAATTTTAAAGTTTTGATGAAAAAATAATAATTAGATAAACCTGCGGGCTAGCCCGTTAATTTGTTTGGCTTAGTAGGGTGGCCTGGACATAGATATATGGATCGTAGGATTAGCGGATCGGCCCATTACGATTCAAAAAAAAAATTTGTCTGTCACAGGACAGACCAGATGAATATAGACCGACCCGGATCGAAGAATCAAGCCCAAAAAAATATAAAGGGTTTACGGATCAAGCCCTTGGATCGAATTATGATCCGTTCATCAATTCTACGGTCCACAACTTGCCTTTCATAGATCCGATCACCTCTTATAATTTAAAGTGACCATCAACGACTTGATAACCATCAAGACTATCAATCAAGGATCCAATCAATGCCATATGATCGGTCCCAATGATGATGGCCACTACTCATCGTAATATATATACAAACATTTATATATAATATTTTTATCATCTATATATACAGTATTATCTATTAATCTATACATATGGTAGCACCATCTCTAATTCATACACCACACAACTAAGTGCTGTGCCTACATTTTTGGGGGTTTAAGGCAAAAAAATAAATAATGTTTTAATTTAATCATAATAATAATATTAGTAGAATAATTATTTGACCCTTATAATATAAATGTCTTATTTTTTTTAATTTTGTATTCAATTTATAAAAAATAAAAATATTATATGAAATTTTTTTAACAAAAACCTAAAAAACATTGAAAAAAAAAAATATTCGTCAACATAGGAAACAAAAGAAAGTGAATGTCCAAAATACAAATAAAATAGAAAATAAAGGGTAGTTAATGATATTGAACTAGTATTACTATTAAAAAGACAGTAGTTATCATTTTGCCTAATGTTTATATTTAAATTGGGGCCCCATATTTCAAGAACTTTTCAAGTGAAGATTCTTTGGTTTTCGAATACAATAACGCTTACCACGACATCACTGAAATCACTCCCAACGATTTCGAGCTGTGTGAACCATCTAAACTGTTAGCGAGATACCAAACTGGGTCAGACAAGGTCAGTCTAACCAAACAGGATTCCTTAAATTTATATGCGGAGTTCTTGGTCACTGGTCACTGCGATATAGGGCAAAAGCTTCAATTCTTCATCCAACTGGCCTCGTTGGGACCAGTCGCAGCTCCGGTTCCCAAACTGGTCCGATCGCAAAGCTTCTCTTCATCCCCTCCACAGTATAAGCATCAGATTGCTCCATCACCTCTTCAAAGCGGTGCACCGAAGCAAGTTTCTTTAGTGATCGGCTTCACTTTGTTGGCTTTCATCTTATTAGCATTCTAGTTTTGTATATTTTTATTGGACTTTTTTTTTTCTTTTTCTAAGACACCAATTTTTTTTTTTTTTTACCATTAGTCTAAGGGTTAATTTACTCAATAATCATATTGAGCAGACAAATTAAGAATATAGCCATGGTAAGTTGATATTTAAACCAGTAACAAAATATCCATATATCCTTTCCACTTGTAACACATGATCTCTCTTTCATTTTTTCTATACTATTTTGTTATGGTCTGTGCTGAACAAAATAATCTACCCATTACAAATGATTTTTTAAATTAATTTATTAATATAAATTGATTAAATTTCATGATCATACTTAAAAAACATATATTTTTCCGAGTTTGAGATAACTTAAATAAAAAAAACAGACACGCATTTCTTAAAATGATGAATAGTATTTTAACAAAGAACACATCATTTTATATAGAAACACATAGAGCATGCATCTGTCTATGCATTTTTATATAGACTGCCACAAAATTTATTTTGATTCTATTTACCATAACCTCAACTTTAAATCCAAAATACTAAACCATAAACTCAAAAATTAAACTCTAACAAACAAAAATAAGTAACATTAAATAATTCGAAACCTAAAAATAGTGTATTTCTTTAATTGTGCAAAAACTAGTATGTTATATGGTTTTTATGTAGTTGTCGTACCAGCCTATTCTATATAAATTGATGAGAATACTATTTTCGTTTAGTTCACCATAAATTCTATATAACTAAACTGTAAATCCAAAATACTAAATCCTAAATCCAAAATGCTAAATCCTAACTCAAAAATTTAATTTCTACACTTTATAAATGAACTCTAAACCCGAAATGATACAAATATAATAGAAGAACACTAGGACGGCACTCTAGGGTTCCTAGGATGACGATTCTAGGGTTTCAGATCTGAAACCTTACTCGCTCTATCAGATCGATCTCTACCTAGATTTCCGACCGCTTCTTCATCCTTTTCATCATCATAGCACAAGCCTTGTGCCCTTACAGTGTAATATTGTCTCTTTCTGCATCAATCGACCCCTCACACCACTCCAAGCACCTCCTTCACCGCTTCTTTCTTCACCACGTATGATGGCACAACGCTACTCTAGGGAAGAGAAAGGTAAAGGAATTGTGAAGCCTCACAAGTGGGTTAGAGAGGCACCAATCAGACTTTTGGATGAGCCTCAAGATGATCTTATCGAGACTAACATGCTAACCCTAATCGGTAGGGTCTTGAATCCGGAGATCCAGCGTCCAATGTGCTTATCGGGTATATGATCCAATACTGGAGATTGGAAAATCGTATTACGGGAAGAGTACTCGGCAGAGACCGCTTTCAGTTCAAGTTTACCTCAGAACAAGACCTTGAAGCTATTCTCAGAGAAGCCCCTTTCCACTTCAAGCGCTGGATGTTCATCCTCCAAAGGTGGGAACCAATCATCTCTGATTCCTTCCCATCTTGTATCCCCTTCTGGATCAAGGTACAGGGTATTCCGCTTTATGGAGGTTCGGTGAATAATCTTAAAGCTATTGGAAGTGTATTAAGTGAATACCTGGATCATGACACAAATGAAGGTCGTATCAGAGTCCATATCAATGCCCTTAAACCTTTGATAATGCATCAGACGGTACAATTTGCATAAGGGAAAGAGGTATCGATTGAGCTCCAATATGAGAAGCTGGAGAAACACTGTTTTCAATGCCTATCTCTCACCCATGAAGAGAAAAATTGTCAAGCTAAACCTCTGAGCTCAAATCGTGATTTGAAGCAGGCCAGCCTTAATCAGTTGCAGACCAGCCATAAGTTAAAGATGAACAGAAAGAGAAATGAGGACTCCAGGCATAAAGAACCACTACTGACAGCTTCTCATTCTAGCAGAGCTCGTGCAGCTAGGGATGATCGATCTCAAGGCCTTCGACATACCATATATAGAGGAGCTCATCTTAGGAATGATGCTTTCTATTCCTCTGCACATGATGGTGACAGGAGAATAACCACCACTCGACGAGACCTTTTTCATAGGAAAGACGGAAACAGAGCAGAGTACCTTCCTTCTAGGAGAACTTCTCCCTCCCGATTTAATGAGATATCCCAACAGTTACCTCTTATTGAGGATTGTAAACGTCAAGTCCCTCATTCTGAGGAAAAATCATCACCACGTCAAAGCTTCTCTAGAGATCACTCTGCTGGTAAGTCACATCACTACCCTGGAGACTACACAGAAGCCAATCACCATAATTCCATATCTAGAGCGGACCATAGAGATAGCTTCCACTCAGAAGGTACCTCAAGTGGGTGGCTAAAGAACCTGGCTCGTCTCGACATCGTAACGAAAACATGTCACCACCACCAGAGACTATTCTAGCCAACACAAGAGAAAATCACCAAGTGCTGGTTACAAGCCACAAAGATAATACAGCCTCCTCCACAACATCGAATAAGAGAAGACCAGCTCTAGAGCGTTTAGTGGAGCCACGTTTCCATCGTGAAAAGCAACTTGGCCTGATGCCTTATGATGAGGAAAACTTGCAGAATGTTTATGTACACTATGAAGAGACCTTTGTCCCTCAAACGCAGGACAAGGGACTTACCGATCCTGAAGACAACCTGAGCCAGACCTCTACTTTGTCGGAGGCCACGATCCCTGATTCCATTCCCATATCTAACTCCAAACTCCCGGTTTTAGCCAGGCTGGATCCAAAAGAGCAACCACAGAGACCCATCTCAATTAATCGTACAAAGGAATCAGCCAAGAAACAGCATGGTCAAGGAAGAAGTCCTGCCATAGGCCAAGGGAAAGGTTCAAAGGCTAGTCCAAGAAAGAGGATTCATAGAAGCCCTCTGCAAGATGCTAATACAAGGAAAAGAATGGTTGCTTCGGTCAAGCACCCTAAGAAGAAAAATCGTACTTCTCAATCTGATCATTTAGCTTCTGGTGTACCTCGTAATGAGGAAGTATCTCAAACAGCCCTTGTGGCTTCTATCTAAAATTTCTTTGTACCTCCTACTTGTAAGGGATTGGTGGTTTCCCAAAAACCACATGTTTTTCAATGATTACAACCTGTTGGAACTGTCAAGGGCTTCAGAACTCCCTTACAGTTCAACGTATGAGGGAAATTAGACTAGATCTATTTCTGGATATAACGTTTCTCAAGGAGACAAAAAACCACGATGAGTTTGTTTTCAGTGTATTTCAGTGGATGGGTTATGATAACCAATTTACGGTTCCTCCTATTGGGCTTAGTGGTGGTTTAGCGCTATTTTGGAAGAAGGATATTTCTCTGGAAGTACTTGCTTCCTCTCCTAACTTCATCGATACTAGAGTCAAAGCCAAGGGCAAAATGTTCTTTCTTACCTTCGTCTATGGCCATCCGATAAGCCAAAGACGACAAGAGGTGTGAAACCAAATCTCGAAATTAGGAACTAATCATATGCCGGCTTGGCTTCTCTCGGGTGATTTCAATGATATCTTGGATAATTCAGAAAAGAGAGGTGGTCCAGCATGCCATGAAGGTTCTTTCATCAACTTCTGTAGCTTTATATCACAAAATTGCCTTTCGGAAGTCAACCATTCGGGTAATCCGCTCTCATGGCGTGGAATGTGATATAACCATTTTGTCAGGGCTCGGTTAGACCGTTCACTCTCTAATGATGCTTGGCTCGAAGAATTCCCTTCTGATAGAGCTCAGTACTTGCGCTTTGAGGGCTCTGGTCATCGTCCCTTAATCACGTTCTTGGATGATTCACGAGTTAAACGGAAAGGCATCTTCCACTTCGATAACCGATTAAGGGACAATGAAAAAGTGGAACTTCTCATCTCGGCGGTGTGGAATTATAACGAGTCTTCCTCTCTTGAAGATCGGATCTCGGCTTATCGGCGTGAGATAATACGCTGGTACAAAGAGCAAAATCTCAATAGCGCCAAGATCATAAAAGAAAATCAAGAGAAACTAGAAGAAGCCCTTTCGGCAGCCGAACCTGATCCAATCTCCATAGGATAGTATACGACGATACTTGAGAAAACTTACAAAGACGAGGAATTATTCTGGAAGCAACGGAGTCGTATCCTACGGCTTCACAGTGGAGACCAAAATACAGGATATTTTCACGCTATCACGAGAGGACGGAGAACCTGTAATCATTTTACAGTGTTAGAAGATGATAATGGTACAACCTTTCACGAAGAACATCATATCACCAATATCATCAGCAATTACTATAAGGATATTTTCTCTACCCGATCTTCGGGTGACTTCTCTTTAGTCCATGAGACTCCTTTGCCGTGTGTTACGGATGATATAAATAATAAGCTCATTCAACTTCCATCTGATTTTGAAATCAAGGAGGCAGTATTCTCTATTCATGCAAGAAAAGCACCAAGTCCTGATGGTTTCTCTGCAGGCTTTTTCCACTCTTTTTGGCCGATTGTTGGTCCAAAAATTACGGAAGAGATCAAGCTGTTCTTCACCATCGGTCTGTTTCCTCCTCGTATGAATGAGACCCATATTCGCTTAATCCCAAAGATCATTGGGCCTCAGAAGGTGGCTGATTACCGACCGATTGCTCTCTGCAACGTGTTTGACAAGATTGTGGCCAAGATCCTTACCAAACGCTTGCAACGAGTCCTTTCAATGCTTATCTCTGAAAATTAGTCCGTCTTTTTACCAGGAAGACTTATCACAGACAATTTCCTTATCACCCACGAGATGCTGCACTTCCTGCATACCTCTAAAGCTACAAAACGCGGTGCTATGGCGGCCAAGATTGATATGAGCAAAGCATATGACAGAATTGAATTGGGATTCCTGAGAGCTGTTTTAGATAAGATGGGTTTCCATAGCATTTGGATTGGATGGCTTATGGAATGCGTTACGTTGGTCTCCTATTCCTTCCTCATAAATGGTGCTCCACAAGGCAAAGTTAAACCTACGAGGACTCCATCAGGGTGATCCCATTTCCCCGAGTCTCTTCATTCTGTGTACAGAAGTTCTTTCTGGTCTTTGTCGTAAAGCTCAACTTGATGGTAGTTTACCGGGGGTCCGAGTGGCAAGACATAGTCCTCCGGTTAATCATCTCCTCTTTGCAGATGATACTATTTTTTTGCCGATCTGATTCGGTTAGTTGTCAAGCTCTTGCAAGTATTCAATCAAAATACGAAGCATTGTCGAGCCAGAGCATTAACTTGGCAAAGTCTTATTTGACTTTCTCTTCTAAGACACCAAGAAGTCAGCGATCCAGAGCTATGCAGCAACTACATATTCGTAATGAAGGTAGCACAAGGAAATATTTAGGAGTTCCAGAGAAGTTTGGGTGTAAAAAACGAGATATTTTTGCTGAACTTGTTGATAAGTCCGTCAACGTTCTCACAGTTGGTCGACACGATTTCTTTCTACAGCTGGGAAAGAGACGCTCCTAAAATCAGTGCTAGCTTCTATGCCATCTTACTCTATGTCATGCTTCAAGCTCCCCTCCTCCCTTTGTAAGTAGATCCAATCCATTCTTTGCAGATTCTGGTGGGACTCGAAACCTGGTATTCGTAATATGAGCTGGATCTCGTGGTCTAAACTTACTATACCAAAAAATGCTGGTGGTTTGGATTTCAGAGAGATCAAAGCGTTTAACGACTCTCTCTTAGCTAAGATTGGCTGGAGAATCATTAGCAAACCAAATACTCTCTTAACTAGAGTTTTTTTGGGAAAATATTGTCACAATTCCTCCTTTATCCTTTATGGAGTGCACAATATCTTCGAACCCCTCTCATGGATGGAGGAGCATTCTAGCTGGTCGAGAAGTACTTAAGAAATGGTTGGGATGGCATATAGTTAATGGTGAAAGCATTCGGCTATGGTCAGAACCATGGCTTTCCCTTGATCAACCGACACGGTCTTTTGGTCCTCAACCTGCTAACTCAGAGTTAGCATTGGTCGCAGATCTGCTACATCCGGTTACTAACACTTGGGACTGGGAGAAGATCCATAATCTGTTTCCGATGTATGAGAAACAGATTAGACTCCTCCCTTTAAGCTCCTCAAACCGTTCGGATGCTCTGATTTGACTTCACTCAAAGAAAGGAGTATACACTTCAAAATTAGGCTACACTCTCTTGACTCTATCGGAAGTACCTTTTGCCCATATGACTTTCAATTGGCAATCAAACATATGGAAGTTAAAGACCATCCCAAAAATGAAGCATCTATTGTGGAAAACGGCAGTTGGTGCCTTACCAGTTGGTGCCTTACCAGTCGGTGAACAACTTATTAAACGCGGCATACATAGCGATCATATCTGAAAACGATGTGGAGCTACGGAAAAAAATACTACATGTCTTCAGAGATTGTACATTTTCCCAACAAGTGTGGAGCTCAGCTCATTTGAACCGTAATATACTCTTTGTGATTCTTTTCTTGATTTTCTTCTTGAGGCCAAAAGAACTATGTGTCTTCAACCTTCGGGAATTGCCGAAGTTCACCTTATTGCTTGGATTTGTTTGTACCTTTGGATTGCAAAGAAACAATGAGATCTTCTCTAACAGACATTTCTCAGTGACTGAAGTCCTCCTCAAAGCTACGATTGAGGCAAAAGCTTGGCAATCGGCGCAACACCACCCCCGGAAACAAAATCAACCATCCCAGGTTACTCTATCTCTTGAAAAACAGAGCATGGGATTCTCTTGCTACACAAATGGGGCCTGGGATCCCTCGACACAGTCACGTGGTATTGGTTGGGTGATAACGTCTAACTCTAACCCCGATATCTCCTTCTCGGGCTCAAGCTCAAGACCTTCCACCTCTTCCCCTCTGGTTGCTGAAGCCTTAGCAGTTCTTGTTGTTCTTATCTCAGCGATCGCCAATGGATGTTATGATCTGCAAGTTTTTTCGGACAATACCACTATTGTCCACCTTCTCCGCTCCGGTGAATCACACAATGGGATCTTCTTCATCTTGTGTGATATCCGAGCCCTTTTACCTTTGCTTAATTCCTTTTCAATAGGATACATCCCACGTTTTGAAAATTTAATGGCTGACTCACTAGTCAAAGAGGCTCACTGAGCTCTCAACTTTTTCTGATTTCATTAGATGAATAAAACGTTTTGACCAAAAAACAAAAAACCCGAAATAATATGTTTTCTTAATTTTGAAAGAGTTAATGTATTTTATGGTTTATATTTGAAACATAAGTAAGTCTATATAGAATATTCGTGAGTCTGACTATTCTATATAGACTGGCATATTTTTTCATTTAGTTACATATTCGTTTCAAGTAATTGTTGTTCGTTTTGAAAAATTCAAATAGCAATATGTGGAGAAATTTTTTTTTTTCGGTGGTATCACGAATTGGAATCAATTTTTTTCGAATATACAAACTAAATAAAAACAAAAAGGGATAAAAAAGAAGAGAGAGAATAAATAAAAAAAAAAAGACAAAAAATGCACGAGTGTATATGAGAGGAGCAGTTTTTCGCATTTATAACAAAATATGAAGAATATCATGGTCAAACATTTTTTACTCGTTTACCTAATTATTATTTTTTTCATGGTTATTACACTAAATTTTCCTTAGTCTAATTCATTAGGTTTTGCTTCCTTGTAATTCAAGTGTTTAGCTTATTCGATTATTCATTAATGCAATTCTTTTTTTTTTTTTCAATAATATAATAGGCACCTCTACCAATCACCATAATATTACAATTTACAAGTGACTTTTTTTTGGTAATACTAGATTAGAATCATCCCCTACGTGGGTAATTTAGTTTTTTTTTTTAAATTCTACTTTAGTGATTATTTAGGGCCTGATTGGTAAAGACTGTAACTGTAGGTTTTGCTGTAAACTTTTGGCTGTAGAAATATTGGCTGTAAAAACTGTGACTGTTACTTTAAAATATTAAAAAAAGTCTGATTGGTAGAAAAAACTGTAGAAATTGTGACTGTTATTTTAAATATTATATTTTTTGTCAAGAATATAAATTATACCGAATTTGCATATGGTTGAAGATATAACGACAAAACTTATATAAACAATTATTTTACTTATTTTTCATCTATGCGGCGGAGAAAATCACCGTCAATGGCTTCCGGTGATCGGTGAATCTCACCAAAAATTCTGTAAAAAATTGGATTTCAAAACAACAGAAAAAAATATAATGGTTAATGAATCAAATTTTGTTTAGTGATAAACTATACATAGATTAGGAAAGTGTTTTCAATAATTTTGGGGAAGACAGAAAAGAAAAATGTTTTTGAAAAAATAATAATATTTAATTTCTGTTAACAAATTTGTTTCACTACGAGAACGAGAATCAAAAATATTAATTAATAATAATAATGCTTAATTAATAGTACCATAGATAAAAGAATAATTCTACGGCCACTTAAAAAGTCACACTGTAGAGAGAAAAAAAGAAGTAAAAGTTTAATTGGAGAATATCTAACTGTTAAGACTGTAAAATACTCTACAGTTCTTACAGTTTAGCAGCCAATCACCCCCTTAATTTATTTTATAGTTAAAATCTATATATATTGTAAAATGGGTGAATTAGATGAATATTAGAAATAGAAAATATAATTAAGAATATAACATCACTTTATGGTTAAGTGGGTAAATGACATAAGTCAACAAAAGAAAGTTGGTCGGAAATGTCAGAATTATCCTTTCAACATCTGCAGTGCAGAACATGATGTGACTTCTCATTTTTTCTTTTTCGTTAATTTTGTACTTTATCGATTTAGGGGTTAGAAATATAGTTTGATATATTGTAGTCGACTATTACGATTCATCTATATTGTTGGAATTCATAACGATTTATAACGATTTATAAATATTAATTACGAATTCAATTGCCAGAATTCGTGTAAATACTAAATTAAATCTAGACTATAGGGTTTCGAATATATCTGGATATTCTGCGGCGGAAAGATAAACTGAAATAGATCGAGGTCGTGTAGCACTCCAAACATCGTGCCTCTATCAGTATCCACACGCACACAAACTAGATCAAAATAGGTTGTTAGTACCGTAGAGATCTGATCTCAATTGGAATGACAAACTGTTTGTCTTTTTCTTTTAGGTTTTAATCGGCAACATTTTTTTTAATAACATTATCATAACATCACCTTAGAGTTTACACATGATTTAACGGGCCAATTGTAACACCCGTGATCTGCATTTGTAATTTTTGGTACGAGTGGCAGTTGAGGTTGGTTCGATTATGGCTTGGAAAAGCTAAAGAATTTTGCCTAAGGCATGTTGGGCCATGGCAGATTGACCCGTGGGTCACGTTTTTATCACCTTGGATCGAATTTCGGCTAGATTATTGGTTAATGGGCCGTGAGTGTTAAGGAGTTGCTATTGGGCCTTTGGGCCGTGATTCATATATTAAAGAGGCAGCTGGTTTGGGGCTGGTTTGAGCCGGTTTGGGGTAAACCGAATGCCTTCCTCTCCAAGGCTAGGGTTTTGGCGTTTTATACCTATATATATAAGTGGCCGTCGAGAGCTTTCTTCTTTTTTTGGCCGTGAGTCATAAACGAGAGCAAAGGCAGAGAGTTCATCGTTCATAAGAGAAATCGTGAGTTCTTCGTGGTGTTCATTGTCGGCTTTTGCTAGATTCGTGAGCTAAGGGTGCGTTTCTTCAAGGGATTAGCGTGATCGAGTTCCTTGGTAAGGATCGTGAATCCCTCTTGTGTTTCCTTCGATTGTTTAGCCTTGTAGGCTCTGATTTTGATGATCGTGATTTGTCAAAGGTGAAGAGAGTGGTTCGCATTTGTCAAAGGTTAAAGGGTGTTGTCGAGTGGATCGTGATCGAGATTCCTAGGAGAAGTTGTTGTTCGATCTCGCCGAGTGTGTTCGATCTCGCCGTGTGTGTCGCGAGCTCGGGTGTGTTTGTCGCGAGCTCGGGTGAGTTGTGTCGCGAGCTTGGGTGTGTTTGTCGCGAGCTCGGGTGAGTTGTGTCGCGAGCTCGGGTGTGGTTGTCGCGAGCTCGGGTGTGTGTGTCGCGAGCTCGGGTGTGTGGTGTCGCGAGCTCGGGTGTGGTGTCGCGAGCTCGGGTGTGTTTGTCGCGAGTTCGAGTAAGGTTCGATAAACCCTAAAAGTTTATACGAATGTTTGTGTTTGGTTTGGTCTTATAATAAGACTTTTGTGGTGGTTGTTTGTGGTGTGTTTGGATCGTATGGATTAGGTGAGTGTACGGATTACTAGGTGATAGCAATCGTACCAAGGTGTTTCCATCGACCATCCGTTTGCTAAGGTGAGTTCGTGACCGTAGCTTGCATCTAGGGTTGTTTGTATGGTGTATAGAGTCTATGTTGCGTGTTGAGTTTGTGGTGGTACACTTTGGTGTATGGTGATGATAGTGTGCACACGTAATCATGGTGGTGTTTGATCAACATGGTTTGTTGTACGTTTATGTACGGGTGATTGTTTGAGTTGATATGTTTAATGCTTGAACATGGTGATAATATGTTAATATGAGCATGGTGATAATATGTTAATGGTGACCATGGTGATAATATGTTAATGGTGAACATGGTGATAATATGTTAATATTGGCTTATGTTATCATATGAATGATGTTGGATGTTAGCTGGTGAGACGGGATGACCGATCTCACTAAGCAAATTTGTTTTTTTATGCCCCCTTTCATGGTGGCAGGTAATGGAAGTGGCTAAGGATCACGCGAGACAAGGCTAGAAAGGAGGGGATGGATTAGGATGGGGTTCCTGTTTTGTTTAAGCATTCGTTTGACATTGGTTGGTCTGATTTCGTTATTGCTTAAGTTGGAACCTGATTATCGTTTGTGAACCTGGTTTAAAGTTGAAATAAATACTCTAAATTGCTTTTATTCCTTATGCATGTTCGTGAGTCCGCTAAGTTGTTAGTCTTCCGCTAAGTTGAATTAAATTGGTTTTATTAATGGCCGAAAATTTGACTAAGTAGTTACGGTCATTTGTATGATTGTTCGCTGGTATCTTAACCGCGGATGGGTTCACCGGGTTAGGGTGTCACAAGTTGGTATCAGAGCGCGGTTCATTCTAGGATTGAACTTCATTTGCATGGGGTTTAGTGGGCTGTCTAATCCATCCTTCCAGCTGTCTCGCGGTAAGTCTTGGTGTTTGTTGTTTGTAGATGTGTTGCTAAGTTAGTTCACCACTAACTTAGTATATATCATCTGGTTTGGCTTGTAGATGGCTAAAGGTAACAACAGGAAGGCAAGGAGTACTGCAGCAGCGGTAGTAGCCGCGAGTAACACTGAGAGCAGTGTGGCTAGGAGTTCTGATCATGGGGAGGACCGTCAGGTTGATGATCAAGTGGAGATTGGTCAAAATGTGGAGAACGTGGGTGTGAATGCAGCTAATATTCAAGCTGCAGCAGCTGGTCCGACTCGGGAGGAGTTTGGGCTACTGTTGGGTGCTTTGAACCAGATCTTGGTGAGGTTGCCAGTTGTTGCACCAGCACCTGCCGTTGTGGAGGCACCAGTGGAGGTGGTACCACCAGCAGACGTGGTACAACCGGCAGTGGTTCAAGGGGCGGTTGGAGTAGTTCCGTCCTATCTGACCATGATGGAGCACATGGTGAGATTGGAAACCAAGAAGTTTGAGGGTGATTCTGATCCGGTGGAGGCAGACGAGTGGAAGTCGAGGATGGAGAGGAACTTCGTTTCTATTCGTTGCCTGGAGGACTACAAGAAGGACATTACAGTGCACTTCTTGGGTGAGAAGGCCTACGATTGGTGGATGGGTGTATCAGGGAGGGTGCTAAACCCAGATTGTTCGTGGGAGGTTTTCCGTGGGGAGTTCAGGGCTAAGTATTTCCCACCAGAAGCAGCTGATAGGTTGGAGAGTGAGTTCTTGGAGTTACGTCAGGGTAGTATGACCATCCGGGAGCTCGAGGTGGAGTTCAACAGGTTGAGGAAGTATGTTGGGCGGCATATGGAGGATGAGAATGCTCGTATCCGTTGGTTCACGAGGGCAATGTGGATTGATCTCCGTAACCGAGTCAGGATGAGCAACTTTACTACGCTTACCGAGCTAGTAGAGAAGGCATCAGCTTTGGAGTCCGGGTTGGACGAAGAAGCAAGGCAGCTTGGTGTGGTGAAGCAGACGGTTCCAGCAGTGCCGTATGCTAAGAGTGGAAACGTTTCCGAGCAGAAACGGAAATGGGATAAGCACAGGAGTGGGGGTAAGGTGACCACTACTCGGGGTGCATGTCCGAAGTGTGGCAAGATGCATCAGGGTCCGTGTAAGACGGCATCTGGAGGGTGTTTCCGTTGTGGCAGCACGGGACATAGGATTAGCGAGTGCACGGCTCCTAAGGTGTGCTACCATTGTGGCGAACCGGGGCACATTAAGCCCAACTGTCCGAAGCTTGGTCAGTCGGGAGGGAGTCAGCCATCGGCTAAGAGGCAAGCAGTGGGGACAGCCGTGATGCCAAGGGTGTACTCGATTTTGGACGACGCTATTGATCCAAGTTCGTCGCGTCCGATTTCTGGTTAGTACATCTATCCGTGCCTCGTAAATTGCGTTTGAGTTATAGTTGCGTTTGGAAATTGCCGTTTGCGTTTTCGTTTGAATTGCCATTTGCGTTTGTGTTTGTCGTTTGAATGGTTGAGTCTTAGCATCCTAAATGAATGTGTAGGGACTGTTTGTATGGGCGGGTTAGCGACTCATGTGTTGTTCTATTCTGGAGCAACACATTGTTTTGTTAATCCGGAGTTAGTAGGAAAAGGTGGGTTCGTGAAGGAACCGGTGGAGCAGCTGGGAATGGTCCAAGCAGCAGGTGGACAGGTGATGATGACCTACGGAATGGTTATGAATGTCTCGGTGATGATCGATGGGATCGATATGCCGGCAGACTTGAGGGTTTGTCGTGTCAAGTTCTACGATGTGATTTTGGGCATGGATTGGCTTGATAAGTACAAGGCGCATCTAGACTGTCACCGGAGGCGTGTTTGGTTCGAGAAGGGCGACGCGAGAGTTGTGTTTCAAGGGATTCAGACTTCGTCGAGCAGTTTGATCGTGTCAGCTATCCAAGCCGGGCAGTTAATCGAGAAAGGGTGTGAAGTTTATCTGGCTACCATCACTACGGGTGATGAGGGACCGATTGCCGAGTTGGAAGAAATTCCAGTGGTAAGGGATTTCGTGGACGTGTTCGAGTCATTGACCGGACTACCACCGGCAAGGTCAGATCCGTTCACCATTGAGTTAGAGCCTGGTACGGCTCCGATCTCTAAGGCACCGTACAGGATGGCGCCTGCTGAGATGGCCGAGCTGAAGAAGCAGCTCAGTGAGTTGGTGGACAAGGGTTTTGTTCGTCCGAGCAGTTCACCATGGGGAGCACCGGTATTGTTCGTTAAGAAGAAAGATGGAAGTTTTTGGTTGTGTATCGATTACCGTGGGTTGAACCGGGTAACCGTGAAGAACAGGTATCCTTTGCCAAGGATTGATGAGTTGTTGGATCAACTCAAGGGTGCTACCTGTTTTTCGAAGATTGATTTGGCTTCGGGTTATCATCAGATTCCGGTAGCCGAGGAGGATGTTCGTAAGACCGCCTTTAGGACGAGGTACGGTCATTACGAGTTTGTGGTAATGCCGTTTGGTTTGACTAACTAACGCACCAGCAGCGTTTATGAAGCTCATGAACAATGTGTTCCCAGAGTATCTAGACGAGTTTGTCATCATCTTTATCGATGACATTCTGGTGTACTCGAGTGACCGGGAAGTACACCGAGTCCATTTGGAGAAGGTGTTGAGTAGGCTGAGAGAGCAGAGGTTGTTTGCCAAGTTCAGCAAGTGTAGCTTCTGGAAGAAGGAGATTGGGTTTTTGGGTCATGTCGTTTCGGACAAGGGAGTGTCCGTTGACCCAGGAAAGATCAAGGCCATAGAGGAGTGGCCAAGACCGCAGAATACGTCTGAGATAAGGAGTTTTCTCGGATTGGCTGGGTACTACAGGAAATTCATGAAGAGATTTGCTAGTACGGCCAAGTCTATGACACAGCTAACGGGAAAGGATGTTCCATTCGTGTGGGCAGCTGAGTGTGAGAAGAGTTTCTCGACACTTAAGAGGATGCTAACCAGTGTACCGGTGTTAGCATTGCCCGAGCCGGGTGAACCGTTCGTGGTTTATACGGATGCTTCAAGATTGGGTCTGGGTTGTGTTCTGATGCAGAAGGGTAAGGTGATCGCTTATGCGTCTAGGCAGCTAAGGAAGCATGAAGGAAACTACCCTACTCATGATCTGGAGATGGCAGCGGTGGTTTTTGCGTTGAAGATTTGGAGATCCTATCTCTACGGTGGTAAGGTTCAGGTCTTCACCGACCATAAGAGCTTGAGGTATATTTTTACTCAGCCCGAGTTGAACCTTAGGCAGCGTAGATGGATGGAGTTGGTTGCAGACTACGACGTGTCTATCGAATACCATCAGGGTAAGGCCAATTCCGTGGCCGATGCACTAAGTCGTAAACGTGCAGTGGTGGCTTCGGAAAAGGATTTGGAGTCGTTGGTAAGCATGGTGAGTGCTTTGCGTCTAGCAGTTTTGACTGATGAGGTTGAACCGCTGGGTTTGGGAGCAGCGGATCAGGCGGATTTGTTGACTCGTGTTAGAGCAGCTCAGGAAAAGGATGAGAAATTGAATCAGGCAGCTCAGAATGATAAGACCGAGTACCAGATTTCAAATAATGGTACGATTCTGGTGAATGGTCGAGTGTGTGTTCCTAGTGATAAGGTGCTAAAGGACGAGATCCTTAAGGAAGCACACCAGTCTAAGTTCTCCATTCATCCGGGAGCAACTAAGATGTATCGCGACCTAAAGAGATACTACCAGTGGGTAGGAATGAAGAGAGATGTTGCTAAGTGGGTTGCGAGTTGTCCGACGTGTCAGTTGGTTAAAGCTGAACATCAGGTTCCGGGAGGTTTACTACAGAGGTTACCGATTCCCGAATGGAAGTGGGACATGATCACGATGGATATTGTCACAGGTTTACCGATGTGTGA
Source organism: Pseudoturritis turrita (assembly GCA_900406555.1). NCBI lineage: Eukaryota > Viridiplantae > Streptophyta > Magnoliopsida > Brassicales > Brassicaceae > Pseudoturritis > Pseudoturritis turrita. The sequence continues at coordinate 777,804 of OVBL01000343.1, forward strand.
CGGTAAGGATGCTATTTGGGTCATCGTGGACCGATTGACCAAATCGGCACATTTCTTGGCAGTTAACCGAAATGACAGATCGGAGAAGCTAGCTGAGATCTACGTGAAGGAAATTGTGCGATTGCACAGAGTTCTGGCAAGTATTGTGTCTGATAGGGACTCTAAGTTTGCTTCAGCATTTTGGAGGGTGTTGCAGAAACGGTTTGGGACTAAGGTCCATATGAGTACTGCGTATCATCCTCAGACGGACGGACAGTCCGAGAGAACAATTCAGACTCTGGAGGATTTGCTAAGGGCGGCAACCCTAGATTGGGGTGGAAATTGGGAGAGTCACTTATCGTTGGCCGAGTTTGCGTACAATAATAGCTACCAAGCTAGTATCGGTATGTCACCGTACGAGGCTTTGTATGGGAGGCCTTGTCGTACACCCCTTTGTTGGACACAAGTGGGGGAGAGGAGCATCTTTGGTAGAGATTTTGTGGACGACACGACTGAGAAGGTCCGAATTTTGAGAGTCAAGCTTAAGGAAGCTCAGGACCGGCAAAAGAGTTATGCGATAAGCGCCGGAGAGAGCTGATGTTTGAGGTTGGAGATATGGTATACTTGAAGATGGTTACCTACAAGGGTAAAGAGCGGTCTAGTCAGACGGCTAAGTTGAGTCCGAGGTACATGGGACCGTACCGGATTGCGGAAAGGATTGGTGCAGTGGCATATAAGTTGGATTTGCCACCGGCTTTGAAAGCTTTCCATAAGGTGTTTCACGTTTCTATGCTAAGGAAATGCATGGTAAACGGTGAAAAAGTGGTTGTAAACCCTCCGGCAGATTTGCAGCCTAATCTGACCGTGGAAGGTAGACCTGTTAGGATCATTGACCGGAGAGTTCGAGCAGACCGAAGGAAAAAGGTCAAGTTGATTCAGGTCGTATGGGATTGCGATGGTGAGGAAGAGATCACGTGGGAACCAGAAACGTCAATGAAGGAAAAGTTTCCTAAGTGGTTCGAAAAGCAAGAGGTGGAAGCACCTAAGAGAAAGGGTAAGGCTTAAACCGATTCGAGGACGAATCGATGCTAAGTGGGGGAGAATTGTAACACCCGTGATCCGTATTTGTAATTTTTGGTACGAGTGGCAGTTGAGGTTGGTTCGATTATGGCTTGGAAAAGCTAAAGAATTTTGCCTAGGGCATGTTGGGCCATGGCAGATTGACCCGTGGGTCACGTTTTTATCACTTTGGGTCGAGTTTCGGCTAGATTATTGGTTAATGGGCCGTGAGTGTTAAGGAGTTGCTATTGGGCCTTTGGGCCGTGATTCATATATTAAAGAGGCAGCTGGTTTGGGGCTGGTTTGAGCTGGTTTGGGGTAAACCGAATGCCTTCCTCTACAAGGCTAGGGTTTTGGCATTTTATACCTATATATATAAGTGGCCGTCGAGAGCTTTCTTCTTCTTTTTGGCCGTGAGTCATAAACGAGAGCAAAGACAGAGAGTTCATCGTTCATAAGAGAAATCATGAGTTCTTCGTGGTGTTCATTGTCAGTTTTTGCTAGATTCGTGAGCTAAGGGTGCGTTTCTTCAAGGGATTAGCGTGATCGAGTTCCTTGGTAAGGATCGTGAATCCCTCTTGTGTTTCCTTCGATTGTTTAGCCTTGTAGGCTCTGATTTTGATGATCGTGATTTGTCAAAGGTGAAGAGAGTGGTTCGCGTTTGTCAAAGGTTAAAGGGTGTTGTCGAGTGGATCGTGATCGAGATTCCTAGGAGAAGTTGTTGTTCGATCTCGCCGAGTGTGTTCGATCTCGCCATGTGTGTCGCGAGCTCGGGTGTGTTTGTCGCGAGCTCGGGTAAGTTGTGTCTCGAGCTCGGGTGAGTTATGTCGCGAGCTCGAGTGTGTTTGTCGCGAGCTCGGGTGAGTTGTGTCGCGAGCTCGGGTGTGGTTGTCGTGAGCTCGGGTGTGGTTATCGCGAGCTCGGGTGTGTGTGTCGCGAGCTCGGGTGTGTTGTGTCGCGAGCTTGGGTGTGGTGTCGCGAGCTCGGGTGTGTTTTTCGCGAGTTCGGGTAAGGTTCGATAAACCCTAAAAGTTTATACGAACGTTTGTGTTTGGTTTGGTCTTATAATAAGACATTTTTGGTTGTTGTTTGTGGTGTGTTTGGATCGTATGGATTAGGTGAGTGTACGGATTACTAGGTGATAGCAATCGTACCAAGGTGTTTTCATTGACCATCCGTTTGCTAAGGTGAGTTCGTGACCGTAGCTTGCATCTAGGGTTGTTTGTATGGTGCATAGAGTCTATGTTGCGTGTTGAGTTTGTGGTGGTACACTTCGGTGTATGGTGGCACACTTCGGTGTATGGTGATACACTTCGGTGTATGGTGATGATAGTGTGCACACGTAATCATGGTGGTGTTTGATCAACACGGTTTGTTGTACGTTTACGTACGGGTGATTGTTTGAGTTGATATGTTTAATGCTTGAACATGGTGATAATATGTTAATATGAGCATGGTGATAATATGTTAATGGTGAACATGGTGATAATATGTTAATATTGGCTTATGTTATCATATGAATGATGTTGGATGTTAGCTAGTGAGACGGGATGACCGATCTCACTAAGCAAATTCGTTTGTTTATGTCCCCTTTCATGGTGGCAGGTAATGGAAGTGGCTAAAGAGCACGCGAGATAAGGCTGGAAAGGAGGGGATGGATTAGGATGGGGTTCCTGTTTTGTTTAAGCATTTGTTTGACATTGGTTGGTCTGGTTTCGTTATTGCTTAAGTTGGAACCTGATTATCGTTTGTGAACCTGGTTTAAAGTTGAAATAAATACTCTGAATTGCTTTTATTCCCTATGCATGTTCGTGAGTCCGCTAAGTTGTTAGTCTTCCGCTAAGTTGAATTGAATTGGTTTTATTAATGGCCGAAAATTTTACTAAGTAGTTACGGTCATTTGTATGATTGTTCGCTGGTATCTTAATCTCGGATGGGTTCACCGGGTTAGGGTGTCACACCAAGCCCATACGTGGAGAAGAATTCAGAACAAGTAATCATAATTACCTTTTTTTTTCTTTTTTCTTATACTTCACGTGCACTCAAATATATATATATGGGACGAGGAAAATATATTCACAAACATATCTGTAATATTAATACATAAATATTCGAATATCATTTCAATTTTTAATTTAACCAATCACTTTATTATCGAAACACTAAAACGAATATTGTTGTAATATTATTATTTTCAAATATAAATAAACAAATCAAAATTATTATGACCATATTTACGTGTTAAGAAATATATTGTTTTTAGTACGTTATTATTTGAATAACATATAAGAATTTAAAAAGAACATAACATTGCAGTGTACTAAATATCAGAAGAATGAATTTACTTTTATAAAAAATCATTTCACGATCACATCTTAACTTCTGGATATCAGAATGAACAACGGCCATACCAATATGTAAATATATAATGTTTCTAAATATATCAATCAACTTTTTTAAAACAAATGAAAATTTTCTAGATTTTGAATAAAAACTTAATAATACATCAAAAAGAAGAAAGAAAAAAACAAATGAGAGATAATCGTAAGGACGCCCAATCTATTACTCAGTGTGTGAATTACAAGTATTGCATGTGTGTTGTTTATTTTGAATTCGTCTACGCGTTGTCTTCGCTCCAAAAATTCTGGAGTTTGTATAACGCCTCGACAAATATAACCACAAAAAAATCTGATTTAAAACCAATCCACATAAATTCAATTATGATTATTGCGTAGCAATTTAAAAAATAACAAAGCGACAATGCAACCAAACACGACACAAGTGACCACGTACAATAAATAACTAAAAAGATTATATTTATCACTCATCATCCATTGTGGAACCAATCGACCTGTCAATCAATCACCTTGGGAGGAAGCAAGTGTTCTGACCACTTCGTTCCCCTCAAGTTGGGGTTGGTTCTCATTCCGATGCTCAGGCTGTTTAACAATCACATTCCCATCAGCATCAAGCTTTTGACCCTGCGCATTGCGCCTGTTTCCTTCTTCATCAATCAATAAACCAGTTTCATTACGAATAAGCACTATCGGATTAACCATTTCGGCTGGCTTTTTTGCTTTCCTGTTCGTACGCTCTAAGTTTGCTAGCTCTTGATTACTGAGATTGACTAGCTTCTGATTCTTTTTGCTTGGTTTTGCGATTAGGCATACACCTGAAACAAACAAAAGTAAGAGATAGAGCGCGTAAGTAACAAAAATAAAAATAAAAAACTTAGACGAAAATCTACTACTAAAAATTTGTAGGCAACAATTAAGTCCCCGGCAACAGCGCCAAAAACTTGATAGCTCTAGTTTTACCCTAGAAAAATCCCTGCAAATGCACAGAATCGCAGTTATAGTATAAAGGGTTATCGTATCCCTAGAGACCTAATGTTGAGCGGCAAATTCTAAGTATCGAATCAAGCTAAGTAAGTAAATAATATGACTAACGAAATACTTAAGAAAATCGATTGGAAAACTTTGTAAAAGTGGGTTTTAATCAATGAGACAAGCATTAGGTCTTGGAAAATTCTTAGGTAATTCCAAATTGTAGACTAAAGGATCGTTAGGATATTTATGAAGATCCGTTCTCGAACTAGAAACACAACTGTAAAATCAACCAACTTTCGCTGCGAAGATTAGCCATGTCTAAACCCTAGAATCCCAAATTTCTTTGCAAATTCAAACAATTCAGACAAGCATTAAGGTTCTGGTTCGATTGTTCACAAAATCACTAAGCCAAATTTCTTTGCGAATAGTTATTTTGCTCATCTAAGATAGTTCAAGCAATCAATAATACTTTCGCATCTATTAATTAACCTAAGTTATGAATTCTAGGTGATCAAGATAGAATTAGCGTTTAGTACGATCTAGATGAAGAACCACGTGTTATCCTAACAATATATCTAATCTAACAATTCATCTTCAACCTTTGAATAACCTTAAACCTAACAAGCAAACTACTCAGACATGGTGATTGAAACAAACATCATGAAAAGAAAAGAGTGCATAAGAGAAATAAGCAAAAGATACAAAAGAGGTTCGAATTCTTCTCTCAAACGAACAGAGTCTCGAATTGTCTCCTCAAAAGCTCTCCAAATTGCCAAAGCCAAAAGTCTGAATAGAAATAATAGTCTCGTCTCAAAAAGTGGCTTAAAATAAGTATATATAGGTCTAGGGTCGGATTTGGTGGAGTTTGGATGATTCTGGGGCAAAAAAAAAAAGGAAATTCAGAGTTGCCTTTTTTCGTCTGGTTCAGCCTGAAAAATTCATGCGCGCCATATATGTTGGAATTGATCGATCCAGATTTGGATGGATCGATCTTTCTCCTTCTTGTCCCGTCTCCTGCACATGCTTCTTTCTGCTCGCATGTCTTCATGAAAACGGCATAACTTTCTAATTCTTGATCGGAATGACTTCAAACCACCTCGAAATGAAAGCTAGCTCAAGTGGCTATCTTGTCTCCAAATTATAAAGCAATCCAATCAAGGAAAGCCTTTCAAATAACACCAAGTTTCCGAAGCTTCAGCATGATCTCATACCTTCATACGTCCAATTGCACCAAAAATGTATTTTCTCCTCCAAACCGGCTTAAAACCTGTGGACTCAATAAAAGAATAAAAGACTCTAAAATTACACTTTGAGTCGATAAAAACAACGAATATCATGGTTGAAAACCGATAAAAACCATGATATATCATGAGCTAAAATTTTGTGAAAAATAAACAACTAAGAATTTGTGCAAACTTGGATCTATAACCTAGTCTTCATCATTACTCTTACTAAAGTAGCTAACTTTTTTCCTTGCAACTTCCACTCTTCTTCTTCATCTGCTTTTCTCATTGCAATTTCCACTCTTCTACTTCAACTCTTCTTCTTCATCTGCTCTTCTCATTGCAATTTCCCCTCTTCTTCTTCGTCTCCTTTTCTCATTTCAAAATTTCTACTCATGTGAATCACATAATTGATTCAAATTTTTTTATGACTTAAATTTAATTATATAAAATAAATTAATTCAAAAATATTAGTATTATATTCGATGATAATACTCTTTCAAGTATCTCACCATTGGAAATGCTCTAAAAACTTTCAAATAATGCTTATAAAAATACATATTTAAGGACTACAACATGGTACATTTGTTTGAGTGTGCAATTAGTTTTCTTTCATAACGTACGGAACAAAAAAGACTTGGGATATGTTGGTAAAGTCCAACGCTTTTCATCAGATCTTGAAATGAAACAACACAGAGTTGCCATCAAGTCCTCTCGCCATGTACTGACTCGTGTACTCAGTGACGGTAGTGTCTCTATACCTGGGAGGGTTTTGTTCAGACAAAAGCTCTTTGATCGGTCCATAAACTCGCAAACTCGGTAAAGGATGCACAAAGAAAGAAGCCACCGAAATGCGCGGCTTTTCACATCTATTTGCCAAAACTCTATGCTCCACACTTAAAAACTTGTCATTCGTTATAAGCTGTAAACAAACAAAATCACACAAATGAGTATGGATTCGTATCAAATATTGTTTGAATGATTCAGGTCACAATAACAACTTGCCTGTAAGAGATCTCCAAGGTTAACGAGAAGAGCTCCTGGAACAGGAGGAACATCGACCCAGTAACCATTCTGAAGAACTTGAAGCCCACCAATGTGATCTTGAAGAAGAATAGTGAGAAAAGATCTGTCTGAATGCTGACTAGTGCCGAAAGTTCGATCAGGCTCAGGACAAGGCGGGTAGTAATGAGAGAGCATCAACAAACCTTTTGTACAATCCATTTCTTTTAAGTGATTAGGATTTAGCCCTAAAGCTTCTGATAAAAGCTCAAAGATTAACTCCCCTAACTTCATCACTCTCTTCGAATACTCCAACAGGATTTCCCTAAAACAAAGTTAACCCATCAGTAATAATATATGAAAGCAAAGTTTGGATCTTTAGATTCGACCCAATTAGACACTAATTAATGAGGCTTCTTTTCTTCTATAGATTAGAAATAATTCGTACCCACAAATCTCTGGTAAGTCCTCTGCTATTGGAACATCAGGAGCCATAAAACAAGATAAGGTATCTCTCCAATTCGCAGAAGGAGAGCTATAGAGATCGAAATTGCTGTTATACATAACCTTTTTCGTGTTATCGCGACTATAGAAGTTTTTCCTCACTTCTGAGTCTTGCTCATGAAACCCACGAATCCCATCTTTCATCTTCTCCATAACATGAATCGGAATCCCATGGTTAACCGCCTGGAAAAATCCGAACTTCTCAACCGCGTTTCTGATTTTAGCACTTACGCTAGGTCGAGTGACCGAGGAATCGAACACGCCACCTCCGAGATCGATTGTGGGGATCATCATCTTCGTGGAGGAGGAAAGAGGTTGATTTGGGTTTAGGGTTATATTGAGATGCGAATGATGGAAAATACGTGGGATCTGTTCGATTCCGGCGTCGACGAGACCCTTCACGCCGATTTTCATCTCGTCGAATGCTTTCAACTCCCCGGCACGATCGTACGTCGTCGCATCCATCTTCTTCGTCTTACTTGTTTCTCTCTCTGTGTGTCCAGAAACAAAACAGAACAAAGAGACAAACTTTTAGCAAGGTGGTATTTTGCCTTCTAAATGGTACCCAAATAGTGTAAATGAAATCATAGTCAAGAATTACAAAAAAAAAGTAGGTGTGTGGAGTCGTATACGATTGCAAAACCGAAATTGTCAACAAAATAAGATTCGCTCAACATTGGTGAAGTTTATATAATACCTGATTGAAATCGACGGTCTAGGTGGCGGAGATGCGGGGTATTGATCCACGTGCCTCTCGCATGCTAAGCAGAGCGCTCTGCCATCTAAGCTACATCTCCATATAATAATGCCAACAAAATTATATAGTTTTAGTTAAGTAGTGTTTGGGTCCTTAATATTGTGAAACTGACTAATGAGTGAGATGATGATGACTGACCGATATTAAAGAGAGCGGCGAATCTTATGCCACGTGGCATGGGTTTATAATTTAAAGAAATAAGAAAAAAAATAAAACTGTAAAATTCAAATAATGTCGGGATAAATGGTATCAAAACTGAGCCAAAAAAAAAATTAGGCAAACACACGTGTTAAAAAGAGTTAAAGGTAAATAAATAATTGTCTAGAAAAATAGCTGTAAGAATTTAAAACAAAATTAAAACCATGGTTCCTCCTCCGAAGCTCTTCTTCTTCCATCTCCTTTTCTTAAATGGTTTTTTCTTCGATCTCCTTCTCACCTTGAGAATCCAGCGAATCAAAAATATGTTGATGAGTATCACAGAAAATAAAGTATTTTCTTTTTTAAAATTTTATATATTTTTTTGTAACTGCTGAAACCTATATCCCTAAATTTTTTTAGACTACCTCCACCATATTTAATTAGATGAATCATGTCACGATTTCAAACTGTTGCATCCTATGTAACTCCCAATCAACTCTTTTTCTTCTCCATCGTTTTTTTTTTTTTCTGTTTTTCATATTCATCTCTTATTTTCTGTAACAAATTCATTCATCCATTTTTTTGTCATATACACTGATACTGTAATAAAGAAGTCGATTCAGATATATTACTTTTCTTTATTCATACTCATTTTCTTTTATTCTCATATTCATACTCTCTTATTCTTTCTGCATAACTCAGATTGACGATGCAACATGATTATACTCAGGATAAGAGCTCTGCTATCCATGAAAGTAATTCTCGGCATGGAAATTGTCATGGGGATGAAAAGGTATACATGCTTGCGTTTAAATTGAATTAATATGATTTAACGCCGGTTAGTTTTTCTATTAATGGTTTTGCTTCCGATTCACTTATCATGGATTAAATTTCTTATTTTATAGTAAAGATATAGAGATATCATTGGCAATAGAAATCTAAATCCAAAAATACACGCATGGTTATCTATGTTTAAAAAAATTCATATTCTAATATATAATTCTAAGCTTTGCATAATTCTTTTTTGTGACAATGAGATAGGATTCAAATGTTATCGAGTATCGAATCATGTTCTCAAGTTGAAGAAATTAAAGTGTTCATGTAATGCTTTTAAGAAACATTGACCTAAAAAATGGTTTGTGAAATGGGATAAGATTGCAGATAACCAAATATGGAGAACATGTCATTGAAGCAATAGTCATCAAAAAAGAAAGACCAACGTGTAAAAGAATAGACAGAGAGTGAAGGGGAACACTAAAACAGAACGCATCTCCGGAGAGACACGGCAGATAAAAATTTCAAACGGTTCTCTTTGATTTATTGGGCTCTTCTATGCTTTCATGTTTTAGCTGTCTTTTTATTTGGGTAAAAAAACATGAGAAATCAAAATCTTAAGTAAACATTTTCCATTTAAATTTTGTGTTCCTTCATAGTTTATCTTGATTTCATTGTAACTGTTTTTGTTATTTTTAAAATAAAGAAATTTACATTTTTCAAAATAATTATTTACGGAGCAATTATAAATAAAATTGAATAGATCAAATATAACATTTTCTTTTGAATAATATATATTTATGTGTTGTTATATATATATATATATATATATATATATATATATATATGGTTCCAAACATGTAACTGTTCCCAAAAGTGTAATCCATTTCTGAAAAAAGAAAATTTAAGAGAAAGAAAAACTAACTCGTGCGTAGCACGGGTGATAATACTAGTATAGTCTATTTCATGGTCTCGAGTGACATCTTAATTTATCTTTATATCGCTGCGTTATTTTTTGTTTTTTAATCTATTATTTTAACAAGTTTATAGGTAGAGAGAAAACGGTTAGAAAGAATGCGGGTTAGAGAATAACAGTAAGAATGTTATTGTGACAACTCGCTTCCAGAGTTTTAATTCCGAAGCGTCAAGTTGTCAATTTATAATAAATACTAATAAAATTTGAAATGCCTTTATTAAACTAACCGAGAATTCAAAAGGTCTTAACATAAATAATCGAAATCCAAACTTAAACCAAATCAAATGAAACAAATACTGAAGTCTTTAATAAAAATATAAACGTGGCATTTCCCCTGAGAACAGCACAGCACCGGCCCAAGTCCAAGCTTCTACTCTAACTCATTACCTGAAAAGGGTAATGAGGGGTGAGCAACAAGTTATTCAGTGAGGACGCTCACGCCTGGCCACATAATACACATAACCAATTATACGAACCGGTATATAACTATACCAGACCACATAATAGACATACAACGGACACTCACAAACAAGTTTCATGTCACACACAATAACATTCTATCTCAACTTTCTTAACAACACATAACAGATGCTCCCAGTATCCATATAATAACATATATGATGCTCCCAGCATCCTTAACATAACCGATGCATGCCTGCACCCTAACACGAGCAGTCGTCATGACTCTCGTCACACTCATATGGTCCCCCACTGAAAGAACCATTATGTATGCTCATACATGGTCCCCCAATGAAGGAGACATGATGTATGCTGGCTCGTCAGCAATCCCAACGGTCCCCCACTAAAGAAGCCATTCTGAAGGGCTGGCCCGTCTGCCATTATCGAGCCGTGCGACCCCCTCGCATGGACCGTCACGCCATCTGCAAACTGTTGCATCTTCCCGTTTGCAGTCTACAAGCAAACTACTTTTCTATTCCTAACATTAAATCCTCAATTCAACAATCCAATTCCAAATCAACACTCAACATGCCACACCAAACCTAGCATGCATATTACGTGCAACAAACAATATTACATATCTATTCCCTAGCCGAATATAGACATATAGAAGAAGGTATAATGAGTACGGTGTATTCACATATTACCCTCTCACCTTAGCCTTTCATATGAACGAGCAAAATGGAAACACAACAGAAGCAGCTACGGATCTTAGATTTTGGATCTGGAAACTGTTATGGAAACTAGAGAACGAGATATTTATATTGGTATGTAGATCGTCTCTTAACTTCTTCTGGATCGTCGGGAATTCGCTTTTGAAGTAGACTGGTCGCATATTCGGTTCTGCACAAATCTTTCCCGGAAAAAGAGCAATAACTCTCAGAATACAGATCGGAATAGCAAAACATTTCGCATATATCTAGATATGAGAGTTGAGAACTTACCATAAAAGTTTTACTGTGATCAGATCTGTTTTGCCTGCCCGTTTCCCTTTTCTTCTAGAAGAGGTCAGATTTGTATTCTCTTCTCTCTTAGAAAACGACAGTGGCTTCTCCTCCTCGGCAGCGGTTCTGGCGAGATTCCAGCGTGTTTCGCCGTTGCTCCAGCCTCTGCCCCTTCTCCATCTCAAGGTCTCTATATATATATATATATATATTCGAAGGGACATTTCTAGGATTATGGTTTACTACATGGGCTTAAAATTATTATTGGGCTTAAGATAGGATTGGGCTTACTATACTTGGGTTGTGGATTATATACTAAAGGGCTTTCGGTATTAAACTTTGGTTTAGGAATATCGGGCCTTATAATTTATCGGACCTTTTGGTTTAGAGGTTTTGGGGTGTTACAGGTATGCATCTCACAATTGCATCTACATCAGCATGTCAAATGTGAATTATCTCTGTTTTATGGTCCCTCTGTTTTTCTATGGCTGCATCTGCTTTATTTTCACTCTGTACCTTGCCTCTAGTCATTTTAGTTTAATCTTAGACGACAAAAAAGAAAAATTGATTAAATTTTTATGTTTGCAAAAAAACTTAAGTTTATATTATATTAGATTATGATTCGCGTGATACACTAAATACTAAATAGTAAACAAAAATTTGTTTAAGATTTAAATTAATTTTTATTTTATTTATATATATATAATAAAAATTAAAGTAAAATATATGTCGTCGGTATCAGCCACACACGTGTCCCGGGGAGAGTGAAGAAATTTTTCCACCGATGGCATGTGTCTTCCCCATGGATTGGGCTTGGGCTTATACAAGGCCCGCTGGAGAATACAAGTAAAATATATCTTTGTGTTTAAATTAATAATTACCAAACAGAATCTATTATATTAATCGAAGAGTACTGTTTAGGGTGCACATTCCATAATAATATCCTAGATCGGTTTATAACGATTAAATGGAATAAATGAGAACTTTCTGAATCAGGGTTTCGGGACGACTCCAAATTTTGTAATCCCGTTATACAAAATAAGTCCCAATTAATTTTAAGTGTTTCACACATTTTTTTGGAAATGTGGTTTATCTACATCTCTTTAAGATATGTTATCTACCCTTAACGGGTTTCTCGTTCCCTTTATGGGATGTATTGTATCTTTCTACGAGTTTTCTAATTAATATAATAGTTGGCCGACAAACAAAAAATATATATGTTGTCGGTAACAGATTAAATTTATTAAAAATAAAAAAAAATTTGTAAGAAATATATGTTAAATTTTATTGTTATAAATATTTAGATTTTGTTTGGTAACCCGCACAATTATTTTGGATAAATAGTAAATATAATTAAAAAAATTATATTAAAACAATATATGAAAAATTATTAGTGGTAAACAAATAGTTAAAAAATTAATAAAACATAATTAGTAAAGAAATAAAATTATTAACAAAAAATAAGAAAAATTATTTGTAAATTAAATTTTTAACACATGTCGTAATCTCATAAAGAAAACATTTGGATAATTCTCAAAAATACCACAAAAATAAATTTTTATTCCAAATATACCATCACTAATTTTTTTCTCAAAAATACCACTAAAAAATTTTTGTTTCCAAAAATACCACAAAACTAAAACTAAAATTTATACCCTCAAAACTAAACTCTAAACTTCAAAACTAAACCATAAATCCTAAAAACTAAACCCTAAACTTAAAATACTAAACCCAAACCCAAAAATTTAAATTATAAATCCTTAAAATTCATTTTAAATGTTTGTGGTATTTTTGGAAAACAAAAACTAATAATGGTATGTTTGGAAAAAAAACTTATATTTGTGGTATTTTAAGGAATTTCTCAAAAAAAATTCATATGTCACATTACTTTTAGAAATTGTAAATAGTATATGTTGGGGGATAAAATAATCTTCTTTAGCTTACATGAATCTCTTAGTGCCACGTGTATCTACCTTAGGCAAATCTCTTAGCGCCATTTGTGTAGTTAGCCCATCGGACCAGTCCTAGAGGTATTTGGGTCTGAATCGACAATGGTCCAAATAACTTGATGAATAAGGCTACCTGTGACCGATTAGCGCCATTTGTGTAGTTAGCCCATCGGGCCAGTCCTAGAGGTATTTGGGTCTGAATCGATAATGGTCCAAATAACTTGATGGATAAGGCTACCTGTAACCGATCCCTATCCTCGGTGGTGTGGCCACGCTACCTAGGATGATATGGATCGGAAACCGAGTGGTCAGACGTACAAGTAGCCACCATCCATAGGAAGCGACCCGCGGTGCCCGAGTTCCCATATCATGAACTCGGGCTAGGTATTGACTCTCTTTTAGGCACGAATTACAAACTATTTTAAATATCTTTAAAACCAAGTCTTTGGTCAAAAGGGTAAAAAGACTTTCACCTTATGCGTGTCTAGGGTACAAGCAAGTGGGTTCTGCTCTACGGAATGATTAAAACAGGTAAAGCTGATTTCGAGGAGCACTTCGGCGGTGGACCGCTGCATTAGGCGATGTGACCAGTACGATAAAGATAGAGCTCAGTGCTGCAGAGCCGTATTGTCAGACAGCTGGCGCTCGAAGACAAAGCTGGTAGGTGAAAAGCACTTGAGTTTTACCTGCCTGAGTTAGGATATCGGGTTCCCTCTTATCCTTCACATAAACACAACTTGACTTTTACACAAAAAACTCGGAGCCCACTCTTTTCTCTATAGACTAAGGCCCATTCCTTTCGGAGTTTAGACTTTTCGACAATTCCCGGTCATCTCTCCGGCCCATATCGGGTCTTTTTTCTTTGTAATTCCTCGACCTTCCTCTTCACTAAAATACTCTGTTTTCCCCTGTCTCACCATCAAATTTCTCTATTCAAGCGTCCTGATACACCGTAGACCATCCCTTGCTCGGCCCGGTGTCCCCATCTTTCTTTCTTTCTTCATTTTTCGACTCTTTTCATAGCTCTCCACTTTCACCCCGTGTCGCTTTCCTTCTCTTCCTTTTGCTCTTTCCTGACTTGAGCGTCGGAGAACCGTCGGAAAATACCCCAGTTGTGTTTTTCCGGCCTTCACATGTTTGTTGATTGCGCAGGAGCTTGTCTTTTCAGTGGTTGTTCAAGAAGACTAAAAATTCCCGAAACAGTATATCTTACTTTTCCTTTTTGTTAGTCTTTTAGACTTACTATTTCCTTTTAATTTTCCAATAATACATATGTCGTAATCTCATAAATAGCAATTTTTCCATATGGCACACTACTTTTAGAAATTGTAAATAATATATCTTATTTTTCTTTTTTGACACATGTCGCGATTTGGTGAGTTATAATTTTGCCTACGTATCGAGCTCACGTCGAACGCGTCTAGTTTTATATAATAAGATATCACAGTAATTGTTTTATATATTGAATTATGAATTATGATTTTGAGTTCTTTCGTTTTCTAAATCTATATGTTTTAGAATTTTCACACATTTTCGTAAACTAGTTGTAATATAAAATGTAACATCTTTATATTAATTAAAGTTATTTAGTTAATAATTATATTTTGATAACTTTAATTGGTATGTAGAAGTCTTTTTCACCCACTGGTTGACAAAGAATGTTTCCCACCATATTTTGAAGTTTGATTTCTAGAGAATGTGAATTATTGGATATCTAGTTTTATGGAACAAACTAATCATGGCTGGAAAAAAAATATCATTTTATCTAGAATAAATTAAGTGTCTAATTTTGGTTTAGGATCGGTTTTCAATTTCTAATCATGAATTTTTACCTCATTTGAACAACCAATGCTATTTTCAAAATCGGTGTGGTTTGATGAATTAAACTTTGGTTTCGTGTGGTTCTAGGTGTTTAACTTTGCTTCTGTGTAGATCTATAAAGAGATACAAATTTTGTGTGGTTGAAGTAGGAACTGAAACATCCGGAGGGACTGTAAACCGATCACCCAAGAAAATATTATCAAACATATAGGATTATTCAGCTGTACGGCTTCGGTATGGAACGACCCATGGATCTTAGAAATCAACACATTATATATCACAACTTAAGAACTATTGAATGTAACGTTTTAAGATATCGATGGTTTAAGTCTATAGATGATTAAATACACAATAATGTACCATATCTAAAGTAGACATCTTATTCGGATTATTAGGACTAGAACATATACTCTTACAAACTTTATTGTGCACGGTGCATCTGTTTCACTAAACTTTCAATGGAAACTCAAAAAGAACCTCGGAGATTTGGGTTCACCATTTTCTTCAGATCCTTAAATGGTGCAACGAAAAATTCCCATCAAGTTTTCTAGGCACATAGTGGTTGGAGACTTCCGCGGTGGTTTCTATGAACTTGGGAGGGTTTTGTTCAGACAAAAACTCTTTTATCGATCCATAAACTCGATCCAGTGAAGGATGCACAAAGAAAGAAGCAACCGAAATGCGTGGTTCATTAACTCTGTTCGCCAGAACCTTATGCTCCACGCTTGCACACTTGTCATTTGATATAAGCTGCAAAAAAATAAAGACCTTTTTTAACTATGGGTTTGTATAGACAATTTGATTTCATGTAAAAACAACAACGCCTGTAGGAGATCTCCACTGTTCCGGAGTGGGAGGAACATCGTGTAAACTCGGGAACAACGGAGACAGTGTGTAACACATCAGAGACATTATGTAACACAGGGTAAATCTCAGAAAATACCGTTTGCTTTATTAGAAATCGCTAAAAAAATCCTACAAGACTTGTTTAATCAGAATTAGACGACATTATACCGTGATTCGATACTGACCTATTCCGAATCTACCCAGAGCTCACACACAACAACAGCTGTGTAACACTCGTTTATCACTCACCAAGAACCCTAACTCTCTCTTTAGCTTTTTGATCGATTTTCACTAGACGGCTAACCCTAATCACGAGTCTAGCCTCCAATATATATTGCATAACTTCGACAAGTCGTCAATATTCACTTTCCATCATCTAGATTCTCCAAATCTTCTTGATGTATCTTTGAAGATCTTTACTTGATAAATGATAACCACTCCAAGTTGTTGTGCTCCACTCCAATTGGGCCACTTCATCCTTTCTTCTATTCCATTCTTCCAGCGTAACTTTCTTCTTGTGTCACGCTGAAGCTCCATGTCATCATATGTTTGATCAATTCTTCACGTGTACTTTTCTCCTTGTGTCACACAACTTTCTCTTTGTGTCACACCGAATCTCTGTTGTTTAACCTCCAATCCTTGGAGTTTACAATCTCCCCTTTTTTATATGAGTGTGACACTCCAAGCTTTCTGCATTAGTGTGACTTTTAAGATCTTCCTGCATCAATGAGTATTCAACCTCCAAATCTCCCTTTGCTTGAGTGCACATTCATATAAAAACCATAACTCTTTGTTATAATAGTCTAGCCTTTGTGCGTCCACTCTCCATCATGAGAATGAATTATATCTCAACTTTGACTATCTTCAAACACCATGTTGTTTACTCCCCCTGCAAGCAAGGCGATCATATCACATTTAACATCCTTGAGGCTTCTCACCATCAATCTTATTCATCACCCTTATTTTAGGATTTTCTCCATTAGACAGTTGGCTTCTCCCATAAATTTCAGTAATCCCTAAGATTTTCAAAGCAGCATAGTATCCTCGCATATATCCCCAACAACACATCATCTACTTGACTTATAAACCAGAGCCATATATTGCTAGATGAGAGGATGATATGACTCGCTGCACTAATATTGTCTCAATAGCCTCTTGTGATATCCAACATGAAGTAAGAACTGATCTAGTATCTCATACCACGCTTTAGGAGCTTGCTCTAATCCAACTACATTAACTTGTTTTGGTTTAGGAACCAAATCCCACACACCAACATAATCAAATTGCCCAAGCTCTTCATGCATAGCTCCAACCCATAATTCATCATCAAATGCTTCTGCAACATCTCTAGGTTCTGTAAACGAGATAAAACACGCCAAATTCACAATTTCCTTGAAGTTGATTAGTATGTTGCAAGTCTTCCTTCCTTCTTGAATATCATCAATGATATCTTCAGCAAAGTGATTTTGGTGAACTTGTATCCTGGACGGTTTTGCATTCTTAAAGTTTTTCTCCTCTTCTTTTTCTTTATTGCTTTGATCTTTTGATTATGCACTTTGATCCTTGTGTGTCACACGCTCTTCCTCGTGTGTTACTTCTTCCAGATTGCATACAATCTTAGACTCCACATGCTGTTATGTCACACGCTTAGGATATAGATTAGTTTTGGCTATCCAAATTTTGCCATATCTTTTAGCTTCCAAGAAACATTGATTCAACCGCCATGCTCGACTTATCCTGTTTTGTAGAGTAAAACAATTTGCTCTTCAGTGTCCACTTTTGCCACACACACTACATCCTTGATATGACACGTGATAAGTCTTTCTGAATTTTTTCCCTTGATTAATCACAGTCTTTTTCTCTCTAGTTTGCAGTTTCGGCTTCTTGTCTAGAGACTTTTCTTCCTCATTGTTCTCCGATGTGCTCCCTAACACAAAGTTTGACATGCTGTTTAGACAAGCCGATGCACTCGTTGTAGTTCCATGATAGCCTAGTCCCCAATTTGTCTTAAGTGGTTGTCCTATTGCAAGGAGTTTGTCTAAGTTTTCAGACCCTTGATTCAACATCTTTATCTTTCTGTAATTTTTATTCAACTTTAACCCCAGGGTTTTGCTCTTTTCCTGTTCCTTTGTGGCTACTTCCCATATCTTGTTGATTTTATCTTCTAACTCCTTATTCTTCTCTAGTTCAGCAACCAACTCCTTTTGCAGTTTGGTATCCTCACCTTCAGAGACCGATACTTCTGTTTTCGCTGCATTCCCATCTTTTCCATCACTAGTTGGTTGTTCAAGTTCTAGAATGTTTACCTGAACTTTCAACATAGCCTTCTCTTTAATGAGTTGCAAGTTCTCATTGCTTAGCTTCACCCAACTATCATACAATACCCGATATTCCTTCTTGGGATCAATCTCTTCATCCTCTTCTAAATATGATTCTGATTCTGGATTTGTGTCACACTTCTCTGCTTCTGTTTTACACACCAATGCTACAAAATTCAACGACAGTTCCTCTTCCTGTTCATCTTCTGATTTGGTATAAATGAAGCTTGGACACTCCGCATTCTTGTGACCAAATCCCTTGCATTCTGTGCATTTTAGTTTCCTCCTTTTAACTAATGGACATTCATTTTTGAAGTGACCAAAGCCTTCACACTCATGGCACTGGAGATCCTTTTTCCTACTGAATTTATCACCCTTCGTACGTGATGCTCCATAGCTTGGTTTTTCAAGATCTTTCTTCTGGAATCGATTCAACATTTTGTTGTGTCCTTTCTCAACATGCTTTAACATCTTATTGAAGTTTTGGGCCATGATACTCATCTTATCTTCCAGTTTCTGGAACCTTTCATCCCCTTCATTAGCAGCAAACGCTATTCGTTTAGCGCGTTTAGGCTGATCCTCTGACGACTCCATTTCTTTAGCCTTAAACATTCTCACCAATTGATTAAACTTCATATTGCCAGTGTTCATAACAACTTTCAGAACCGCTTTGTGTGCTGTAAATCTTGGTGGAAGACACCTTAATAGTTTCTTGACTAGTTTTTTCTCCTTATACTTCTTTCCAAGCACGGGTGCCTCGTTTGCAAGTGATCTTAGCTTCATTTTGAAACTACCTATGGATTCATCATTCCCCATTCTCATATTCTCAAACCGTGATGCAAGATGGTCTATCATGGTTCTTCTCACACTCGTATCACCTTCAAAGTGATTCACAAGTATGTCCCAAGCTTCTTTAGCTGATTCTGATCCTTGAATAATTTTGAACCGATCCAAATCAACAGCCGAGAATATAGCGGTTAAAGCCTTTGAGTTGAACTTGGATGCAGCTTTGTTAGCCTCTGTCCACTTATCTTTAGGTTTAAGTATTTTATTATCGTCCTTAGAGACTATTGTGGGCTCTTCCCAACAATTGACAACCGTTGTCAATGCATCCTCGTTAATTCCTGGGATCAAGTGTCTCATGCCTTCCAGTGTCCAAAGTTTCTTTCATCTAACATAACCAATTTCTGGACAGGTATGAGTTCCATTGTCTCCATGTTCCTCACAGGATCTCACATGTATATAGATTTGTGATCTACCGTAGGTGACCCGCTCTAATACCAAATGTAAAGTCGGGAACAACAGAGACAGTGTGTAACACAACAAAGACAGTATGTAACACAAGGTAAATCTCAGCAAATACCATTTTTTTTTTATTAGAAATCGCTTAAAAAAATCTTACAAGACTTTTTTAATCATAATTACACGACATCACACAATGATTCGACACTGACCAATTCCTAATCTACCCAGAGCTCACACACAGTAATAGCTGTGTAACACTCGTTTATCACTCACCAAGAAGCCTAACTCTCTCTTTAGCTTTTTGATCGATTCTCTCTGAACGGCGAACCCTAACCATGAGTCTAGCCTCCAATATATATTGCACAACTTCAATAAGTCATCAATATTCACTTTCCATCATCTAGATTCTCCAAATCTTTTTTATGTATCTTTGAAGATCTTTACTTGATAACCACTCCAAGTTATTGTGCTTCACTCCAATTGGGCCATGTCATCCTCTTTTCTATTCAATTCTTCAAGCATAACTTTCTTCTTGTGTCACGCCAAAGATCCACGTCATCATATGTTTGCTCAACTAAGGTTTTGACCCTGATTTTTGTTAATTATGCGCAAGCTATCGTCTCACCGCATCTCGCATCCACAATACTTACTTGTACCGAAAGTTCGATGAGACTCAATACAAGGAGTGTAGTAACTAGTAATAAGAGAGCATCAATAAACTTTTTGTGCAATCTATTTCTTTAAGATGATTAGGATTTAGCTCTAAAGCTTCTGATAAAGCTCAAAGATTAACTCTCCTAGTTTCATCACTTGCTTCAAGTATTCCAACATGATTTCCCTCAAAAACATTCACACCATCAACGTTCAAAGCCCACTCAATAATATGATAAGCAGAGTTTTGATCTTTAGATTGACCAAGACATGCTGACAACAACAACAAAAAGATTGACCAAGACACTAAATCCGGGCTTTGGTAAGTCCTTTGCTTTTGGAACACCAGGAATCATAAACAACAAACTATAGAGGTTCAAATTTATGTTATAATAAACATTTTTGGTGTAATCTCTACTATATAACTTTTTCGTCACTTGTGGATTTTGTGAATGATGAGGTTTCAATTCAAAATCAATTGAGAATGAATGTGAGGCTCATACCTTTTATATATTATTGTTGGATCATCCGGCTTCGGACGTGGGATATTCTAACAAGCCTTGCTCATGGAACCCATGAATCCAATCTTTCATCTTCTTAATAACATCAATTAGATTCCCATGGTTAGGATCTTTGATTTCTGCCATTACGCTCTCTCGCGTGACGGAGGATTCGAACACGTCTCTTCTGAAATTCTAACTTTCCCAGTCAAATGAGTGAGATGATGACTAAAGATATTTAAAAGAGATATATTAACCTCGGATACAAATCATATGGTCTTGAGTGAGATTCAATAAAATTTTAATTACAAATCCTAAAAACTTCTTTAAAATCACTAAAATCATTGAAAAATCTATCAAAACTCAAATCTATCAAAATATTTAGTTTAATACACCCACATAAATTTTTTAACCAAAATGTAAAATTTTTAATAATGATTTTATTCCATAAACACCTAAAATCAAAAAAAAATTAGATCGGATAAACAAATCGAGAAATAGATCTTGATTACAAATATTACGTCAAGTCATACACACCTACCAGAAGAACCAATTGAGGCATGCGGTTCAATGGTTCAATAAACGGATGGGCTCATTCTCTCACGTTTTATTTTGGTTTCACCTACTTACCTTCATATACTTCTACCTACCAAAAGTACCAATTGAGACATGTGGTTCACTAAACGAATAGACATGTCTTTCTTCCTTTGGTTTTTTCGTCTCTTAAAAACAAATTAAGCATCCCTATAATTAATCAACTGTACAACTAGTTCTTATATATATACACATAAAATACATACTAATTGAGCGTTTTAGTGTACAATCAAGTGTTGGAAAAAAAGATGATACTAAGAAAAATAATAATAAATGTAAATTCATACAACTCTTGTTTGTGTAAAAATTTGATAATTTTTTTTCCCGACAACATGCATTATTACAAACCATAAGTGATAACATTTTTACGAAATACAAACCATAAGACTATAAATTCTGGTAATAAAGATATTATAATAAGCATTTATTTTTCAATTTGATTTAAACCACAAGTATTTTGTTTCTTCTATTTCAAACTACAGAGTATATACCAAGTGGATCCGCATTGTTCGACTTTTATGAAATAACGTGTATCCTACTTCACGAAATGTAGATATTAAAAAAAAAAAGTACCTTACTTAATTTTGAAAAATTGTATTTAATTCACATAAGAGTGACAGTAATGTTCTGAAAATTATAAGTTGGTACAAATTATATAAGTTGAGGTTTTCAAAATACTGTTATCACTTTTTAAAATCATCTACGGAATTGTAAAAAGTAGTACAATATTTTATTTTATTTCTCATTTAAAAAAGAAAACTAAAAAACAAAAAATCGACGGAAACCCAACGCCACGTTTCGCCACGAGTCACAATTTCTCTACTCTATAAAGTCGCGTCGTGACACACTGATTTTTACTTAACAAAGCTAACTGAGACCTTCTTGAGTTGAGAAAGAGACAGAGAGAGAGACAAAGAAGAAGAGAAGAAGAGAACAATGGTGCTAAAGGTGTACGGACCTCACTTTGCTTCACCTAAGCGAGCTCTAGTTACGCTGATTGAGAAGGGAGTTACGTTCGACACCGTCCCCATCGATCTCATGAAAGGAGAACACAAGCAACCTGCTTATCTCGCTTTACAGGTTCCTTTTTCTTCTTCTTCCTCCTCGATCCACTCTGTTTTCATTTTCCGATTCTGATGTTTTCTTTGATTTTCTTTGTTTTTCCGACGCAGCCTTTCGGTACTGTTCCTGCTGTTGTCGACGGAGACTACAAAATATTCGGTAACGATCGTACACATCTTATAATTACAAGTCTCTAACATGTGTAACCGTTTCAATTTGTAAAGTACTGTTTACAAGTGTTTGTTCTGCTTTGTAATGTTGAGAGAGAGATATGGTTTTTTTTACAGAGTCGCGTGCGGTGATGAGATACGTAGCAGAGAAGTACAAGTCACAAGGACCTGACCTTTTGGGGAAAACCGTGGAAGAGAGAGGTCAAGTAGAGCAATGGCTCGACGTGGAGGCGACCACTTACCACCCGCCGCTACTGAACCTGACCATGCACATAATGTTCGCACCAGTCATGGGATTTCCAGCTGATGAGAAGCTGATCAAGGAGAGCGAAGAGAAACTCGCTGCTGTTCTTGATGTTTACGAGTCACATCTCTCAAAGAGCAAGTACTTGGCTGGTGATTTCGTGAGTTTGGCTGATTTGGCTCACCTCCCTTTCACTGATTACTTGGTTGGTCCGATCGGGAAGGCTTATCTGATCAAAGACAGGAAGCATGTGAGTGCCTGGTGGGACGATATTAACAACCGTCCTGCGTGGAAGGAGGTTCTTGAGAAGTATTCGTTACCGGCTTGAGATCTTGTTCTTGTTGCTTTGTGTTTTGGTTTCCAAGTGATGATGCTGTGTGTTTTTGTGAGGTTTGAAATAAAGTGCAACTATATATGCCTCTCACGTATGTCCTCTATGTTCTCTTTCCTTCTAATAAGTTGTATTTCAACTCTTTATGAGGCTTCTCAATTAGAGGAAATTTTCTTTTCCCGTTGTTTTTTTTTACTTTCAATGCATCGACATTCTGATTTTAACTATCCATTCAATGCATTGAGTTCCATGGGCAGTTTTAATTTGCGTCATTTTGCAACGCAGAAATTTGACGCCAAAATATATTATTAGTACCAGTAGACTACGTGTCTTGATCACATAAACCAGTGCCTTGATCACATAAATGTTTTGATTACGTGTCTTAATGTTTTGATTACGTGTCTTGATCACATGTTTGATTACGTGTTTTGATAATACACAGAATTTTAATCCTAAAATATTACTGTAAGTGCATAGCAAATGCACGAAGTAGTATTTGGGGATCGAATCCATGAGAACCAAGAATCACACTACAAATCTATATGAATGAAACTAAGTTAAGATGACAATATGGTTGTTTTTTGAAAAGTGAAACGAAATCGCAATGTAAAAATGATGTAAAATCAATTGAAAACAAGCGTTAAGTTTAGAGCAATTCGCAGGAATTTAGAGATCATGAACCAGACAATCAGGGAATAATAAGCGTTATCTTAAACTCAAACATGAATGTTTAACCAATCCACTGTCGTGGTATCAATTACTTTATCTCGTAACCTAAGAATTTAAACTGTCGTTTGATCTTAGAATTCTAAACAAGCATTAACGAGCAAGTTTGATATGTTCACAAATTGCCTTAACATCAATTTTCGTTGATTAAGGACAATTTGCTCACCTATATCAAGCAATGTTCTATCAAGTAATCTATAACATTTTTGATGAATAGATTAAACCTAAAATCATAGATTAAGTGATCAATTTAATCTAAGCAAAGAGAAGAACGATAGGTGAAGACAAGATGATAAAATCATATCTATGTCTGATTCAATGATTCATAAATTTCCTTGAAACACTAAACCTAATTATGAAATTACTCAGATATGGAAGCAGAGAAACAAGAAGTAGATGAAGAAAAACTCATAATCAAATAAACAAAAATCCAAAGGGGTTCATAAATTTTCTCAAGAGATGTAGAGTCAGAGATTCGTCTCCCCAAACCTTACAAAGAGGATAAACTAAAAGTCTGAATAGAAAAATAAATTATTTTCTAAAAAATGGCTAAAAATAACATATAAATAGGTCTAATAATGTTCTGGTCGAAATTTCTGGTAAAGCCAAGCCCAATAAGGAAAAACCGAAATTTTCTTTTTTCTGCACATGTTTCTTTTGCTCGCCAGACGGACATGTCTTCATTAAAACTTTCATAACTTTCGATCGCACCGTTGGAATGACCTCAAATTACTTCCAAACGAAATCTAACTCGATGCTCGATCCTGTGTCAAAATTTCAGGTCGATCCATTGGTGGAAACGTATTCAACGAGTGCCGAACTTTTGACCTTTCTGCAGTATCATGCATCTAATTCACATATCCGTTTGCAACCATTCCTTGCTTTTTATGTTTTAGACTCCATCCAAACATGTTTTAACCTGAAAAGACTCTAAAACGTAGAAAAGACTCGATAAAACGATGAATATCATGATTGAAAACCGGTAAAAACCATGATATATCACTTGATCACATAAACCACTAGAGTACATATCTTGGTTACATAAACCACTATTAGACGTTCACATGCACTACTAACCGTTGTAAAACATTACCACGTACACACTTTATACCAGTTTGATTAAAAGGTCACTCACAAACTACACTACCCTAATCATTATAATTAAAAAAAAGTCTTAGTTTTTGAGGATTATAATGTAAGTCACGTAGATCATGTAATTATTAATTTTTGTAACCAACACATTTCGGTTTTACCGAGAGCGTATGGCACAGTGGATCGAGGTCCGAGAACGAGTCTTACCATCTACGAAAATTATTTGAATTTTTTATAGCCATCATAAACACCTTAAATTGCAAAAAAAATCCAGTTTTGTACAAGTTTTTTTTTTTTTTTGAAAAAGAAGTTACATGGATTAACATGGATTTCCACCTAGGATCTAACTCGATTACCATAAATATGTATTGTTTTTTTTTCAGTCCTTGATCAAAGTAGGTTAATTGAATTAAACTAGTTTTATCTTCACTTTTGAACCGGTGATCTTGAGAACCTTTATAATTTGCGGAGTCTCCGAATATACCACATCTACTATCGATGATGGTGGATATATTTTTAATAGTTTTATCAAAGTTTATTAGTCTTTTGGGTCCATTGATCCATATAAAGTTGTATAAAGTATAGACTCTATTAACCCATCTAATAATTTTGTGGATATATAAAGTAATGTTGTCTGCCAAAATATGAATTACAAAATAAGTGGGCTCATTCGATCACGTTTTATTTATACTTTCTTGCACCCACCAACCTAATTAAAACCTAATTAAAACATTTTTAAGAAAAAAAAACCTAATTTAAACCTGCTAAGTTTGGTTAATACCCGGTCCGGACCAGTTAGATAGCTTGATTTTCATTGGTGATTGGTGGCTAGACTAGGGTTTTTTGGCTTCGTTGTAGAGGTGTGGCGGTGTCTCCTGGTGGTTCTCGGCGGTTTCTCGGCAGATCTGACAGGAGTTGGCAAACTTGTCGGATCTGGTTGGATCTCCCTGAAATTTAAGAGTTCCGATCCGTTCTGCATCAGCCTCCATTAGAGTCTTGGTCTGTTGTGGTCTCGAGGCCAGAAGATTGGGTTTTCGGTGAGGATGGGTGGTGTCTCCTCCTTGAGTTTTTGTCCGCCAAAGGACAGCAGCGGAGCTCAAGGTATTGGCTTGACGCCCCTGTCTTGATCGTTGCTGAGTTTTTTGTGTTTTGGATCCCGTCAGTTTGAGTTGAAGCTGTAATTCTCGTTTTTCTCGCAACACTACAAGAAAACAGGAGATGAGCGACTCCCAAAAATGTCACAAAATGATCGCAAAAACTCAATATGAGACTACTTAGAGACTAAAATAAGTAGTCGCTAAATTTTGGTCGCAAAATAAAACAGTCGCAAAATAGTCGCGCATTACTGACTAAACTGTGACTGATTCATATCGTCGTATATGTACGACCATTTTGAGACTAACAGAGGTGGTCTTATATTAAACACTAATTAGTCACTACCTGAAGTTTTCGACTACTTTATGACCCGTTGTTGTGGTCGTAAATTCAAGACTAATCCTTTAGTCGTATAAGAGCGACGTTTAACTAATTCTTATCGTCGTATATTTACGACCACTTTGAAACTACAACGGTGGTCCTATATTAAAGACTAATTAGTCACTACGTAAAGTTTGCGACTACTTTATGACCGATAGAGGTAGTCGTAATTTCAAGACTAATTTGTGACTAATTGTTTAGTCGTATAAAAGCAACGTTTGATAGACTAATATTTAAAATCATCACGTAATAACAACTAAAATGCGTCTAATTTGTTGTTTTCATCAACGATATGGTCACAAATCGGTAACAAATTAACAACCTATTTGCAACCTTCTTTTTAATATATATATATATATTTATATAATTTTTTTGATTTAAAATGCTAAAAGTGAAAAAGAAAGAAGCCAAATGTTACCGATATAGAAAATAAATTAAGTGTTCAAAACATAACAAAAGGTCCCAAACATAACAAAAGAAAAAAGTCTTTAAATACAAGCAAAAAGTGCCAAAGACAAATTCATTTGTTTTAGCAAAAGGGATGATGAAATTGTTCAGTCTAGCTAGGGATGGGAGGATGGGGAGATGCCATCTGCCCCGCCTGGTGTCGTGGCTGCTACGGTTGGTGGTTGAGTCATGAAAGCTGCGACTGCGGGATCATTCTGTTTCAGGTAGGAGACAAGCTTCTCCAAGCTTTCGAGCCGAACCTGAGATTGTCGTTGCTCCTCATCACATCGAGTATTCTCAAAATAATGTTCTAATATCTTCTGACGAGCTGCTTGTAGTTGTTCCTGCATCTCTAAAAGTGATAACGAAGAAGAGCTTGCATAGCTTTCTTTTCTTTTCCTTTTGTTGGCCATCTCTCGAAGTTGGCCAAGTCCAAAAAGGGTTCCCCTTGGGATCTTTATCAGTGCACTAAAACAAAAAAACCAGAATGGCAGTAAACCAAAACGGGTATGTTGACATGAAGCTAAACACATAGGTTCAGAAGAAGCTAAACTTACAAGTTTATATATTAGAATGATTCAAAACAAAAAACAGAATGATTTACTACTTACAAATATCAGAATGCATGATTTCAAAATGATTCTTAACCAACAACAAAATGATTCACAACAAAAATATGAAAGAACAATCTATTCCGAAGACAAATTGATCCAGTTACAGTCCAGTAAGTTTGAATCATCACTCAATGCACATAAAGTATATTTCAATGTCAGAAAGGCCAAGTTGATGAGATACATAAACACAAGATTAAACATAATTCAGACCAGAAGATAAGCATATACCAGACAGCAAAAGAAAGAAAGACAATCCTATGGTAAAAAAGCAGAAAAGGAAAGAAATTACCTTAAGAAATATCTCATTTTTTTCTTCAATTGTGAAGGTCCGATGAGTAGAATTTTGAGACGAATTCTCTGAAGTTTCTGGACCATCGGCAAGCATTTGATACGTTACTTCTGCTAGGTTCTTCTCATAAGCCTCAGCTACTTGTTTGGCTTTGTGATCAACGAAAGTCCCATCTGCCCTTGTATGTGTCCTCATCAATACTTCTCCAAAAGAAACATGACGACCTAATTCCTCCTCCTGTAGTGATACAAAAAACTTAGTAAATAGATGAAAATGATTCTATTTAGAAAGGAAGGATTAACGTTTACCATTTCTTGTTGAATATGCATGTATGATTTTTGCCCGGATACATGCTTGTGGACTCCTAGACCGCCACGATCAGAGTTACGGGACTGTGAAACAGTTGAGCTCATCTCCATTGCATCCGGAGTGTTCCAATGCACCCACATTTGTTTCCAAAGCGTAGAGCCAATCCAATGTGGCCTTTCACCACTGTGCTTAGCCTGACTAACTATTCATTTCATCCGGTTTTTGGTAATCTTCAAGAAATATTGCCTCACAAGCTCTGTAATGTCGGTATCCCGATTGTACTTCCGCTACATATGTGTATATTAGTAAGTAATGATGATTTTTAAATAACAAATTAAATATAAAACAAGTAAGACCAGAAAACCTTACCGCAAAAGTTCTGAAATATCGTTCTTGGATGTGTATAGGCGTAACCTTCCAGCTAAAGTACGGTCCATCAAACTTCCGAAGAAAGATTCCAGCAATAGCACGAGTCAATTTTCCTTTGTCTAGGGTAAACCTGTTACATGAATATAAACATAGGTTAAATTATAGTCATTTAGTCTTTAACCTTCCACCTAAAATGTATACCCTAAAACTTTAGAAGAAGGAATATATAAAAAACTAAACTGACCCATATCTAAAACTTAAGACTTTAGAAAAATCACTATCTAAAAGAATCAACTAAAACAGATAGAATGATAGCACAATGATGGAAACAGATGCTATGATGTTTACCCTTGATGCAAACAGATGCATTGATGTTTAAAAGATGCATACATGTACAATGCTTAGTTCTTTGTCTATATATCATTTCTTATTTCACTACTTACAACAGACCATGATGCAAACATATAAATTGATGCATTAGAAGAACATGATGCAAGTAGAATACCCAGTGAAATGTGTTATGAATTTCACCAATGCAAATCAAAATCGTAATTAGCACAACATATATAATACAAAGCAAACTAGAAGACTAAACTAACCCGTATGTAAAACTTAAGACTTTAGAAGAATCATTATCTAAGAATCAACTAAAACAGATAGAATGATGGAAACAGATGCAATGATGTTTATTGTCAATGCAAACATGATGCAAATAGAATACCGAATGACATGTGTTATGACTTTCACCAATGCAAATCAAAATCCTAAGTAGCACTACATATACAATACAAAGCAAACTAAAAGTAAAATGGTAAGCAAACTTACCATGTTGTTTTCACGTTGGGGATCAGATGCTCACTGAGGAGGGGTAGATGTTCTCGGCCAGGAAGAGCCAATAGATCATCTAACAGCTGCTGGTGGTCTTGCTGTTCTGGATTGGGAGCAGGAAACAGTTGGTCATCCTCAACAGGTTGCTCATTGTCCGGAATCTGACCTTGATACGCGTGGAGCTGGGGATTAGGAACAGGAGGCGCATGTTCCTGGGCATATGCCGGAGGGTGTGGCTCAGGATTTAGTCGAGGAGGCGGTTGTGTGTGGGGCATATGATACTGTACCTGATGAGAAGCTTGCGGTTGGGTCGATGGTGGATACTATGCCGGAAGTCCTCGAAACCGACACAGTAGCCTAAGAAGAGGGGTTAGAGGAGTGAGAAGACACTCCACAAACTCCGCTTGTCCCATAACCGATGGATCAACCACCACTGCCTCTGGGCACACCATCTCCGCCTTTGGATCTCAGACCTGAGGTTGCACCGTTGGCTACATCTACACCGTCGGCTCTCAGACCTCCGCCTGAGTGTGGAAGATCTCCTGTGGTAGCTTGAACGGGTGTGTCGGTTAATCTAACACCACCGGCAGATCTCCCACCTCGTCCTCGTATGGCTTTAGATTTTCCAGCCATTTCTCAATTCGGTGATGGGTTTCGAGAACTGAAGAGTAGAAGAAACCAGAGAAGTGAAGAGTAGAAGAATCAGAGAGGAATCAAAACTGCGAGAGAGAGAGAGAGAGAGAGAGAGAGAGAGAGAGAGAGAGAGAGAGAGAGAGAGATAGAGAGATGAAGAGGTTTTTTGTGGAGATGAATCTGGATTTGATTCGGTGAAGGAATTCGAGAGAGAGAGAGAGAGAGAGAGAGAGAGAGAGAGAGAGAGAGAGAGAGAGAGTTCAAGAGATGACGACACTGAATGAAATCGACAGAGATCGAGAAAGAGGTTAAGAGTCAGAAGAGAAACATAAAGGTTCCGTGGAGTTAGGGTTGAATCGCAATGAGGGTCGAGAGAGAAAGTGAAGAGGTTAGGGTTTGCAAATGAGATTTGGGAATTGGATCTCGATTACTTGTTTTCAGTTAGAGTCCCTTAGGAGTCGGAAAGTAGTCGCAAAATATATTTAGGTGGGATAAATACCCGCCAAAAAGCCCAAATTATTTTGAGTATTTGGCCCAAATTTTCAAAAATTTTAAACAAAAAATTTGGTGAAATACGGATACAGATATTCGATCACAAACTAGTCGGAAATTGTAACTGTTTTGTGACATTCTGTTAGGAGTCACAAATCTAAACCCTAAACCCTAAACAATTGGAGCACAAAAAATGATAAAAATGCTTAACCAATCACTCTTTTTATATTTCTTAACTGTTTTGCTTCAGTATATAGTGTTAACTAATCCTAACTAAGAAAATTACAAACAAATTTTTTTAAATTTAACTAACATTATATTGAAAACACAAGTTGTATACCTTAAAACATGTTATGGAAAATACAAAGAGGAGTTCATCAAATTGAAAGTTAATGTTTTCAGTATTATATACGATATTAAGTGTATTTGGATAGTTAAAACCTATGAAGATACTGTGACCAGTCTTTTGACAATTATCTTAGGTTGTATTTTCAAAAATCATACAGTGTGTAGTCGCAAATTAGTTGGTTTTTAGTGATGATTTTGTGACTATCTGTTAAAAATAGATGAAAATATTAAAACCTATAATTCGAATTAGACACCTTTTAGTCATATCTATAGTGCAAATCCAATGAGCTATTGTAACCATTCGGTTTTTAACACATTAACTTGTATATATAATGTATTTTATTAAATCGGAAAACAAATAAAACCTGTTACTTGAACCTAAGACATATCACTTGTTAACGATATTGCAAATCCACTGAGCCATTGTAACCATTCAATTATTTAACACTTTAACTTGTATATATAACGATACTTACCATTCCGAAAAATAATTATAAAATATATTTGGATACAAATGCCACAATTATATTACAAACATAAATGCCACAATTATATTACAAACATTTATTCAAAATTACATACATATTATTCAAACTCCATTATCATCCTCTGAAGATGATAAATTTACTTGAAATTCATCTTCTGGTTCAGCGTCTTCAATTTCGAAATTAATTTCTTCAACTAGATTATTTCCGACGACTAAAACTATCGACAATATATTATTTCTTCAACCGTATCCGTCATTCCATCATCAGCTATTTGTTGCAAAATGATCAGCTCTTTCTTGTTAAATTTTCCTTGAACATGATTTATCGTATTAACTTTCAGCAATGTATGCCACAATTTCCGAGGGCGTTTAGTAAATGGGTAAGGAAGATAACAAACTTGATCAGTTTGAGATCATGCCGTTAATTAAATTTTAAATTATAAGTTTATAAATATAAAAACAATATACATATACACTGAATGAAATCAGGAAAATCATACCTAAAATAAATGGTTCGTAGTTTTGATATCTCTGTGATGAGAGCACGTCAACAATGCCTCCCTCGCTTTTTCGAGTGCCTTTTTCAATCATAGGGCCAAACCATTCACTATAAAAAAATATGATCTTTAAATTCACAAATCCGAGATATTGGAGCTCCATGATAGTTTCTACGGTCCCATAGAAATCATCCTCTTCGAATGCTTCAGAATAATTTTGGCCTCGGACACATACCCCATAATTCATAGTTTTTCTCGTCATTCTGTGACCATGCGTGTGAAACAAATACCCTCTTATAAAATATATGGGACACGATCTGACTTTGTTTTCGGGTCTTTCCACTATTTCATGAATCCAAGTAGGAAAACTTTCTTGACTTTTCATGGCATTCACCTATAAAGTAGAAAATATGCCAATTAACATAAGAAATTACAATTTAATAATGCACTCGGTGGGAATACATACATATTGGCGAACTCATATATGAAAATCTTCATCTCTTTTCGCCGTGACCTTATCATCAGATAGTTCCGGGTATTCAAATCAAATTTGCGCGTCCAACAATCTGTGTTGCAAACAATAAGATAATTATGCCTAAAGTATCTAAAAATAGATAAAATTAACTTAAATAAATGTCGAAAATAGTCACAACTTCGCAAAACATATGAATGTGCGCACTTATAATCTTTTTCGCTTGACCAAAATTCACTGCATTTGCCACTTGGACGACCTATTCCAGTAAATATATATGGTACCGGTACAGTATATACAGGTACTTTACCTTCATAATACCGACTTGCCCTACAAAATTTACCTTTAATTATTTGAGGCAAATCATGGTAGCAATATTAACATACATATTAAGTAAATTATTACCTTTTCTGCTAGCTGTAGAAATTTGTGACGCAAAATAGTGTTATGAGAAATAAGATATCTCATCATTCATGTATGAGTGAACAATTGATCCTATTGGATATATTTTGTTCTTCGCTTTGCCTTTCAAATGTTTAAAAAAACTTTCGAAGGAATACATCCACCTATATTGCACAGGACCACCAAGCTCTGCTTCGTATGGCAGGTGGATAGGTAGGTACTCCATCACATCAAAGAAAGAAGGTGGAAAGATTTTTTCCAAATTACACAAAATCATGACAATGTTCTCTTTAAGAAGTTGGACGCGGGTTTGATCCAATGATCTACTGCTTAGATCACGAAAAAGGCTCCAATCCCTACAAAAATATCACTAATTAATATACATAAGTTCCAATAATAGAAACACTTAAACTATAATATATATATACCTAATAATGCTTGGTGCACATTACGGGGCAACCGTTCCATAAATACATGGTAGTCGTGACTTTTCATTCCCGAAAACTTTCCACCATTGATGTCTGTAAAACTGGCTAAATCTGCTACATAACCGTCTGGAAATTTAACCTCATTCTTGACCCATTGTAGTAAAGATTCTTTCACTTTTGAAGTCAACCTCCAAATAGGAAATGGAGCTCTCCCTCGATCATCGACATGCAAATATTTCCGAGCACAAAATCTTGCGATATCCAATCTTGACTTGACTGTGTCTTTTGATCTGTCTTTAACATTCATAACAGTATACATGATGTTATCGAAAAAAAATTTCTCGATATGCATCACATCAATATTGTGTCATAGATTGAGATCAGTCCAGTACGGTAGCTCCCAAAATATGTTTTTTATGCCAATTATGCCAGTCTCCATACCCGTCCGGTTTTTTGTATATCCATTTCCACCACAATCAGATATTTTAGGTGGTTCGACATGCCGTATACGCTCATATAACACTTGTTCACCAGTCAACGATTGAGGTGGATAGTCGTTCATTGCGTTCTTTCCCTTCAAAAAAGTTTACTTTATTCTTCCGTAACGAATGACTGGTGGGCAAAAATCTTCTGTGACAGTCAAACCAGCATGTCTTCCTACCAGCCGGCAATTGGAAAGCATTGGTCTCATCCATACAAATTGGACACGATAATCGTCCATGTGTCATCCATCCCGACAACATACCGTATGCCAGAAAATCACTTATCGTCCACAGCAGGACATCTTTAAGGTTGAAGGTTTGATCTAATGACACACCATACGCCTCAACTCCGTTATTCCATAACTCATTTAACTCGTCAATCAGTGGTTGGAGGAAGACATCAAGACTGGCTGGTGGATGATTTGGTCCCGAATTCAAAACCGTAAGAAATATATACTCGCTTTTCATGCACATATCCGGGGGTAAGTTGTAGGTGTCATGATCACAGGCCACAACAAATGGTTTTTTGACATACCAAAAGGATTAAAACCGTCTATACATAATCCAAGATAAATGTTTCGCGTTTCCTCTGCAAAAATCGGATGCATTTGATTGAAATTCTTCCACTCTGCCTCATCAGATGGATGACACATTACTCCGTCTTCTGACACATGCTCAACATGCCATCTCATCGATGATGCAGTCTTCTCTGATTGGTACATCCTCTTCAATCTGTTAGTGATAGATAAATATCACATACGACTGAACGGTATTTTTGTTCGTCCCTCGCTAGCCTTATATCTTGGTTTTCCATAAAACCTACAATTCTCCAACTTCTCATCTTCTTTCCAGAAGAGCATACAATTATCTACACATACATCAAATATATGGTACAGCAATCCTAGCTTTCGCATCAACGTTTCGGTCTCATAGTATGAACCGGTTGCCCGATTACCCTCTGTTAAATACTCTGTAAACAATTCGAACCATGAATCCACATGTTTCAGAAAAATTATGGTCCGCCTTAATGTTCATGAACCGAGAAGCTAATGATAACTTCGAATGACCATCATGACAACCATCATAAAGTGGAGTATTTGCAGCATCTAACATGGCGTAGAACCGTTTTGCCTCATGGGTAGGTTTTTCATGAACATGATCATTTCTACTTTGATCATGTTCAGGATATTCATTAAATGGCGTAGAACCATGAAAAGCATCATTTACCATCCCAGCATATACATTCCCTCCATCATAATTTATTGTTTGATTACCACTACTAAAATCAGCATTAGCATAATGACTACCCGTGCCTGCCCCAATGACATCATAATCTTCACCATGTTCAGACCATACATAATACCCTGGCATAAATCCTCTCCTATGCAAATGCTTTGAAACTGTCCTTGCTAGCATTAAACTGGAATTTTGACATTTAACACAAGGGCAGTAAAACTTACCTCTACTGCTTAGAGCTATTGACTGGTTACTTGCGAAACTCATGAACTGCTCGACCCCTTCCAAAAATTCTCTAGAAATATTATTTGTGCGTGGATCAATTCTGTTATACATCCACTCTCGGGATGAATTCAACATATATTTTTTCCTCTCTTTTTTCTTTTTTTCTCTCTTTTTTCTTATTTTCTCTCTTTTTCTCTTTTTTTTTTTTGTAATCTCACATTTTATATATGAATATTTGCTTTTGTCTGATGAAATGGGGTGAGCACGTTGCTTAATTATAGCAAAAAATTTGTCACTCCTTTGTGACTACCCAAAAAGAGTCACACAATTTAGGTATACCTACCTACCAAACATATTTTGCACGTTTCCACCAACTTTCGTTTGTTACCGTTTTGTGACTGAAATGTAACGGTCCTAACCAGTGGCTAAGTAGTCGCAATTTGTGACCATTTTTCGACTACATTTTGCGACTAATATATTCGTCCCTAATTCTTCTCTCTTTGCGACTAC
This sequence comes from Pseudoturritis turrita, assembly GCA_900406555.1. NCBI lineage: Eukaryota > Viridiplantae > Streptophyta > Magnoliopsida > Brassicales > Brassicaceae > Pseudoturritis > Pseudoturritis turrita. The sequence goes on from OVBL01000343.1 coordinate 813,041, forward strand.
TTTGCGAACAGTCTTACTTCAGTCGCAAATTTACGACTACTTAACGACTATAAAAGTTCGTCGTAAATATACGACTATATAGCCTCCAAATATGTGGTAGTCGCTTAATAGTCGCAAAAAGTAGTCACTATTCTGCTATTTTCTTGTAGTGCAAGGATCTCTTGATGGAGGTCATCTCGGTGGTTTGCAAGTTATGGTTTTTCATCCCTGGTGCCTATCGAAGATGGAAGTCGTGGTTTCATGGCCTTGTGTATGTCCTAGTCTATGTCGGATCGGTGGCCGTTGGCCTTATCGACAATGATGTGTCCTTTAGACTCTGGTCTCTGGAGTGGTGTGCTGCTCCCGATCGTGACAGGTTTTATAGCAATTGCCACTAGGTCGTGCCTCTTTCCAGACCCGTTTTGGGTTCAATTGGTGTTTTTTTAGGTATCGAGACATGGTTCCTTTGCACATTGGATATGTGGGTTTTTGGATAGGCTTTGAAGGTTCTCGTGGTTTGGGTTGTGCCTTCCCTGTTGAATGTTTAGGCTGCTCCGTGCACTTGCCGTACCAAGTTGTAGTTTCACCCGTTTCGCTCTGGTTTTTGTTAGGTCGGACCTCCCTCCGTCCAGTTTCTTATGTTGAAGACGTTCTGGTTCTGGAAGTTTATTGGTTGACTTTCTCTTGCGAAGAAGAAGCTATCGAGTCTTTCTTACCTCGCCCAGCAGAATTGTATTCCTTTTCTCTCCGAATAATTATTCAAGCGGCGATGTACATCAACAGCTTGCACTTGGATTGAATATCTTTTGAAGATTCTTTGGGTGATTAGGTTGCTCTCCTTTGTGTTCTGATCTTCTCCTTTTTGGCATTCATTGTCAAATCTTCTGATTTGGGCTTAGTTTAGCCACTTTCCATGTTGGTTTTGGTGGTTATGAATTTCAGCTCCGTCGTCTTGCCGTGTGCTACCATTTCAGTAGTTGTGTTTACCTTATTTCTTCTCAAAGTTGGTTCTGGAATGTAACTGTTGTTTTTGGTTTTCTTGTTTGGGCTATGTGTTCCGGTAGTCATTTGGATTTAATTTTTTTTTTTGACTTTTAATTTCTGACGTATTCGTGTTGTAATGACTATGGATGGATTTATTTTCCTTACCAACTATTGTGTAAGATCTATTTTTCCTTATTAATATATATCATCGAGATGACAAAACAAAAAAAAAACTTACTAACTTTGGTTCTCCAATTTTTTGTCACATTTGGTTCTCTTTTTGTGTGCTAACTAACTATGTTTACAATTATACAAACTTTTTTCAAATCATTTACAAAAAAAAAAAAAACCTAATCCAAAATAAATAAGTTGATTAAGTCTCATATAAATATTTTATTAAAATGTGGTTAAAAAAATGAGAATCATTATCGCATCTTATTACAATAAAGTGGCAATCAATCAAATATATTTCCTGTCAGTCTTTACAACAAGTGGTCTCTTTGCATTATGAGGCTTATTGTTAAAATATCATAAATTTGATGGGACGTTTGGAGATTTCCTACTTAAAAGACAAAAACGACGTGACCCAACCGACGATTTGCGTTTTAAATAAGCACGGCTGCGGTTACCATAAACGCAGCTAATCGATTCTCTCTCTCTCTCTCTTCTATAAAATCGCGTCTTGAGAGAGTGAGATTAATACTGATCAGAGACGAAGAAGAAGAAGACAGAGAAGAAGAAAAAATGGTGTTGACGATCTATGCGCCTTTATTCGCTTCATCGAAGAGAGCTGTTGTGACGCTGGTGGAGAAGGGAGTAGCGTTTGAGACCGTCCATGTCGATCTCATGAAAGGAGAGCAAAGGCAGCCTGAGTATCTTGCGATTCAGGTTCTTCTTCATCATCTTCTCTCTTCAATCTGATTTTCCTTTTTCTCTACTCTCTGATTGTTTTTCCGATTTTGTTTTTTCCGATCCATGTAGCCTTTTGGTAAAATCCCTGTGCTTGTCGACGGAGACTACAAAATCTTCGGTACGCTTCTTCTTCTTCTTCTTCTCCGATCCTTTTTTTTTTTTTCTACATCAAACTCTGATATTCCTGTGATCAACAGTTTTTTTAGCTACCAAAAAAAAAAATAGTGATGAAAACAATGGATCTGAGATCCATTTTTGATTATACGTTTGAAATCAAATAGATTCCAATATATGAAAATATATTTAGTAAGAATTTATATTACTGGAGTTTGATCAATGAATCTGAGATCTGTTTGATGACCAATTCGAGATTGATAGTTTGTGATTGAATGTTAGGAGGAGATCCACTTGTTCTGTAAATTGCAGTTTTTCAGATCCACTTTTAATTTATATGTATTGTTGTTTAAATGAAGAGATTTGGCTTTACGATTGCAGAGTCGCGTGCGATCATGAGGTACATAGCAGAGAAGTACAGGTCACAAGGACCAGACCTATTGGGGAAGACAATTGAAGAGAGAGGACAAGTAGAGCAATGGCTAGACGTGGAGGCAACAAGCTACCACCCACCACTTCTGGCTCTAACTCTCAACATTGTCTTTGCCCCGCTCATGGGTTTTCCCGCTGATGAGAAAGTCATTAAGGAGAGCGAAGAGAAGCTTGGAGAAGTGCTTGACGTCTATGAAGCACAGCTTTCAAAGAACGAATACTTGGCTGGAGACTTTGTGAGTCTAGCTGATTTAGCTCATCTTCCGTTCACCGAGTATCTCGTGGGTCCGATTGGGAAGGCTCACTTGATCAAAGATAGGAAGCACGTGAGCGCGTGGTGGGATAAGATTAGTAACCGTGCTGCGTGGAAGGAGGTTTCTGAGAAGTACGCATTGCCGGTTTAAAGAAGAAAAATTAGAGGAAATGGTTTGTTTCTTGTCATGTTGGTTTGGGGTTTGTGTTTGAGCCTTTTGCGTACTGTGAGTGTCTCTGTTTCGGGTCGTCCATGTCCTTTGGTTTTAATAAAAACAGAACTCTGCCTCTTTTGTTATCTCCCGACTCTTGGTATGACAACTTTGTGATCTCTCAAACTTGCTTACTTATAAGACTTTAGAACCAGAGAACAAACGAGTGATTAATACCCGGCCCGGACCAGTTAAACAATTTCTTTAGCTACTACACGAGTGATGCTCAGATGATGAAATGAGTCATGAATGAAGATTTACCTTTGTTTGACTAGCAGTATACAAAACAGAGAGATATGAAAAATACGAGCGATCAGGATCAATGAATCTGAGATTTGTTTGATAGACGAAATCGAGATAATACAAGAGTTTGTGGTTGAATGTTAGGAGACTTGAAACCGTGTAGAGAATGTTGAAGAGATTTTCACTTAACGGTTGCAGAGTCGCGTGTCACAAGGACCAGACCTATTGGGGAAGACAATTGAAGAGAGAGAGATGACAAGTAAAGCAATGGCTCTAAGGAGAGAGCGAAGAGAAGCTTGGACAAGTGCTTTGATGTTTATGAAGCGCACAGCTTTCAAAGAATGAGTATCTGGCTGGAGATTTTGAGTCTAGCTGATTCAAAAATGAAAATCGAGTAGAAGACTCTCTCGTTTTATACAATCTCAAAGCTGCTGAATAATGAGAGAAACAAAAGCTATGAATGATATACTTTGGAAACAAAGTAAAGTCTTATCTAAAATAAAAGCAAACACAAAAATTGGCTTTTAAACCAAACACAAAAGAAGAGACTTTACTTCTTGACACTCAGTTCATGAATTAGAAGTAAACCAAAAATCGTAAAACAGAAACCCGTCAAACACCAGTACAATGTAAAATTGTCTGCTCGTTCCCGCCATATATCCCCCTTAGTTTGAGCTTCCATGATAAGAGCCTTTTGATGTGCTTCAGCAAGAGTGAGAGGATTGAACAAGTTAAGAGTGTCTTTGATCTTCTTTTGCCGCAAGCCGCCAACGAAACGCGCCGCCATTTGTTGGCCCGAATCCTGCAGATCAACACGCCTCAAAAGCCAAAAAAACTCGGCCGAGTATTCTTCTACTGATCGCTTTCCTTGTTGCAACTTGTGCAAGCGTTGGAACATCTCTTGATCGTAGTATAATGGTAAGAACCTCTTACGCATCTTCTTCTTCAGCTTATCCCACGGCAAGATTGTAGGTTTACCCAAACGTGCACGCAACGCCTTTAGTTGCGTCCACCAAGTTGCGGCTGAGCCTCATCTCAATCATGGGAACACATCGCTCCAAAGATACGCGTTTGAACTCAAGAGTATCCTCGACCGTGACAATCCAATCGAGGAATCCCTCGGCCGAGTGTCAGCCATGGAATTCGGGAAGTTCATACTTGAAACCTTGTTCAATGATAAGGCCGTTTTCGTCATGTTCCGCGAACGGATTGTCTTCTTCATTGTCGGATTTTTCTTGTGGCTGGACATTGATGTACTCTTCCTGCTGGAGGGCGAGAGCTTGCACCGCCGTTGTCAACGGGTGGATCTGTTCTTGTAGATGCGCGAGTGTCTGTGCGTCGTCTGTCGGAGCCGGAGGAGCCATGGCGTAGCGTTTTGAGAAAATTCTCTTTCACAAAGCTGCTGAATAATGAAAGAAACAAAAGCTATATAAATAGGGCTCTAATTCTAGGGTTTCGATGGACCTAGACGGATCCGAGAGACTTTGGACACAAGGTAAAGTCTAGCTAAAATAAAAGTAAAGTATTATCTCAACAAAAATAACAAGGAAATCGTAAAAACACCAAAGTAAAGTATTATCTCAATTGTCAAAAGAAAAAAAGTGTTATCTCAATAAAAATATTGCATTTGAAAACATAACATCATTCCACAATATAAGGTTTAAACTTTAAACACATCTCTTCGTTCTTCATGTTGTAATTAAGAATCCTTCCCTAGTCAGACAGAAACTCAAGAGTTGCTGATACATAGACAACGCTTGAGGCACAAGAAAAACAAAAGGCAACTCTTTTTTTGTTGTTAGAACAATCAACTCTTCAAACATTACGAAAACATCAAGAGTATATAAGAAGAATGTACGAAGATCTCTAACCAATCATTCATCAAGGCTGATGATGAAAAGATTCCAAAGGCTGATCATTGCGTGGAACAATAGCTTCAGGAGTCACTACCGGGATATCCAAGCTGTTTCTTCTGTCTCGTTCAGTCTCTGCGGATATTTCTCTTACATCAGAAACTCTTGCATCTGTTGCCTGAATATCATTCCATTCGTTCTCTCCAACCGGAGGCTGAGCGTTTACTACCTGATCTTCACTCATATGGACTACACTCTCCCCCGGTATAGAAGCTGTTCTTGAAATGCTCAGACATGCTTTATCAACATTCTTTTCTGCAAGGTTTACTTCCTTTGTCATTGGAAGAGATGTTTCACTGTTAGTAGATTCGGTCTTCTCCTCAAACACTTGCTTCGTCTCTAGTTGCTGCCTGTTTATTCAAAAGATAAAAGAGATTTTATGACACTTGAAAACTAAAGAGTTGCCTTGGGGATTCAGATATGCCAACCTTTGGAGTTGAGTTTGTAACATATTCACATATGCTAAAAGCTCTTGCTTCTCTGTCCAAGCATTTGCCTCTCTCTGAGAAGTCTCCTTTGCTTTTGCTTCAGCATTTGCTTCTGCAACCCTCACTTTCTCTTCGGCTCTAAGAACAGCTCCTTCAAGTATGACGACACGCTCTCTGGCTTTTGCAAGCTCAGACCGCCACATATGCGCCTCCTGGAAAGCAGAGTCTCTTTCCTTGACCAGTTGATCTTTTTCCTTACTCAGAGTCGATGTCTTCTCTTCCAATTCCTTCAGCTGCATAGGCGATACATCAATAAACAACACTACATACATAAGGATGCAAATGTATATATGACACAGCCTCATTACCTTCAATTTAGCGGCTTCTTGCTGCTTCTCTGAGTCTTTAGATAAGCGCTCAAATTCCACACAAACAATTTTCCTTTGTTCATCCATTGTATGAGCTGCAGATGCGGCAGCTACAGCTGCTTCAGCTGTCTCAGATAGCTTATCTGCTATCTCCTTTATCGTTGAGTCACGGGAACGAAGTTCTCGCGCTAAATTATGTAATTCTTCATCTTTGACACGCAGAGTTTCCTGCAAGATGTAAGTGACTCCATAAAGCTAACCTAAACAGAAAATAGAATAAATATGGACGATATGATTTATGCTAATTCTGCAATTTTTCCTCCTTGACACGCAGAGTTTCCTGTAAGATGTCTCTATATGCTTCACATCACTCAACAAGACATTGCAGGATCTCAACAGCCAATGGATGTCAATATGCTATCTGCACTGAATGTTTCCTAAAGTCTAGGTGAAAGAGAGATGCAAAACTACAACACCTTCATTATCGTCAAATCATCTAGTGGTCCATCGATCGGTTTATTTGCTGTTATTTTCAATGCATTCCTCAAAGAGATCTGCATTGCTGCTTGAATTTCTTTGGAACATTCCAGTGCTGTTGAATTGGCGGCGGCAACAACGGTTGCAACCGTACCAAGTGTTGCAGAACCACTTCCGCTTAGAGAATCAACAGCCTCCTTATGGGCCTTCAGGACTAGCTGTGTCGCACTGGACAGAAAAAAAGAAGGATAAAGCTAAACATATAAGCTTTCAGGACTAGCTATGTCGCCCTGGACAGGAAAAAAGAAGGATAAAGTTAAACATATAAGCTTTTATGGGCCATTCTTAAGGTACAACATCTTCAGAGAGAGAGAGAGAGAGAGAGAGAGAGAGAGAGAGATGATTCTTTCAACATAGTTGGATGATGAAACCATTAAACCAATAAAACTATTAATTATTCAATATAGATGTAAGCAAATAAAACGGAAATAAAGAGAAGCAAGCAAAAGATCCAGATCCACATGACTTACTGTAAGGTTGTGACCCAAGCTTTAGCTGCACCAGGAGTCTCTGCACACAAAAAGTAATCTTTCTTCTGTGGGGTACTGATATCTACGTCATGTCGAAGAAAAATCAACTCTAAAAATCCAAATCAGCTATGTCCTTTTAGGATATAGCACACAGAAGACAAAATTATAAGTTTGCCAACATTTTACTAGAGCAAGGATACATATACAGCAACTATTGTATTTTGGAAGCCCCCTGAAACACAAAAGAAACAGATTCAATAATAGGAATATAGACACTTGATAACACTGATTATCCAGGAGAAGAAACAAAAATGTAGCATCCATACTGGAAGTTAACAGGAGAGATGGTGATTGTGCTATTTTCATCAAACAGAATTGTTCCCTTAATAGTTGGTTCGTTTCGTCTTGTCCTGAGTCATGGAAATACATCAGAACTTAAATTTACCCATGATGTCATGTAGTGTGATCTCCACACAAAAATGCAGCTACATAAGCAACTGATATCACTCACTTGTACTCCATTTTCCCTGTTGTTGGATCAAGTATTACCCATCGTTCGTTCCATTTTCTCAGCTATTCAAACATGCAGAAACAAAAATGGTACAGTGTGAGCTTTTTATCGCCACAAGACTTCTCAAAACCAATTGATGGTTAAGCTATACAACTCTAATAATCAAACAAGTCCTTAAAAGAAACCACAAGGATTCTTAATTTTCCAGATGCTCCATGGCTAATAGTGAGAAAAGAGAGAACTTTATTTCGACTAACTAGAAACCCAATCGCCAAAACAAGCGGCTTTTGATCATTCCACTCAAAATTGAAGAGACACAGTCAAAGAGATTGAGAAATAAATTGAGCTTACAGTTTCAGACCGCTTGAAAAGTGGTCCCTGTAGCAAGTTCCGACCGGAGCCAGACGCAAGTTGCCGCTTGATCTTATCCAAGCTGTTCTCCGTAGCATCAACATGTCTCTGCTCGTTTGGAAAATTATCCGACAATAGAAATGGCAAAAATGGGTCAATTTAGAGTGTAAAATAGATAGATAATCAGCCAAAAGCATAAGATCAAATTGTAGCACAGATCGAGAGAGAGAGAGAAAGAGACCCGAGAAGCGCCGTTGGAAGCCATGTTAATTGGGATCGGCGAGATCGGAAAGCTCTCTGATCGATCAAAAGTGGATTATTGTTGATCGATGAATCGAGAGAGGAGGGTTTTAGAGGTTTTTTTTTTTTTGGGTATGAGCTGAAGAACACGAGGTGGAAGAAGAAGAAGAAGAAATTGCTGTTAGGTTTGGTTTTGCGGAATTGCAGTTGATTCTTCACTCTTCATCAACGCGATCAAATAAACTTAACCGGTCGGTACGTAAATGGACCAGCTTTCACGTCAAATAACCGGTTCTTGTGAAACAGGATTTGGACAATAGAGCCACAAAGTTTAACAGATTAGAAGCAAGAAAATGCACAGATGGGATTGGGGAGGGAGAAGCAAGATGCTCATTGAGAGCTTTAATGGAAGATGGGCTCAGGAACATTAATGGGCTTGGTTTGTACATACTTGGCTCAAGCCCAGCATCTAGGAGACTGTGCCACTATTGGAGGAAAATAATGAAATAATTAGTAGTGATAAGATAAAATGTTCAAAAATTTGCAATCGAAATAATGTTGTTACTTTTATATAATTAGTTAATGTAAAAGTTAAAAAATATGATGTTAAATATATTATTTTTCATTTTTAGTCATTTCTATATTACAAAAAATATTATAAATACACATTTAATCGGTTAATTGGGCTGAAGACATGTTAAAAAAATAGCTTATTTTTTATTTTATTTTTCGACTAATTGGATTAGAATCAAAACATCGGATAGTTTTGGCTGCCTAGGCATCTAACAGAATCCGAAATTTAAAAATTCAATATGGTTTTTGATTCACTACAACTTTCTTAGTGGTGGTAAATGAAAAATGGGTTTAATGTGACTAGCCATTGATAATTGCAGAAGAGGTCAATATTTAGTTTGATTTGGGGATGGACGAGATGCAGATAATTGAAAGCATCAAAGCAAAAAAGTAGTAGACATGTAAACAAGACAAGCTACAATTTGAGGTTGAAGGAGAAAGCTGCAAAACGAGAAGTGGTCCTCTTTCTTTATATACGTAAAATATTCCTTTTGTATCAATTTTTCATTTGTTTCTCACTTCTATGGCATTTTCATCAATCATGCATTATATATACATATAATCTTCACTTCAAAATTTTTTTTAAGAAATTGATGTTTTAATCATCTAATCGATGTAGACGAATATCGAATTGGCCATTTTTTAACTAGTTCGTCTGGATCATGACAAATCCATAATTTTTGGCTTTATATTCTATCACGAAATAAGAGATTACTTATTATACTGCTAAAGAGATTGATTCAAAGAACTGACCAACTTTTTACATTTATGATCATTTATCTAATTTTTTTCTTATGCTCTTAGTATTCATATTTGAAAACAGAAATATTTATCTATGTGCTCATTATATGTATACCTTCCATAGCGAAATCATGATGTTTGTTGACAGTAACGCATTGTAGTGGTCTTTGAGTGCAATCTGCCATGACTCACTTTCCCTTACAAAATATCTGACATTCTTCCACAAAAAAATAAAAGTCCAATAAAATTCTACTTTTGGATGAATTTGAGCTAAGGAATTTTTTAGTTTTTAATTTATTTCAGAGAAAACCAAACATGCTGTAGTGAAAATTTCAATCCCCTCAATTTATAGTTTTATCATATACCATTGTTAATATCTATTAAAAATGCCTAATTAAATATATCCACTACTATCATTATGTTCGAAAATTCATTAGTCGCTAATCGATCGATCGAAATAAATCTAGCAACAAAATTGGAAATTAAATAAGGATTAATCAGGGACTAATTTTAAATTTTTTAATATCTTTCAAATCTATGAATCTATCATAAATTTATAATTTTGATATAATATTTATGTTCAACCTTTACAAAACACATATAAATGAATTTAAAACTTTCATCAATGTCACTACATATAAGAGCTAATTCTAATTCACATTAAATACAAAATACAAATCAAATTTTCAATCACATGACACGCAAAATTGAGAAATATTAAGGTTGAAAATATTTTCGTGTCACCTAACCAGAAAACTAATCGGTTATTAAAAATTTAATGGATTTTAGTTGGTTATTATCTAATTATATCTCTAATTTTTATTATAAATATGATATATTAAACAAATAGATAAGATTTTTAGTAAATAATCGGATTAGACGAGGAGTAATCGGATCAGACATAAAGTAACCGGACCACGATTTTTAAAAAAAATTAGCATTAATCGAGGTAGATGACTACCGCCTAACAGATACACGGGGGAATAATCGACTAGACAGACGATTTTTAGAACATGACTATGCATTATGGTTCCAAATGAAAACCGTACGGGACAGAATGGGTGGTATAATATCAATTTTTATAAATTTTGATATTATTATTCATGTTTTTTATTCATCCCGTGCTGCACCATCTCTATTCAGAAAATATATATATATATATATATATATTCGATCTAAAATACTAAAACAGTTTTCTTTATGATTTTATATCATATCAATAGACTTAAGCATAACTGGGTAACTTATATATATATATATATATATTCGATCTAAAATACTAAAACAGTTTTCTTTATGATTTTATATCAAATCAATAGACTTAAGCATAACTGGGTAACTTAAAGATATTTTCCCATTCATCCACTTGCTTTATCTCCATTTACATTCAAATATAAAAATAAAATAAAAACATCGATCTCCATGCAAAACCATATTATATTACAAAGTTGCGCACTTTAATTTTTATCTCATTTCTTTACACACTAAAAGCGAAATTGTAAAACATCACTTTTCTTTTCTCTTCTTCTATAGCTACGAAAGTAGTGGATCAAATTCCATATCTTCGTTCTTCTTTACATATATACACACTTTGACACTTATATATATATTTTTTTTTCTCTTCTGAATTTATTATTTATTACAAATTATGAGAACTATTATAAAGACGATTCCACCACGGACAATTCTACCTGATCCTATTAGATCTACGAGGATGGCACTTCATAATGGACACTTTCTATCTTTTACTGCGTGAAATCACGGCGAACGACTCTAATTACACAACGCTGGAGATCTTCCGTAAATTTGCTTCCATTAATCTACATAATTATTAATAAATCGCATTATTTGGGAATCGAACCCTAGACCTCCCGGTGTAGAAGATTAATTAACCTTTTGACACTTATATATAGATCATATATTTATAAAAAAAACCATGAATTAATTATCTTCAATTCTAAACTATATGTTTGTTGTTTTCACTTTCAAGCCACATGAAATCATGGAGATTCATCATCACCTCTTCGTCTCTCTCCTTCTTGTTCATCTTCTTCCACTATGCTCCTCCCAAGAAAACACGAGAAGCTTGCCAATTGATGTCAATGGCCCACTCGAAACTTCTCCAGTCTCCGAGGTTAATATGTTCTTCTTTCTCTCTCTCGATCTCTCTTTCATCATAATTATAATCTTATAATTGCACACCCTTCGCAATCTCATTGATTCAGCTTATAATTCTATACATTGAAGCTCCAAGCATTTTCTTTGTTACTGAAACTTTATAACCTTCTGAGTTAATTTATCATCACATGATTAGCATATATATATATATATATATATATATATGGGTTTACATGAAACCATGAAGAGCCCTCTAAATCAATGATGAAAAAACCCTATAAACCGTTTAAATCAATTTTTTTTTGTTTACTCCCTGTATAAACTGTGTGATTGTTTAGTACATTATAAGAAACTCTTATTTGGTATGACAATCTTTTTGTTGTGTTTTGTTGTTGAAACAGAAACTAAATCCAAAGCTTGTGTACGAAATCAAAGTGCATGGCTTTATGCTTTGGGCCTCGATGGGTGTTTTGATGCCAATTGGTATAATCTCAATCAGATTGATGTCTACCAAAGACCAACCTTTAATCACTCTTCGACGACTCTTCTTTCTTCATGTTACTTCTCAGGCAGGTTTCACTTTTCTTTTTTGCTATTTTTTATTTTTATATATCAAATATTATGATTCAACAAATTAAATCATAAGAATGTTGAAACTATTGTTTGAGTTGAAAATGAAATTCCATGGTCGGTGTGAATGTCAAATGAATATGGGTGGATAGAGAGTAAAGCAAAGATGCCTCTTTCCTCGTCTAACGAAGAAAGATTTCATCCAATTAACGACTTTTTCATGATTTTTTAAGTAGCAATAAGTAGGGCCTTTTGGGCTATTCTAGATTGTTAATCACACTGCTAATCATGGAGACTTGAAGGCCAAGCAAAATCGTCAGTATCATCTTAATTCCTAACCTTTAATTCCTTCTTTTTCTCTTTTTTTTTTATACAAAAGAATATTTCCTTGTTAATAACATTTATTTTATAATATTGTTAATCAACAAGCGGCTCATGGTTTACTTGGAAGATTAAATAGGACAGCAATTAACAATGTGATTAATTTATGAAAAACAGATGGTTGCAGTGATACTTGTGACAATTGGGGCAATATTGTCACTAAAAAACTTCAACAATTCCTTCAATAATCATCACCAACGGCTAGGAATTGGACTTTACGCCATTGTATGGTTCCAAGCTCTTCTTGGCTTCCTTCGACCTCCAAGGTACTTATATTATTGCTTCTCTATATAATAAACAAACAAAAAAAAAAAAAACTCTTTTTGCGTTTTTGCATTTGGGTTTATAGTTGCCAAAATTGTTCGGCAACTCATTTTATGGTTAACCATATCAATAACTCATTTTAGACGTGCGGATTTGTCAGACCAAAGATCTGAATACTGTCGATATGACGAAAAAGGAGCTACTACATCTAAATTAGTTAGACCTAAATGTTTACTACTAAATGTGTCTTAGCTATATATTGCACCTTTAATTTACTTTATATACATTGCAGGGGAGGAAAAACTAGAAGGAATTGGTTTGTAGGACATTGGATATTAGGAACATCAATTGCTATCCTTGGGATAATAAACATATACACAGGCTTACAAGCTTACACTAGAAAGACATCAAAAAGTGCTAAGCTTTGGACCATACTCTTCACAGCACAACTCTCTTCTATTGTCTTGTTCTATCTTTTTCAAGAAAAGTGGTCTTATATCCAAAGCCAAAGTACCGTTAATAGAACCCAATCCGTTGATCATAACAGCAACATCTCAACCGCAGAGTCTGGTCATGGAGACGAGGTTGAAGAGACTAAACCGGCGTTGGAGAAATGCTAAATGCTCCAAGAAGCTATAAGTAATTTGCTTTTGACTCTTGAGAGATTGTTTTTAGGAGAAAAGGGTTTAAAGGGAATTTGAATTGATATGTTGTGTTAGAACATTTTGACTAACTTTCGAAGCTTTTTTTTTTCTTTTGTTATTTCAAGTGAATCTTATTGATAGTTTGTGATTAAAAGTCTAAACTAATCTAAACTGTAGTGATATGTTTTTCAGTTCATTTTTTAACTGCACTTTTATTTTTTCTTTATCAAAAGGGAGAAGCAATATATGGTCCTGAAGCCGGATGGGTATTGTCTAGTGGTACCTTGTGCAAAGCACTTGGAAAACCATGGTTCAAGTCTTTTCAGTAGGGGAAATATTTCTAACACATCGATGGTAGTCGGATGGTAGGATGACAACTTAGATCCCATGACGTAACACTACAAAAACCATCGGATATTTCAACAATATTCGTGGGAAAATTTTCGAGAGTTTAGCAAGGAAATTCCAAAAAATATTACATTTCTCGAAAATTTGTCGGAAATTTTCGACGATATTGTTTTCTCGAAAATTCTTCGGGAATACCGTCATAATCTTGTAGGAAATCTCCGGTGGAATGATGATGTCGGAAATTTCACAGAAACTCGTCGGAACATAGTTGAAAATTTCTGATGGAATTTTTTTGTCATTATTTAGTCGGAAAATTCACCGGAAAATTTCCGGTATTCATTTCCGAAAATATTCCGACAAAAGAGTTCCATCGGAAATTATCTCTATATATCGTACCCAACACCACATATCAAAATCAGATCTGATATATTTGAGTTTTATATATTTATTAATTTATTTGATCTTCGAATAATGGTATTAACTTGTATAAACTCATCTTTATATCTTTTCGACAAATTTCCGACCACCGTTGTCGGAAATTTGTCGGAACCTTGGACTTAATATGTTTCACATCGAGGTTCATCACTTGTCTCCTATGCATTGAATATATTTTTCTGACAAATTTCCGACTACTCTCCTCGGAAATTTGTTGGAAAGTAGAAGTTAGTATTAATCATCTCAGAGTTGTTTGAAAATTGGGAAAAATTAGAAATAAATAATGTTTTTTTTGGTCCATTTATACATTTTTTGTTAAATTTCCATTTACACCTAAACTACCCTTTATAATAAATTTTTACTTTAAAAAAAAAAAAAAAATCAAAACATGTAAGAAACAAATGAATAAGACTTTTTGTCAAATGTGTGATTGTTATTTGGTGATTGATAGATTAAATTTGGAATTTATAAAATTCGTTATACTTAGTGTAGAATACTCCTTCTGTCTTTTATACATGTTCTAGAAAGTTTAGATTATGTAATCTACGCACTCTACATGTTCTACTAGGCCTGAGCATTCAGGTATCTGTTCGGATTCGGATCGGGTAATTCGGATTTTCGAATATAAGACCCATTAGGGTATTAAAAATTTTCGGATCGGGTTCGGTTCGGGTTTTGTCGGGTTCGGGCCGGATTCAGGTATATATTTGAAACCCGTTAATACCCGAAATGTGTTCGGGTTCGGGTATTTTCGAATTTTTTACCCAAAATACTCAAAAATTACCCGAAATACTCAAAAATAACCCAAAATACTCATAATTACCCTAATTTTTTGGATTTGGTTCGATTTAATTATGTTTACTCGAATTATCCGAAAATACCCGAAAAAATAACAATTTTTTTTTTGTAAAAATTCAAATAAAATACTTGAATTGATTATTTTTACCCGAATATATCCACAATACCCAAATTGATCGAAAAACACCAAGAAAAAACTATAAAATTACCTAAATTATATGAACATACCCGACTTTAAATCTAAATATCTTTAGGTTAATTTATGTTTCGGGTACTTCGGGTACCCGTTCGGTTCTCGGTTCGGTTCCAGGTTCGGTTCGGATTTTTCGGTACTAGATGTTGAGGACCCATTCGGGTAATTCAGAGAATCGGTTTATGGTTCGGTTCAGGTAATTCGGGTCGGGTTGGGTTCGGTTCAATAATTCGGGTCCGGGTTTTTTGCCCACCCCTATGTTCTACGAAGTATAGAATTCGTTGATGTTCTACGAAGTTTAGAAGACCAATTTTAGAATAGGTCGTCTGCACATTGCTCTATGTTCTGCAAAAGTTAGAATAGGATGTCTAACAATTGGTTACAAAAGTTAGAATATGTCCTCTACAAAAGCTAGTTCTTCGAATGTTTGAATACGTATTCTTCTGTTTACTCTATGTTCTACGAAGTTTAGACAATCAATTTATAATCAGTTTAGAATTCCGAAAAATAAGGAAACTGAGTCATCGAAATAAGGAAACTGAATCTAGTATTTTAAGAAATCGAATATCTTATTTACATTACGTTCTGTGGATTGTAGAATTTTATTCTGCTTAGTTCATAATTTTTTTTTTAAATTCAAAAATCGTTTTCCTATATACCTAATTTCGGTGTCGATTTTTCTGCGTTTGGCAATTAAATATGATGCAGATCTACGTAACGTGTGGTGTATGGAGATCGTTTGAGAACAAGAAGTGGAGATATATGGTTGATGAAGAAAAATGTGCGAGATTACTTACCTTGCAATCCACTACAACTTTTGAAAAGCTAAAGATGATGGTTTCAGAAGACTACAAAATTAATCTATGCATTTTTTCGTCGCTGGGGTTTACAGAGCGAGCGATGATCTATTTCTTTTTTGAAATATTATCTTTGATTAAATGGAAAAATATGAAAAATGTGGGAGAAAACTTCGAACTAGAAACATCAATCAAGCATCTCCCATTCATAAACCAGCTAAACCAACGAATATTATTATAAGTGGCCCCCTAAAATATGTTTAAATCTAATGGTTCTGATGAAGGGTATAATATGATTTCAATTAATATAAAGTTTAGTTCACTAATCTTAAATGAAAATGTATAGATGGATAAACTTCATAAAAAACATCTTTATTTTCAATTTTTCCTTGATAATTCATTACTTGCAATGCATATCTTCGGTTTCGACAAATTTCTGTCGTTGGAAATTG
The DNA here is from genome assembly GCA_900406555.1 of Pseudoturritis turrita. NCBI lineage: Eukaryota > Viridiplantae > Streptophyta > Magnoliopsida > Brassicales > Brassicaceae > Pseudoturritis > Pseudoturritis turrita. The sequence goes on from OVBL01000343.1 coordinate 829,301, forward strand.
GTTGGAACCGAAGATATTCATTTATTATTTAAAGTCAAAGTAATTAAGTTTCATCCTCGTCAAAATTCCAACGAATTTTCTTGGAAACTTGTCGAAAAAAGAAATTACCGTCTTTTTGGTCAAAAGAATTGAATTTCCCTCTGTATTCATTACCGACAATTAAGCGAGAAAATCCCTCGTCGGAACTGATTTCTATATAAGCCCACCTCACATTCATACTCAATCACAGTTGATAAAAAATTCATTAAAAACTTCATCTACTCTCCCATTTTACCTCGATTACGAACAGGTTAGCTTTAAATTTTTTTGTTTTTTTTTGTTTTTTGCTTTATGTTATATTAATAACCACTCACGTTTATATTATACACATGTTAAGATTTTTTTAATCTTCTAACTAAAACTTTTTTTTTAATTTGTAGTTATGGCACAAAGATCGTAGGCTGGTTATATACAACATATCCGTGACATGGATCAACGGTCGCGGATACATGTCGGTCAAAGCTCCGGATCGCAACTCGGGGTCGTAATTTAATAGGAGATTAGATTTTGATTCGCGTCAAATGCGTGATTAGAATACTTGAAAAAAAAAATCATGATTTTTTTTTAATATATTAGAGAAATTAAAAATAACAAGATTATATGGTAAATATATTTGAACTTACAAAATTTAATTTGCATGACACTTGGTTTGGATGTAAGTATTTTGGTATAAATTGAACACGTTTGAGATTATAGGTTATCTCAAATTTATTTGAGTTCACTATTTAAAAAATAACGCATTAGTATGTAAAAATATTTTAAACTAAAAAATCAAAAAAAAAAAAAATGATGATTTTTTGAAATTAAAGCATTAGTTTTTTGTTTTCAATTTATTTTGTATGAATTGTTTGGATTTCGCCAATATTGATAACTTGTATATATGATTGATAGTTTTATAAGTTTCAACGGTTTGATTGATAGCAAACAGAGCAATAATTTTTGTATATTCTTTTAATAAAACTTATCAAAATCTTTAGATATATATATACATATATATATATATATATATATGTGTGTGTATATATGTATATATATATTTCAATCGATAAACCTATCGTATTTTTTTTTAAGTTGTAAAAATGTTATATTTGTAAAGTTGTACGTTTATAACAAAAACTCAATTTCAATTAAAGTAATATGGATAAAACTAAGCGATATTAAAGAAAATAATGGTATAATCAATCATATTTTTAAATATGGTATCCAAATGGACATTAATACAATTTTTATAAAGTAAATTTAAATTGACATCGATAAATGATGGAGAATTTGGTAAAAGGGGACAAATTAACTCACATATTGTCCCAATAAACATTTATTCATTTTTTCTATTTTTTGTCTATACTACCCTCAATAAAATATAAAAAATAAAAAATAAATGATTTTCAAATCTTAAAAAAATCGAAAATTATAAAAATGGAAATAATAATCCATATTAATGTATTAAAATATCATTTTTGGAAAAATCAAAGTTAAATTTTTTTTATATTTGTTCTACGACCTCCAAAATTCACATTCTACTTCTACGAGTAAGAAGAATATTTGTTCTGTATTTTTTTTATCTATATCTACCAAATGTATAATTTGAATTCTAACTTGCTATGTGTTCTACTATCTGGTAGAATACGTTTTCTACACTTTTCTCTGAATATTACCAAATTCTGAATACACATGCTACCATTCTTTCTATCTTCTACCATGTCCTGAATAGAAATTCTACCATTTTTCTATATTCTATAGTACGTAGAATGTGTTTTCTGCGAAATTAGTTTAGAAGATTTCCCCAAATCTAGGATCTACAGTTAGTGAATATTCCCCATATCTTCCCATATCTTTATTCCGAAAATGACGACATGTGAATATTGTTCACGATATTTTTCTTCTTCTTCGTTTGCTTTCTTCTTCATTTCTAAGTCTATTTTTCTGTTGAAGCCCCCTTAGTCCAGTGGTTTGACTAAGGGTTCATTAATACTTCTACACCAGGAGGTATAGAGTTCGAATCCAGGAGAATGCGATTTATGCAAATCAATGGAGGCAAAAATTACATCAGATTTTCAGCGTGGTGCAAGTAGAGCCGTTCGTCGTGGTCCAGCATATTCGTCGTGGTCACGCATGTCAAGGTTAAAAATTTTCTTTGTAGAATCGTCCATGTAATTGTTCTCATAATTTGTAATAGGTATTATTCCAGACGTTAAAGAAGTATATTTTTCTTCTTCGTTTCTCTTCTCCGTTTTATTCTTGTCTCTGGTTCTCTCTCTCTCTTCTTCTTCTCGGTTAATATGTTGCATATCTATGTAACATGTGGTGAATGGATATCCTGCGCCAATAAGGGGTAGAGATTTGTTGTTGATGAAGAAAAACGAGGTAGATTACTTGCTTTGGAATCTACTACTACTCTTGAGGACCTAAAGACTATGGTTTCAGAGGACTACGAAATTGAATAGAGCGTTATTAATATCGAGTGCAGTTTTTGACATGGCGATTTGATCAATAAGTTAGGATCTCCCCCAGTTATTATCTTAAATGATCGTTGTAAAAACATTTGTTGGGTATGTAAGGAAGAATGCATCGATACAGTTGTGTGTGACATTTACAGCTACAATGATAATCGAGAGAATATAGTCAACATTGATTTGAATAACGAGCCATCTTATTCAACAAATGGAGAAGATGATGGTATTATGCCCGAAAAATCAGAAGAATCAGTGGCTCCGGCTAAGCGGAATAATCACTTCAAACGCAATATCCATGACGTTCAGGTTCATGGTGATGGTGGTGATGATGGTGATGATGGCGTAATGTCTGAAAATGCAGAAGAAGACAGTGAAAAGATGGTTCGGTTTTCTTTGGTGAATGCTGTAAAGAAGGATCAATATTTCAGAAGCAAAAACGTTTTGAAGTCAACTATGGAAATATGTGCAATGAAGTATAACTTTGACTACATGGTTGTAAAATCTGATACAAAATGGTGGAATATGAGGGATGGGAACTACAAATGCTTCCAAGTCCTTGTAACGTTTCTTGCCTGAACAATCAAAGACTTCTATTGTTCTATGTACGAAATTGATGCACAACGAGATCCAGTGGTTACCGTGGACAAAGACTGGAACGTAGATACGATCAACCTCCAGATCCGACACTTTTCTTGTTTTTCCATGAGATGGAAGTTCACCGTTTCCGTAACCTGAGAGCAAACTATCCAATTTGAATTTTCTCTTATTCTCCAAAAATTGTTGTATGCGGTTCTGATTTGGACGCTGAATAAGATGTGTTCTCTCGGAATAAGTACATAAATGCGTCCATATCCTGAGAAAATGTTTAACCCGTGAATAATTTTGTAGCCATTTCAATATTTATAAGATAATATATATTGTATTTCTAACCTCGTTACGAAGCCATTCTTTGGGGGGTAATAATACGATTTGCTAAAACAAAACTATAAACACTTGGACCAATATGTAGATCCCTGCAATTTTAGCACCGTTAAACATTTAGTATTTAGTGATACATGGAATGTAAAAAAATTTAATAGAAGCAAGTTTTGGGTTATACGTGGGCGACATAGACCAGTCTTGTAGTTGTGTACATGCTTTTTGTGAAACAAAAACCAATGGGGAATCAACATTTTCTTTTCTGATTTCTGACATTTCGAAGTCAGTTATGTGTCACATTGTCGACTTCTCGTGAACACTAGTAGTATGCGTTTTAGGACTTGAAATATTGACAGGTCGAAAAGAAGTCATTGGGGTCAACCATTCAAGTGGCTCTTGGACCTTTGAAGGTTGTGTTGGATCGAAACCATTTACTACCGAAACTTGAGATAGTTGACCTATGGTTTTTCGGAAGAACTCTTGCGTACCCAATTCCAGCTCGATATCTGAAGTCAGAGTCAAATATACGTCTTGTAGATTTTCGGACGAGACATTACAGTCTATTTCATCTATGTTTTCAGCCTGTTAATAGAAAAACATCAACTCATATAATTATTACAAAAAAAGAATACAATACATAAAATAAGTTCATATTGTTACATTGTTAAACAAAAAAGGAGTTACAAAGAGTTAATCACAATGTTACAAACTTATGTGACAAAGATGTAAGCAAATTACATTGTGATAAACCGGTTACAACATTCCATTTTAATAAACAAGTGACAATAACAAAAAAAAGTGATCAAGACTTCGAGTTTTTATTATTGCATACATTTCCTTGTGGCTGAGAATGGTCGACAGTGGAGGGTTTTGAACTATTGGATGGCTCTCCATTGTTTCTTGTAAATGTAGCTAGAGTGACTGCATTCTTGAGATTTCTAACCTTGCTCTCTAATTTGACAAATCGGTCTTCAAATTTTTTTCTCAATCTTCTCCTCCAAAGAAGCGTGAAACAAACTTTGAATGAAATACTTAATGTCTTCATCAAGAGCTCCATTTTTTGCTGTTGATCGTTGGCACAACAATTTCTGCTTCTGTCTCTCTGCACCATGATCACAGAGCTTTTTCTTACCCATCCCCGAACCAGAAACAGAGTTGTCTTCTGCGTATGGAGTTCTAACTTCATCAACAACATCAACAATCTCATTCTCTACCTCTACCTACTCTAGGTCAGCAAGATGCGAAGAAGTCTCAACCGATTCTTTAAATTCCCATATATTATGACTCTATTCTTTTGCAGCTCTAATGAAAGCATTTATACGATCAACTCTTTCATCTATCATTTCGCCGCCCCATAGAAAGTCAGTAGACTCAAATACATCGAAATTCCCGATAGAAGAGATGTATGGATACATAACATCCTACAAGAAAGTAAAAAAAAAAAACGTTAGGATCTTTTGGAGGTCTCTAGTTGTATAAGTAAAAAAACAAACGGTTATACAAAAAATAACTATTATTTTCAAACAAGTACTCACCTCCGATCCAACTGAGGTCTTTAGTTGAATGATTTCTTCATACGATACCTTTGCAGCTCCTGACCAGTTAGAATATATAGGACCTACTATGAAATCCTCATTGATTTTTTGCCCTAACATAACCCCAAAGTCCATAGTAGCTTTCATAATCCAAATCTGAAATGCGTATGAGAAGCCATCCAAAATGTAGTTCTTCTTCTGCTTTAATTTCTCCCTACTTTTCTTGATCGACTGCACTAGAACATCAAATGCGTGAAGATATTAACCTTCTCGTCCTTCGCCATTAACAAACCCGCAAAAACACACAAATACACCAACCGCAACCTGTCCACACGCTTCCACTTGTTAATACCTTTTATGTGCACCTCTTTTATCGCCTTTATGTTAATATTACAGCGTGTCTTTAGCAACTTACTCCAGAAACCCATATCATCTACCCATTCCTTAATGCCACAATTGTCATCTTTTTCGTACTTGAGCCCAGTAACTGCATGGAATTCTTGCAAAAAAAATCGTAGAGACCTCCTAGAAAACACAAACCATAGCTCATGCAGTTTGGCGGTATCAAGCTGCTTACACATGAAGATATGTATCAGTTTCCCCCAGTATCCGAGACAATTGTCATGAATTGCCAGAATCTGAGCGAAGACCGGTTCTATCTTCACTTCATCATATTCATCTGGCAGCACCTTCTTCAATATCTTTGGAAATGTCATTTTGCAGCTGTTGTTGATCTTTTCCACTTGCGGTTCATTTTCTTCCCTAAAAAGTCGTTTTGGTAACTCTAAATCCATACCTACAAAGAATGAAAACAACAGAATTCTTAGACATTATCATGTTTTTTTTCAAATCAAATCCAGCTTCTTCGTCTCTATGAATATGAATAGTAAGTAACACAATCCCATATTAATCCCATCAACAAAATTCACTCAAAGTATCTGATCAAGTTCCATCACCAATCTATTGACACTAACTTCACCAAATACACAACCACGTATTCACATTTTCGTAAATTCATGAACACGAAGACTAAATCAATCTATGGACACTAACTTCACCAAATACATATCTCACAATTCATGATATGATCGCGATTGAAAAATGAAATTGATGAAAATTTGGAATATCTTGAGGGGAAGTACTCGACCCCATTTAAGTAGCATCATCGACCCTGACTAGCTCGAATATGGAAGAACGGGAGCTGAAACCAATTCGAGGAGGAAGACTTCGGCGGAGAAAACGAGGAGGAGGAAGGATTAGGAGGAAAGTCGGAGGAGGAGAAAGAAAAGGAGAAGGATAACAGAGTACCGCCGACGAGATTTGACTCGCCGGAGATGACGAGATGACGGAGAGGATAAGGACATAGAAAACGATGAGGAGGAAAGTCGGAAGAGGAGGAAGAAGATTAGGACGAGATTTCACTCTGATGTATCGTGTTTTTATGGGTTTTTAACCATTTTTTTAAATCTCATTTTGAGTCTTTTACTTTGTTTTTGAGTCTTTTTGGTGTTTTGCTGTTTATAAAGTCTTTTAGGTGAAATAAGTCAAAATGATGGAATTTGGAGCAAAAAAGGTTGAAGAAACAAGTTTAAGAGTCAACAGCTAGTTCACTCGGTCATGAGTACCATTCCAGGACAAGTTTCCTGCACCCGTTTGAACATTCGTATGAGTAAACTCGGTCACGAGTACCAGTCCAGGACAAGTTTCTTGTACCCATTTTAACATCCGCATGAGTACACTCGGTCATGGGTACCGGTCTAGGACTTTGTTTCTGCACCCGAGTGACTGAGCAGATTTGCCAGATTTTGACAGATTTCCTTTTTCTCCCTGGCTTTTTCCTATTTTAATTAGATACGACTTTAGACCTATTAATATGAGAGTTTTAGCCATTGTGGAGGCTAAGCTTTATTTTTCATTCAGACTTTTAGTTTATTCTCTTTCTAAGCTTTGGGAGAAGATCTTTGAATCCTATTTGACAATTTGGAGAAGATTTCTAAACCTCTTATTTGTTTTATTGATTTCCATCATTTCTTTCATTATTTCATCTTCTGCTTTGATTTCTACCATGTCTGAGTAGTTTTTCAATTGGGTTTTAGGGTGTTCCAAAGGGATTTCAGGGTTTGATAAATTAAGATATTGATTCAGGGATTGATAACTTAGTTTCTTCATCTAGGGTGTTCTTATTGCTGAAACTTGATTAGCTACCTAGTTTCTGATTTTAGGTTGTTTAACACACCAAAAGTGTTGTTTAAAAGCCTGAAAGAACCTATATGAGCAAATAGCCAACAAAAGCTGATGTTATGGTGTTTTGTGAACACATCAAACTTGAATATAAAGCATGTTTAACCTTCTAAATCCAAACGACAGTTTAGGATCTTAGGTTGTTAGGCATAGTAATTGGTACTACGACAGTAGGTCAATTTGATTTCGTGATTTAAGTTCTAGAACGAATATGCTTTCCCTGATGATTAATCTAATTCTGCATACCTGAATCCCTTCGAATTCCCTGATGCCCAATGCTTTTAATTCATAAGTTTACATCGATCTTCTTATTACTTTTCTTGCACTAAACAAAAACTCATATTTTGTCTTAGCTTAGTTTCACTCTTTAAGAGTCGTAGTGTGACACTTGGTCCTTGTGGATTCGATTCCTACATTACTACAACACTTGTTGTGAACCTGCAGTAGTTTATATAGGGTTAAAAATCCGTGTATCAAGTTTAGAGTTTAGTCTAAGACACTAACTTTTATTTTATTCTTTTGTATAGTTTATGGCCATGGATTACAACGATGGACCACAAGAGGAAGAAGACACATTCGAAGAATACATTCAAGATGAGCCTTATGTGGAGCCACCATTTGATGAGAGTGTGCTTACACCAGAACAAAAAGTGAAGTTGGATGAGCTTTACAAAGAAAATACAACTTTGACAAGGAGTGACTTAGCGGCTATGATCCGGTTGAACCTCATCTCACACCGGGCATCACTTGAAGAAAGAGAGCTCACGTCATTTGAGATAATGTAGCTCATGCACTTGATGAAGTAATATTTTGGGTTCCACCATGCTAACTAGAAGGTACATGAGATTCAACCTTTGAATTTCATGATAATGAGGATAGTCACATGCCTTGTAGTGAAGATGTAGCTTCTAGTTTGCATACTCTCATGCTCATTGATGATTGTTAGGATTTAATATGCAAGACTCAAAGACTAGATACTCTAAGAGTAGAAAAGCTTGCCAGGGATTATCATGAAGTATGTTTTGATATCCATTATATGTATGCTTTAAGTGTTCATTATCTCGAGTTGAAATTTTTTACCAAGGGGATGTGCTTGATATAGATAATCTCTTGAATGAGATAGAGGACCACGAGGTTGAGATAGATTCTAGGAATGAGAATACTGTGTTATACATGATTGATGAGGATGAAGTTAACTATTTTTTGATAAACTCGTTTAAACCTGAAGTTGACTTTATCTTTCCATTAAATGCATTTGATTCTCATGAGCATCTAACCAAGTAAGATTCCAAGATATATGCTACATTTGTAGAATAGTTCTTTGATGAGAGTTTTATCTCTGTACCATGGATGTGTTCTCTTGCACATTTTGTTCATTTTCCTAATAGGAGAAGGACCAAAGGTCCATTGTCCCAACCTTTTGATTCTCATGATTAATCTACGTATTCCGAAGTCAAGCTACTAACTTAAAACAACCGTTTGGTGGGAGGTAACCCACTGGTAAGTTTTTCTCTCTCTTATTTATCTTTTATTTGAGTCTGTTTTACCTTCTTTTTGGTTTATTTTCACATCGAGACGGTGTGAAGTAAGTCCGGGGGAGGGTATTTATTGTTTACTAACATTATTTTATTTCTTTTATTTTCTCTTGAGTCATTTTGATGATTTTTCTTGAGTCATTTTATTAAGTCAAAATTTGTAGGGAACTAAGACCTTTCAAGGATTTATGTATGATCGAGATTTCTAGTGATCATTCCATCAAAGTTTGTTTGAGGTGTTCTAACTAGAAACCACATGACTGGACTTCCCCAGAAAATTCCAACTTGCAGAGATCTTGATGGCACTAATGTTGACTCATTTTATTGGATCACTAACTGGACTTTATTTTTTCTCATCAAAGGCATGATATCAAGGAAACGCATCAAACATTCAGGGTCTTCTTTCACCTTTTTACCGCTCTTTGCTGACCCTGAATGGCCAAACTCATCTCCAGTTTGGTACCCACCTTTACCTTACCTTCTTTCAAACCTCATGTACTCTTGTTTTTCGTTATCATATGCGCAGATATGTGCAAAAAAGTCGGAGAGAAAGGATCGACACAGTTTTCTAGCCACTGCAAATTCAGTACTTGAGAAAACTTGGTGAAGTGGAACGATCTGAGATGAGTCCAGACATTTTTCCTTGAAGAATTTAAAGTCCAAATTTCGTGGCTCTCTGAGACTAAGTATCAAGAATCGATTCCCCTCTCCAAATTTTTTTTTTTTTTTTTAAATGTGAATCAGAGAGAAAGGGGATTGAAATGGCATTAAAAAGTTTCAAGGTCAAAAGAAAACCTAAGGAAAACGTCTATGGTTGATTTGCAGTGAGTTTGCATAGAAGTTTGGTTGAGGAAGAAGTGGTTGGAAACTGTGGACATCAATAGATACATTCTCTCTTACAATTTTTCATAATGTCTTGCTTCCTTCAAAGCGTCTGGGAACCACAAACACATTAGCGCACCATAAATCAACCATTCCTTCACCTAAACCGTATACCCTGATGGATTCCCTTTGATAAGAAAGCACATGCCAATTTTAAATGAATGTCAAAAGTCAACTGATGTGAATTCGAGGTTTTTGCAGGATTGGGATTAGGAGTATGGACCAGGCTACGAAAATCATGGAGGGATTATAATGTGAATGGTTCGAATTGGCTTTGTTTGATGTGGCAGATTCTCGTTTAGAACATGAATTCCAAGATATGTGAGTTCCCATGATTTTCAAACCTTTTTCTGTATTTGGATTTTTTTTTTGCTTGAGGGCAAGCAAAGGTCTAAGTCCGGGGGAGTTGATCTATCGTCTCTTTATGGGTTTTTAACCGTTGTTTTAAATCCCATTTTGAGTCTTTTACTTTGTTTCGAGTCTTTTTGGTGTTTTTGGTGTTTATAAAGTCTTTTAAGTGAAACAAGTGAAAATGATGGAATTTGGGGTAAAAGAGGTTGAAAGAACAAGTTTCAGAGTCAAAAACTAGTTCACTCGATCAGGATTGCCAGTCCATGACAAGTTTCCTATACCCGTTTGAACATCCGCATGAATACACTCGGTCACGAGTACCAGTCCAGGACAAGTTTCCTGCATCTATTTGAACATCCGCATGAGTACACTCGATCACGGATACCAGTCTCGGACTTCGTTTCTACACCCGAGTAACTGAGCAGATTTGCCATATTTTGACAGATTTCCTTTTTCTCCCTGGCTTTTTCTTGTTTTGATTATATACGACTTTAGACCTATTAATAGGAGATTTTTAGCCATTGTGGAGGCTACGCTTTATTTTTCATTTAGAATTTTAGTTTATTCTCTTTCTAAGCTTTGGGAGAAGATCTTTGAATCCTATTTGACAATTTGGAGAAGATTTCTAAACCCTCTTATTTATTTTATTGATTTCCATCATGTCTTTCATTATTTCATCTTCTGCTTTGATTTCTACCATGTCTGAATAGTTTTCCAATTGGGTTTTAGGGTTTTCAAAGGGATTTCAGGGTTTGATGAATTAAGATGATGATTTAGGGATTGATAACTTGGTTTCTTTATCTAGGTTTTTCTTATTGCTGAAACTTGATTAGCTACTTAGTTTCCGATCTTAGGTTGTTTAACACACCAAAAGTGTTGTTTAAAAGCCTGAAAGAACCTATATGAGCAAAGCATCCCTAGCCAACGAAAGTTGATGTTAGGGTATTTTGTGAACATATCAAACTTGAATATAATGCATGTTTAACCTCCTAAATTCAAACGACAGTTTATGATCTTAGGTTGTTAGACATAATAATTGATACTACGATAGTAGGTCAATTTGATTTCGTGATTTGAGTTCTAGAACGATTATTAATGCTTTTCCTGATGATTTATCTAATTTCGTATGCATGAATCCCTGCGAATTCCCTGATGTCCAATGTTTTTAATTCATAAGTTTACATCGATCTTCTTATTAATTTTCTTGCACTAAACAAAAACTCATATTTTGTCTTAGCTTAGTTTCAGTCTTTAAGAGTCACAGTATGACACTTGATCCTTGTGGATTCGATCCCTACATTACTACAACACTTGATGTGCACTTGCAGTAGTTTATATAGGATTAAAAATATGTGTATCACACTCGCCGGAGATGACGAGACGACAGAGAGGATGATATCGGCGGAGTCAGAGAAATAGAGGTTCGAGAAGAGGGTAATATGTAAAAGAAACCCTTTCTAATTTTCGGTTTTTATGAAATCCTTTCTATTTTTCTAAATTATTTTAAAATATTTTAAAAATTAACAAAAAATATTTGTTAACATTATTCAAGGGTAAAAAAGAATTTTTTTTAAACTAAATCCTAATGGGACAGTGTTATATATAAGAAAATTTATTGGGACAATAGGTGAGGTAATTTGTCGCTTTTTGGAAAATTTCTCATAAATGATTCATCGTTAAAACATGATGTTATATAATATTTTAAAATATTAAAATATTACGTTTTAGTTGGATTTAAATTTGTAACACATGTATCTGTGGCGTTATGTTAAAAAAATTAATGAGAATATGTAGAGATTTCTACCATGACATATATAATTAATTGGAATTTTTTTGATTGGTTAATTTAATTGATGTGTCCCTTAAATTACTCTTTGATCGACACATATGATTTTTTGCACTTATATCTTCTCAATTAATATATAAAAGATTATGTTTTAAAAATAGTTCCAAAGTCTCCAGAATCAACTTTATATACATTGTCAGAATCTTCTAGGAAATTTTCTGAATAATTTCCGATAACCTCATCTTCCGAGCCATGCCGAAAATATATTTTTTACGGAAATTTTCCGATGAAATTCTGACAAATACGATAATAGTATTATTTAATAAATCTGTGGTTTTCGGAAATTTCTCAAAAAACACCGATACTTTTCCAAGGTAAGTTTCCTCATACTTGTGTGTCGTAATGTCGTCAGAAAGTTTCCGAGAACTTACCGAGAACTCTTTTCTGATGACTTTCCGAGAATCTACTTTGTAGCAAGCTTTCTGACGAATCTTGATTTCCGAGACTCGCCTTCCGAGAAAATATTTTTCGTCAGAATATCATTGGAATAAGGAGTTTCCGACGAATACTGCCGTCGGAATCTGTGGCGGTCCACAAAACTGCATCCCTACTCACTTGGTCCATGCACATTGTTCTCTCCAGGAGGTTGGCCGCCTATCCTAGATCTTCCCATTTTTAAGAAGTGTATTCTTGTAATGTAAACTCGTAGAGGCTCGAGTTTGATTCCCGCTCAAAACTCGAAGCGCTGCTTATGGGTTAGTGTTGTGAATTCGGCCAAGAAGAATCAAAGAAAAAACAAAAATAAGAGAGAAAAGCAATTGAGGCAAATACCCCTTTGTCTAGGGTTTATTATTGATTGTGTGAATGAATACAAACCCTTATGACCCTTTATATAAGCTCCAAAACCCGATACAATTAGGAAAATGAAATAGAAAATATTTCTATTTCTAAGAAGGCCCTTTTGCAGTACATTACAGATTTTATGAGCATTCCTCTGCTCACTGAAAAATGACCCTTGTGCAGTACATTACAAATTTTAAGTCACTAAGTATAACAGTTAGTACGCTTTAAACTTGTTTGGATGATAAATGATCCCACTAGTATGGTGTCGGAGGTTTCAATCCTTAAAGTCTGGAAGTTTAAGATTGTATGCAAGTGCCCCCACAACCTTACATATCTGTAGGATTAATCGGTTCGCCTGGATTACCCACGAGATTTCGGTAGTAGTTTCTATTGTAATGTCTACAACAGGGATATTATCCTAATTTTTTTGTAAATAATTTATCGTTTTTATTGATTCAATAAGTTTAACATTTCAAAAAAAAAAAAACACAATAACCGAATCCAAACAAAAACCTAACGACCCAAATAAAATTAAATTTAAATTTATTTTGATCAGATTATTTATGATCCAAACAACTTAAACTCGATCTAAAATCTTCATCCAAATTTTATTTAAATTGATTTTGGTATACTATTTGGGTTAAGAACTCAAAAATCCAATTCAAAACCTATATAACCCAACCCTACTTCTAATTTATCCACCCTACTTCTAATTTATCCATTGTGTAGCTAATAATTTGGTGGATTATCTTGCAAAAGAGAGTTCTATTGCTCTAGATACAATTGTTTATGTTACTTGAATAAAGTTTTTCAGTTTGTGAAAAAAAAGTTAAAAAACTAAAATTAGTGTAATTTATTATTAAAAAAATAAAATTTATAAATTAGAGAGATAAGTTTATAAGTGTATTAATAAATGGAACAATAGAAATCTAACCGTAATTCTTAATATGTGTAAAAATTCGTAAAAGAGTAATAAACTTCCATATATTAGTGGAAAAAAACTTCCATATCTTAATGAAAAAAAAACTTCCATTTACATTAAGACCTCTAGATCAGATCTCCAAGTCTAAAAGTAAAATCCAACGTAAAATGGAAAGTGATTCATCTCCTTTCCTCATTAATGAAGATTCTAACGTCCATTGAACCTATCATTTACCGAAAGTGAGAAAGAAAATATCTCTAATTCAAGAACAAAATCTAAATGTCCCCAATTACATATTTCCTAATATATCACACACACACACACACCGTATGTTGATGTATAAAACCAAAGCCATCAGGAAAAAAGAAAAAAAATATATCACACAATTCTTCTTCCACAACAACCCAAAACATTGATAACCTCTATGAGTTTTGCAATGATGAGAGGTGCTACTTCGACCGGAATTGTAGCTGTCATGGTAATGATGCTTGTGGTACTAAACCAATTAGAGAGTGTTATTGTGAATGCTTCATCATCAAACAAAACATCTTGTAATATCTATAGAGGAAGTTGGGTCTACGACAAATTTTACCCTCTCTATGATTCCAAGTCTTGCCCTTTCATCGAGAGACAGTTTAACTGCAAGCCCAATGGTCGTCCAGACAGCGATTATCTCAAGTATCGGTGGCAACCTTCTGGTTGCAATCTCCCCAGGTGATTCAATCTCTTCTTTATATATTTATAACATATTTTCGATACGTAGATCCAGTGCGTTATAAGATATGTAACTAATCTTAGCCTCTTAGGTGACTTGCTATATGAGAATGAATTCAATCTATATCGTGATGATTTCCGGATCAATTAGCATTGTTTCGGAAACTTTTGTTTGTTCTCAAAATCGGCCGCTAGACACTCGAATTTACATGGCATAGTTTTGTTATCTAGACGGCTAATTATCGCTAGGCGTCAGCGCTTAATTAACAATTTTTAGAACATTGGTATTTCGTGAGGGGCATCATAGGTTTTTAATTAGGATAGATTGGACTCAAAACCTTAATTATGTGGCATAGGAGTTCGTATCTAAGAATGATATCTATGATATTGTCACACACACACACACACATATATATATATATATATATATATATATATTTAAGCAGTAAAGTCATTGAAGACGTACGAATCTATAACAAGCTGGTAGATAAATTGTAAGTTTCATTAGAAATAGAAATTCATGCATCTTTTAAAAATGTACCTTTCTCAGCTAAAACACATTTATAATGCTATTGTCGATTTCATATTAGCAGTTAGAAAAAAAAACAATGTAACTATAGGTTAAGCATGCACATCGATATATATATATATAGCTGGCGTTAATACGAACTTTTTTTTTTTTTTTTTTTGCTAAAAACACTAATGTTAATTAATACGAACTTTGTTAAAACTAATCTATAGAAATGGATAATTATGAGTTTTGGGTATGAGTAGGACAGTTATTTTTTGGAATTAAGTAACCGAAGCTGGTACATAGATCCAAAACTATATTAAACAAATTCATAGAAAGAAAGAAATTAAAGCTTACCAAACCTTATATATAAATGTTAAACTGAGTAAATATATATATATATATATATATACGTACATATTCTTCTTATGAAAATGATGTATGGTGCAGATTCAACGGCTTAGATTTTCTGGGAAGAATAATGAAAGGGAAGAAATTGATGTTCGTAGGAGATTCACTGAGTCTGAATCAATGGCAATCTCTCACGTGTTTGCTCCACAACGCCGCACCAAACGCCAGTTTCATCAACACTCGTTCCCCTTCCGGCCTCTCCGTTTTCTCCTTCCCCGTAACGTTTCTAACTTCATTGAAACTTGTTTTTTTTTTCCTGGTATGATCCGGTTTAAACTGGTTTTAGATTAATTCTGGTTCGGTTCGTGTATTAATGCATGAATGCAATAATGCATGCAATGCAGGCTTACAATGCAACGATTATGTTCTCAAGAAACGCGTTTCTGGTGGATATAGTCGGAGCCCCACCGAAGCGAGTGATGAAGCTCGACTCAATCTCGAGCGGTTCGTTGTGGAAAACCGCAGATGTTTTGGTCTTCAACTCTTGGCATTGGTGGCTTCATACCGACCGAAAACAACCGTAAAATCTTCTTCTTTGTGGAACATAAATCGATTAGTATGGACTTATAGTATATAACTAATGTAAGCATTTGGGGATGCAGATGGGACGCAATTGAGTCTGGGAATGTAACGGTTAGGGACATGGACCGATTAGTGGCGTATGAGAAAGCGATGAGGACTTGGGCTAAGTGGATTGATCAAAACATTGATCCTTCCAAAACCAAAGTCTTCTTTCAAGGTGTTTCTCCTGATCATACCCAGTGAGTTTCTTCCGCTATATAACTTTTTTTTTTGTTAGATATCTATATATATTTTTATAAAATCAACGACAAAGAATGAGACGATATCTTTTGGATATAATAAGAGATTCCAGACACTAACATGGCAAATGCATGTTTTTGGGATTAATCTGAGTTTCGTTAGAAATGTATATCTTCTTACAAGTCATAATTCGACAGCGGGTCTAATGTTTCCGGATGCTTTAGGTTAATATCAGAAGAATGTGTTTTTTCATATATATGTTTAATAATATCGGAAAAGTTGTGCCATTTTTAGTTACCTATCTTTATGCAATATAATATGAGGTCCTAATCGATAGCTTCATTTGTCTATATTTGGGACCGGGCTTGACATGCATAGATTGAAATAATTTGAAGTTGATTGCTTACATTGATGAAACATGATGATGTTACAGCTCAGACGAATGGAGGAAGCAAGGTAAAGGAAGCTGCATTGGAGAAACTAAACCAGTTATGGGATCCAAGTACCGAGCAGGACCACACCGAGCGGAGATGGTAATGGAGAAAGTGATAAAGACGATGAAGAATCCGGCACGGTTAATGGATGTGACATTAATGTCTCAGCTAAGGAAAGACGGACATCCTTCGATCTACGGATTTGGCGGTCACCGAGTACCGGATTGTAGCCATTGGTGTCTAGCCGGAGTTCCAGATAGCTGGAACCAGTTCTTGTACTCTGAATTGTTTCATTCTTGATTTATAATTATGGTTAGAGAGAGTCGAACCTTGTTCAATTATATATACATACGTTGTTTGTGTTGTTTTAATTGATTTATGATTTTTGATTGATCTATGATATAAATTTGGTTACATATTTGGGTTTATAATAGATAAAATTTTATTTGTTTATTTTAATAGTAACATCTCAGTTATAAATTTGATTTTGCGTAAATGCAGATTCTGGTTTTACGATGATCATAATCAAATTAAATCTAATCTAGTAGTATGAATTGATTTTATGATTTCTGTTCAGTTTGGATTTTATTTCTAGTATACCATTAGTTTTTTTTTTTTTTTAAATGAGTCTAATTTACTCATGCTTATTGTAAGATTATTCAGTTTTTAGATTGAGTCTAATATTTTTTTCTAAGTATGGTGGGTCGAAGCTTTTTATTTTTTTAAGAAACTAGGTGACTTCCCGCTATACGCGGGCTAATATATTTTTAAGAAATTGATAAAGTTTTATTTAGAAGTGGAAATTCAATTTACAATTTGATTGCTCCTAGATTTTTTCTATCTTTAGTTTTATCGATTTTATGAAAAAACTAAAACAATAAAAATGTAGCATATAGATCAGTTAGAGCTTATCTGGTGAAAATATGAAATTGTGTACGGTGTTTCTAACTCCTTATATAAGTTACGAAAACATTAGAACCTTAACATAAACTATACATCCATAAAAATAACATATTATAGATCGACAATATATTAAAAAAATATATGCTTAAAGAATTATGAACGATGCTTCCACACACTAAACATTCGATGTAGGTATAAACTATATCTATTATCTTCTTACTCTACGGTAATTTCGAAAATCGATATGAACTCATATGAAAACCTAAAACCACTATTATAAAATTATAAGAGGCGATTTTAAAATCTAAGTTTTCTTTTTTTTTCTAGCTATTATCGAATAAAAAAATAAAGAATATTTTCTTTTATTTGGAAAAGATAATGATAAAATTTAACAAATATACAGAAAAATATTTCTGACAATTCAAAACGTAGAGAACATTCATTTTCGGCTTTAGAGATTATCTACATACAAATTTTTTTACTAAAGATATTTGTGTTAAGAAGTCGTGCGACATGAAAACATTGATAGCAATATGGGGAAGTTCCCATCAGGCAACAATGGTTCCGCCTGACTCTACTTAAACATGCATATTGTTTAGGCAAATTTTAACCAGGTTCGCAAGTAAGCAGATCTACGGAATGACAAAGAGAAGTTTATCTTTATTAATCAACGAAGTCGGCTTGTAACCGATGGTATTACAACGTCTAGGTATCTAATGCGTTATAAAGAACTTCGTTGGACATCGAAAACAAGGGCTAGATCTTCAATTGCTATCCCTGGGATGTTGCGAAGATGTAGCTCTCGAGTTTTCTAAGTCTTTTGTGATCATCTTCTTCTCTCCGAGATGTCTCTATTTATAGGACTTGATAAAATCATTTTTGGATTATGATGGGAATTGATGTATCAAGACCTCCAAGCTTATCTCCTTAGTAATCGGGATACTTGATATACTTGAATCCTTTATCTCTTCATATTGTGAAGTCTAGATAATAACAAACCTCACAATACCTGAGATCGCGAAGTCTCTGCCAAGTTATCTTAATAGCCACGTATTATTTATACCAAATAAATTAACTAACCTTATAGCGACGTCATAACGGTGTTAAAGACTTGGTAACGACGTAATAACAATGTCTTACTTGGTAATGACAAATCATTTCCACGTCTTACATGACATAGACGATGTATTGTCAGGTAATAGCAGGTTATTATCTCGTTTCACCTGACGTGGACGATGTATCGCCAAGTCTTACATGACATAGACGATGTATTGTCAGGTAATAGCAGGTTATTACCTCGTTTTACCTGACGTGGACGATGTATCGCCAAGTTTTACATGACATAGACGATGTATTGTCAGGTAATAGGAGGTTATTACCTCGTTTTACCTGATGTGGACGATGTATCGCCAAGTCTTACTTCTTAACCGGGACATATCAAGATTAACCGAAATTAGCTAGGTAGTGAATTTATTTTCCCCAACAGTTTGCCCCCCACTCTTCGATTTCTTATTTAGAATTTGAAGAGTAGTTAATTAGAGCTTGCTATGACGGTCTTCGTCCAGCGATGTATCTCAATGCTAAAACCTGTCGGATTGCATTTTTGCATGTACGTATACATTTCAATTTTTCTTGTGTATATATCTAGACACATATGAAAATATTATTTTCGTAGTTCTCGATTTGGAGATGTCCATAGTCATGTACACATTATGACATGTCCTGTTGGAAGAGATGTGTTGTCTCCGACCAGCCAGGTATACGAAGAGGAAGTATTTTGTTTCTTCAGGTAGTGGCACGTTTATCTCAGTAGACAGATATTTCCTCGCGACCGGGAAGCTTTCGACAATCTAGGACATGCCGATATACTTGACAAGTTGCAAGTTCATCCCGTGGATTTTCTCACTTTCTTCCTTTTGTTATTTTTTCTAATGCATTGATGAAGTTCTTGATTATCGTCAGTGAGGTTCAGGGAAGTAGAGATTGCGTAGACCAAGCTCAATGGTGAAGTTCCATATATTTTCCCAGAGGTTGTCCCAGACTTTGAAGAGGGCATTTCTGCTTCCTCTACCTCTACCAAGTTGTAGTTGTAGTTGTAGTTGTTCGGTTTTGTTTTGTGAGTTTGTTATATCCTTTGGACTTATCTTTGAAACTCTTGTGGTGATGTTTCCACTTTAAGGATTGACCTCGTAGGTTCTTCCAGGTTACAGTTGGCATGTTTGTTTTTTGAACGTAGCATGTTTCAAAACTCGATGAGTAGGACCTCCTTTAGCACTTATCATCTTAAGAAGTCATCCATTATTCATGTTAACGATCAAGGACGTTGATGATCACATAGATCGCTTACTCAAGGGACGTCCCATGATTGCATTATCGTTAAAGTAACCTAGGTAATCATGATGATGATCTCTGGATCGCTATAACGATCCCTGGACCTCAAAAACGACATAGATAATCAGAACAAATGATCTTTGGATCGTGATCAACGATCTTGAGACCTTAAAAGCGACATTGGTGGTCACTCATGGCTTAGTCATGATAAACTCTTTGGAGAGGACCTCCTCTCTTGTGTTTTTATTTATTTGGACATCGTATGTCGCTCAGGTTTATAATCGACTACGTTTGGCACTCTTTTGCTTTGACATCGCTATTGGTTTAGTAGTCATCAAGGTTATTGCCCATTACTTTGTAATGTCGTATTGTTTGGAGGTATTACCTCTAGTTTATCTCGTAACTACCATTGTCGTAACATATTGAGACTATGCCTCTTTATTCACTTGGTTATGACCGTAGTCAACAGCCTTTTGAGGTCGTACCTCGTGATTCATTTGTAGTGATTATTCTGATCACTTTTTGGGGAGGTTTTACCTCTTAATTTATCAAGTCGTTGTGGTTATCACAATCAGTTGGAGATAGCCCTTTCCTATCTTGTCAGATAATGACAATTGTTATTTTCATTTGGGAGGTTTTACCTCTTGAATTGTCAAGTTGTTATTACTGACACAGCCTGTTGAGGTAGTGTCTCTTGACTTGTCAAGTAATGACTTTCGTTACAACCTCCCAGAGGATGTACCTCCAAATTTACCAGGTAGTGACTCTCGTTACAAACTACTTTAAGGATGTACCTCATTGTTTATTAGGTAATGACTGTTGTCATAACCTCATGAAGATGTACTTCTTCGTTTATAGGGTATTGACGTCTGTCACAACCTCATGAGGACGTACCTCTTGGTTTTTCAGGTATTGACTTTTGTCATAACCTTCTGAGGAGTACCTCTTGGTTTGTCAGGTATTGGCTATCGCCATAACCTGTCGAGGATGTACCTCTTATTTTATTAGGTATTGGCTGTCGCCATAACCTGCCGAGGGTGTACCTCTTCGTTTGTCAGGTGTTGACTGTCGCCATGACCTGCCGAGGATGTACCTCTTGGTTTATCAGGTATTGGCTATCGCCATAACCTGCCGAGGATGTACCTCTTATTTTATTAGGTATTGGCTGTCGCCATAACCTGCTGAGGGTGTACCTTTAGGTTTGTCAGGTATTGGTTGTTCTTAATACCCATTGAGGTCATGCCTTTAAATTATTGATGACAGTTATCGCAGTCAAGTTTGTCACAACATAACGCGTGGTTGCTGCTTGTCTTGCTTTCGGGAAGTGTTGCCCTCCATTCGATTTGACACTGACCATGGTCATTGTAGATTAAGACATTGCCTTTTATTTTTTATAAATGGATATAGTCGAAGCCTTGTCTAAGGAGGTCTTGCTCCTGAATAATTTTGACATGACCATTGCTCGAATACTTATACTTAGAATCTCGTAAGATTCATATATTTAAGCTCTTTTATTATAATGCTTGTTTGTAGACATGTGGCAAATTACTCAAATAAAAAAAAATTAAAATGCAGCGACGTCTCGTGGATCGTCGAAGAACAACAAAAAACCAAAACTTGAAAGATTAAAAACCTCTAAAAATAGTAGGTCATTAGGTGCAAGGCATTCTAGCTGTTAAGTAAGTTCTTGACTTTCCTATCATGCAAATTTTAAGCTCATGACTCGCATACCTTAGTTATTTAGTGTATGTCATGTCGCTCTATATGTGATTCTGACCACAATGATTGTTGGTAACAATGAGCTGGATCTTCTTCCCACTTGATTTATGCCCATGCTCTAGAGAGTACGTCTTCCATATTCTTGCACTGATACTTCGTTAGTTCCTTATATAGGTCACCATCTGGAAGTAGACCTCGTTTAAACGCCGAGATGGCAGTAGACGTGACACAGCTTGGGATGGATACTTTTTCCTTATTGAAACGTCCTACATAACTGCGTAGCGACTCTCCTTTCTTCTGTACCACCTCATAGAGGTCGTTGGCTGTCTTCTTCAGGTTCCTGCTACTTGCAAATTGTTCAACAAAAAGGTCGGTTAGAGACGCAAAGGAGTCTATCGACGCGTTTGGCATGTTCGTAAACCACTGGAGGGCTGGTCCTGTGAGACTTGAACCAAATCCCTTGCACATGCTAGCTTCCCTATAATCTCTTTGAATTGCGGTTGTGAACATCCGCTGCTTGTATTGTGCTATGTGGTTGTCAGGATCTGTCACCCTGTCGTACATCTTCATCAAGGGGAACGTGAATTTCTTCGGCATCTCCACAAACGCGATCTCATCCGTGAATGGAGTGTCTGCATAGCAGTTAGGAGCACTCTTAGTAATTGGGGGAGCTGCTCCTGGAAGTCGCTTAATCATTGCTTCCATTGCTTCCAGACGTTTGAAAACCGTCGCATTTATGCATGGATCGTCTGTTGATCGGTTTCGAGCGTCGACCTCGGTGCCTCTATTTTTGGCGACCAGAGAGACGTTCTCAGCTCTTAAGGAAGCGTTCTCCGCTTTGGGTATTGCTCATCGTTCTTCGTTCTGCTTCATCTGGGCGGTGAGTACCACCAGTTGAGCAGCGGGATCTTGAAGGTTGTTACCTCCTGCATGGACCTCGTTGTTCTCTCCGTTCGTCATATCTCACGTAGTTAAAACTGCCCCTCCTTCTAGCGCCAAACTGTTTAGGCAAATTTTAACCAGGTTCGCAAGTAAGCAGATCTACGGAATGACAAAGAGAAGTTTATCTTTATTAATCAACGAAGTCGGCTTGTAACCGATGGTATTACAACGTCTAGGTATCTAATGCGTTATAAAGAACTTCGTTGGACGTCGAAAACAAGGGCTAGATCTTCAATTGCTATCCCTGGGATGTTGCGAAGATGTAGCTCTCGAGTTTTCTAAGTCTTTTGTGATCATCTTCTTCTCTCCGAGATGTCTCTATTTATAGGACTTGATAAAATCATTTTTGGATTAGGATGGGAATTGACGTATCAAGACCTCCAAGCTTATCTCCTTAGTAATCGGGATACTTGATATACTTGAATCCTTTATCTCTTCATATTGTGAAGTCTAGATAATAACAAACCTCACAATACCTGAGATCTCGAAGTCTCTGCCAAGTTATCTTAATAACCACGTATTATTTATACCAAATAAATTAACTAACCTTATAGCGACGTCATAACGGTGTTAAAGACTTGGTAACGACGTAATACCAATGTCTTACTTGGTAATGACAAGTCATTTCCACGTCTTACATGACATAGACGATGTATTGTCAGGTAATAGCAGGTTATTATCTCGTTTTACCTGACGTGGACGATGTATCGCCAAGTCTTACATGACATAGACGATGTATTGTCAGGTAATAGCAGGTTATTACCTCGTTTTACCTGACGTGGACGATGTATCGCCAAGTTTTACATGACATAGACGATGTATTGTCAGGTAATAGGAGGTTATTACCTCGTTTTACCTGACGTGGACGATGTATCGCCAAGTCTTACTTCTTAACCGGGACATATCAAGATTAACCGAAATTAGATAGGTAGTGAATTTATTTTCCCCAACACATATTATGTAAGTGAAGACTTGGTGTGAAGCCTTGGAGCTTACGTTAGAAGAGCAAAAGTCCCGGGGGTAGGGTGAGCTGAGGGGAGACAACGTAAGTAAGCGAATGTGTAAACCCAGTTAAAAATGACTGTTCTAACGTAAGCTCCAAGGCTTCACACCAAGTTTAATTAGCTAATTCAAATAAATTGAACAAAAAAACATATAAAGATAATCTAACTTGAAAATTAGATATAAACCTTTTCTCTTTACTTCAATAATTTTCCTTCTTTCATTTCTTACAATCAAAGCTTTTATTAATCAAATATTTGCGAAAGCCATAACAAAGAATTAGCAATTGAACTGCAAATTTGCGTTTTAATGTTGCTAAGATAGGTTTGTTAAAAAAATATATTCTCCATTTAATATATTTTTCTAAAGCGTAAATTTTAGTAATGAATATTCTTTTGTTGATATATTCTTAAAATCTAGTATACAATTTTGTGTATCATCATTACACGTAATATAGGGTCATTAATTAATTAGTAGTCATAAATTATTATTTTCTAAATTTGCTATGATGATTGCAATGTTTTATATTTTGAATATGTTATTTGAATAAGTTATTATTGATTTGATTATATTTTACAAATTTTTTAGGACTTTGTTTTTGTGTTTTTGTAAATTGATCATATCCTTTAAATAATAAAAGAATACGTTTTGATAATATAATTCCAATAATTTCAATAGTAATTTCAACTTCCAAAAATTATAGTGTAGATAGATAAATATAATATATTGTTGATATTGCATATATATTTTTGGTTTGTAAAGTATGAAAATCGTATAGTATATTTTAAATACATAGTTTTTTTGTTTGTAGAGTTTTTTGGAAAACAATTATAGAATTTTTTCATATTTAAAAATAAATTCGCAAAAACAAAATAGTTATAACTTTAATTTTTTGTTTTGATTTTGCATATTGGATATTGTAATATTATAAACTATTTAAAAAATATAATCTAACAAATCTTTTTGATTAAAGTGATTTTTAAATAGAAATCTAGTGGCATAACATCGTAATTTTATGAAATTTTGTGACTGAATTGATTAAAAATGACATGTCATAATAAAATTTGTGAAAGTGATTTTAGAAGTGACACATAAGTAATTTTGACAAAATCATTTCTATAATGTTAAAGGGGAATTTTAAATTTTGCCTTATTTTTTTTAAAGGAAAATGAAATTGAATTGGTCATTTATAAAAAAAAGGAAAAAACTTGGCCTTAGAGCAAAAGACAAACAACATTTCTCTTTCACTTCACGTTTCTGCGAGTGTCATCGAGCTCCGGATCTCATCAGAGTTTCAGCAATCTTGGCATCATTCCGTCGCCAACCTTCCGATCTGTTCACCGACCGACGCCGTTTGGCGGACTTAGGAATCTGGAGATATCGATTTGAGAGAAAAGATCGTAGATTTACAATTTCTCCGCGAAAAAAAAGTGGGAGACAAGGATCATTCATGGCTGTGGTTGATGTTCACCGGTTTGCTGAGTCAATCACTTGCCATGCTTGGAGTCCTGATCACTCCAGTAACTTTCCGACTCTCTGATTTCCAGATGTTCTTGTTTCTGTTCCTTAGCTTTTGTTTCATTTACCGTTTGGTCTTTGGGAAGATGATAAAAGGAGTAATGGCTGATTAGAGAATATGAAAAACTAGTTTTTTCTATAGTTATATGTGGATCTATGATTTCGCTGGTAAGAAGATATATGAGGGAACTGAATTGACTTATGTTATATCTTGGGAATTAAATTGCTTGTAAATCCTTGAAATTTGACAACTTTCTGGTAAATTCTTGTTTCCCCTTGTGTTTGTTTGTCGGTAAAGAAGGAATCACGAGCTCTATGCCCCATTATAGGGAAATAACGATAGATGCGTTCGTATATATATTCTTACTAGTTTAGGCTCAACTATATTACTAGTTGAAGATTCAACAGAGATGCTATATTGCTATGTAGGGTTAGGAAGTGTTGTACCTTAGTTGATGAGCTTTTCTAAACAGATGAACCCATTGTCTTGTTACATATTGTTTAACGTCTTCCTCAAAAGCTATGTATGTGCTGTGACATTTGTTTTGTTTTTGTTGTAGTGGTTGCTCTCTGTCCTAACAATAATGAAGTTCATATCTATAAATCATCTCAAGACCAGTGGGAGAGATTACATGTCCTCCAAAAGGTGACACATTCTGTTTTGATCTGAAACTAATGAGCGTGCGCTCCTTTCCTTTCTCTTCTTGGGAATTCTACACTTATTCTTATTTAATTGATCACTTGTCACTGAAAAGTGCTCTATAGACAGCTGGGATCTCCCTTGCAACAACTTCATGATTATTGTTTGAATCGTTGCAGCATGACCAAATTGTATCTGGAATAGATTGGAGCTCAAAGTCCAACAAAATCGTCACTGTTTCCCATGACAGGAACTCGTAAGTTGCAACCTTTGATTAACTTAAGAGGAAATTGTTCATCTGGGTAAATTTGCACTTTGATTAATGCTATGCAAAAACCTTTTATTCTTAGTTCTTCACTGTTTTTATATTTCGATAAATTGAGTTTGGAATGCTTCTTGAAGGTACGTGTGGAGCTTGGAAGGAGGTGAATGGGTACCAACTCTTGTTATTCTTAGACTAAATCGTGCTGCACTTTGTGTCCAATGGAGCCCAAAAGGTAAATGTAACAGATCCAAAGTTTACGAGTTTTATAGCTTCATTGTCTGGGTAATATGTAATGTAGTTTTCCTATAATTTCTGCAGCTTCTAATCTATGTTCGTACTTTTTGTTCAATATCCTTAGAAAACAAGTTTGCTGTTGGAAGTGGTGCGAAGACTGTTTGTATATGCTATTATGAGCAAGAGAATAACTGGTAATTTTTCTTCTGCTCTTATATTCTCAGTATTAGTCATGGATGTTTGTTTGGCATGTTGCCTGACGTCTTAACTACAAATGATGTTGATGGTCTATTAAATGGTATTATGTTGTGTTATATACTTTCTTTTTGGTGGAAGTTGTATTATGTACTGGCATATTATTAGCATTAATTATCTTTATTATCTTGACATGCATAATTGTGTATTGTGTAAAGGTTTTGGAAGTGTCTGGAATATGTGCAATCGTCGCAAAGTATATATTAGTTTCATGTAAAGTTTCGGTATTTTGGTAGGCTGACATTTCTTGGCTTTACTTTTTTCAGGTGGGTCAGTAAACTTATCCGAAAACGGCACGAATCTTCAGTCACAAATGTTGCCTGGCATCCTAATAATGTGCGTGCAACCAACACAACCTAGTGTACTTCTATAGATGTTTTCTCTACCGAAAATATTCTATAGATGCTTTCTATAGAGTACATGATTCCTGCTGTTGTGCTCTCTGATTTTCTGTTTTGCATTAGATTCTTCTGGCAACGACATCTACGGATGGAAAATGTCGGGTATTTTCAACATTCATCAAAGGAGTTGACACAAAGTATGCTCATTACTTGAACGTGTACTTTGAAAACATTTTCGCAAAACATAGGGCAGTTTCTTATTTCTCTTCACTGAATGGGCTGATACAGGGATTCAAAAGCAGGCTCACCAGCGGAATCTAAATTTGGGGAGGTTCGATTTGTTTGGCAGGCTTTCCTTCTTTTTAATAAATATTATTATGGTTCAGCCATATATCTGTTCCCTCTACCCTCTCATCTAATGTTAGGGAGCTTCTTTCTGCTGTGTCTTTGCTGAAACAGCAAATTCTTCAGCTTGATCTCTCATATTCTTGGGCATTTGGTGTGAAATGGTCTCCAAGTGGAAACACAT
Source organism: Pseudoturritis turrita (assembly GCA_900406555.1). Classification (NCBI taxonomy): domain Eukaryota; kingdom Viridiplantae; phylum Streptophyta; class Magnoliopsida; order Brassicales; family Brassicaceae; genus Pseudoturritis; species Pseudoturritis turrita. The sequence goes on from OVBL01000343.1 coordinate 856,317, forward strand.
TAGCTTATGTAGGTCAGAATATCCTTAACACTTGATATGTTTGTCCATTGTGCTCTACCGAAATGATACAATGGAACTTCAACTTGGTTACACAAATTTTACTATCTCCGTCTCACCTCCCTTGTCTTTGTAATCTTGTATAGGTCATAGCTCCATGATTTACTTTGTCGATGATGTTGGTCCTTCTCCTTTAGCTCAAAGCGTTGCATTTCGAGATTTGCCTCTTCGTGATGTGGGTCAGCATCCACCCTTCTTTTACTTTTGAGAACCTGGTCTTCTCCGTGTGTTACGTCCTGAATTGATACATTTTCGGGAACTTTCTGTTTCAGGTCCTCTTTATTTCTGAGAAAATGGTGATAGGTGTTGGCTATGACAGCAACCCGATGGTATTTGCTGCAGATGATACTGGAATATGGTGTGTAGAACTCAGAAATATCTGCTTAATTTTCTCTCTTCAAAACTGTTTTGCATACAATCAAATATTTCCATCTTTGTATTCTTCTTAGATCGCAGGCCGGATAGTTAGTTCTGAAAACATCTGCACACTGATAATTGCTATGTTTACAAACGTATGTTTTGGGTCTGTAGGAGCTTTATCAGATACATCGGAGAGAAGAAAGCGGTATCTTCAGGTTCCAGTTACAGTTCGCAGGTACATACCAAATATTTCTTTCTTGTATTTGTTGCAATATGTCTGGTTTTTAGCTTTATAGTCTATAATATAAGTGAACTTTAGCTTATCCCTGAATTGTTCCTCAAAACGTAGTAATCTTTTGGGGAAGTGCAGTTGCTCCTCTTTTTCGGATTTACTACTTTCCACTGGCATTATTTGTTATGTTTTATCTAACCCGTTCAGTATGTTACGTTTTCAGTTTTCAGAAGCATTTGGGAAATTCTACGGTCAATCAAAGTCTGCAACGACCAACGATGCTTCTGAATCCTCTAAATCACGTGGTGGTGTTCATGACAACTGCATAAAGTAAATGTCTTGAGCTAACTTTTTGCTGTTACCAAATCATTTGCCCAAAAAGAAGTGTCCTTAACTATTTTACTCAATTGTCTGTTAGAGCCTGAACTGTAAATTTACCTGAAACTTGCAGCTCCATTGTACCTCTGAGCAAAGCAGGAAGTCCTAAAGTAATGCGATTTAGCACTTCAGGTCAGTCAGTTAAATTCATGTATTTCTTCATCGAATCAGCCGATTCAATTCCCAAAACAAACCCGAATGTGTCATTTGCTCACATATCAGTTTGTTATTTATAGGATTGGATGGCAAAATAGCCATATGGGATCTGGAGAACATGGAACAAGAACTTGGCCATCAGTTTTAATAAACACAATAAAACAAATCTGGATCACAAGAAGGTTTACTTAATTTGTATATCAGATTTTTTTTAGACTAAATGCCAGCCTCTTTTCTTAACCTTTCCAGTTTCATAATTGTTTCACTTTGTAAAACCACAATAAGAAAGGCCTTGTTTTCTTGGTTTGTGTAAGCAGTATATTAATAAGTTTTGGCTATGTCCTTTGCCTCTGGATCTTTGTAATATCTTGAATGCTTTATGATTGATTCATTATAGTTAACATCTTGTAATGCCCTTTTCTGTATTAATATCACATTACATGTCCAGCTTTGTGTCGAATCAAAGTCCATATCGAGCTGAAGTCAAACTATACCAAACCAAAAACATAAAATTTCTTCATCCTTCAAGTTCTTGAGAAATTCTGTTAGAACAAAAAGAAAGAAAAAAATAGTAGTTTTCCTTGGAAAATGAATGCGAAAATATCAATCAACAAAGGTGAATCTTCTTGTCTCATATGATATAAGTATAATCCAGAAGAACAAAACCTGCTGATGAAGAACAGACAAAACTAAGCATTTGGAATGCATCCTCCAATCATTCTCACTTATTGCGAGTTTTAACTACTGTCCTTGTCCTAAGCAACTTCCAGAATACCTATAACTATAACCTTTTTAAGCATAAACTAGAGATGTAACTCAGAAGCAGATACGCAGAGAAACACAACTTGCAATGATTGATTATATGTCTCCAAGATCATTCCTTCTCGTCCCATAAGCAATGAAGTTGACGCTAATGTCGTCTGACAATAACCATCGTCCTGTTATCGGGTTGTACACAAATCCAGCCATCTCTTTGACCTGCAAACCATAGGTTTTTTAGGTGACAATCCCAGTAGAGATAAACATATAAATAATCCATTCTTCACACAATATTACCACTTGTCCACATCGAGAGATGTGTATGCTTTTATTGTTTCAGTCGGCTTAAGATTACTTATTGAGATTAACATAGGCGTTATTGAAGAGGGGAGGGAATTGGCTTACATCAACTGAAGCACGTTGTAGTATCATCGTTAGTTCTTCAGGAGTTAGAAAACTTGACCACTGGTGTGTGCCTTTAGGAAGCTGCAGTTGATCATAATACAAACAACCAAATTGTGTAACCAACAACAAATGTCGCGAAATGGTGTTAACAGAAGATAAATGAGGTGTGAAACTGAAGATTACCCAATGTAGAATGTACTCTGCTGCAACAATGGCTGATGCATATGCTCGCATAGAGCGATTAATTGTAGAAAGTATGGTGGCCCCATTAGGGATGGTCAATGCTGACAACGACTTGCAGAATTCTGCAGGGTTTGCTACATGCTCGATGACCTTCATTATAGAAATCAGAAAACTTTCCATGAAAATGAGATTGGAAGCGAGCAGGGGAGTTTGACAAAAGGGAAGCCACATGTTGATGTGTAGATGGACCAGAAAAAGGTACCTCTAAGGCAAGAACAGCATCAAACGTCCTCCCCTCATCCACTAGCTTTTCTGCGCAAGAAATTATTATTTAGTACTTAAATATACGAGAGATAACAGAGAATCAGATCATCATCTAAGATAAGTAAAAAATACCTGCTGTAGTACAATGGTATTCAATCGTTGAAGTCACTGGATCCATATCCTGCAGAGACATTTTATTGACATACAAACAAAGAATAAAAGTCAAGTTAATAAAGGGGATTCATGAAGTCTAGTCATATGTAACAATGTGGAAACGTGTTCACTGCTGTTCAAAAGTTCTAAAAGCTGCTAAGCTTGAAAGGTTTGAAGTGTAGAGTTCAAATAAATAGCTATTCAAGAAAAACTACTTCATCATATGGAGGACACAGTTACACATTAAAATAACAATTCAGCTAGTGTATAAGATATCTGTATAATCAATGATACAATAAAAAAGTAAGACCTTACAGCATGAAGACGGGCAATTTTGACATTCTTATCAACAGCATCAATTGCTGTGACAGTTGCTCCCATCCGTGCTAGAGGCTTCAAAGACAAAACAACAAGCAACTGGTGACTACATCTTTATATCTAACAACAATGTCATTCCAAGTGCAACCTCAAACACTAACCCAACAAGCTCAAAAGGAGACATTTTCAAACTCTATATTATTATTACCAATGTTATTTGCTTGCTCAGAACCTAGACTGGTCTCGTAGAAGGAAGAATGGAAAAATGATATGCCAACTAAGGTATGCAGGAACTCATGAAAAAAATACCTCAGATAGTAGTCCGCCGCCGCAACCTACATCGATCAGTCTCAGTCCTTCAAAAGGCCTAGCAGAATTTGGATCCTTGCTGAGCAGAAAGCAAAGTTAATTCAACAGACAAGGTTGAAAAGAAAAGAAAAAGAAATTATCTACAAGAGGTGCACCTGAAATGCCTACATAAGGTCGAGCGGATGAAAGCCAACCGAGTTGGATTCATTAGATGCAACGGTTTAAAGGGTCCTTCAGAATGCCACCTTCATATAAGAGCACAGAGCAAAGAAACCATGTGAAATCCGATTTTAAAGAATCCATGAACACATCTATTGTTTCAAGCAAGTAAATGATCACATCTTCGTAATCTTTACCTTGAATTTACACAGCCTAACCACTCCCACACAAGATTCAATTGCATGAAGACATTATTTGATCATGGATAATCTATGAAAACAAAACCCAATTGTTCCAAAACTACGTCAACAAGAATCAACCTCGATCCAAAGCCAAACTTTATATTCTATTGTGGATGTTCTAAGCTACCAAACTTTTGATCATTTCCTAGAAATGAAACCCTTGTCCTTCAAATTAAAAGAACACCAACAAGCAAGCATTATATCCAAAATTTTAATCAACGAGAAAACTAGCGAGAGAGACGAACCAGGAATCAGCAATGGCAGAGAATTTGGCAAGTTCGTGTTCATTCAGAGAAGATGTTGTTGACGGTGTACGTGGGCTTTTATTGGAAGCTCCGTCTTCAGTCGTTTGCATCTTCTGATGCAAAGAGGATGAATCTGCCGGAGAAGCATCGGTTCCTGATATCGAGAACGGCCGGCGGTGAAGAAAACACGACGGAGGTATGATTGTGGGACATACGCGACGAGCAGAGAGAAGCTTTTGTAGTTGATTCATCAGACTCAACGCCACAACTTCGACAAAGAGAAAGCGATCAAGAGTTTAGCAAACGTCGGTCGGCAGTTACGGAACGTCGGGTTTCGCCGCCGGCGGAGGAAATGAGCGTCAATGAAGAAGAGATGTGAAGGGCAAAATTGGTATTTCCAATGGATGTGGTGAGATTCACTTCTATATAATGGGCCACACCGATCCTGCCCATTTAAACTGAATGGGTCTAAAGGCCTATACCAGTTAAAGGCCCATAAATTTTTGTGATATATATGATAAACACATAAGATAATTATGATAAAATTTCCGAGTACATTTGCGGTGTTATCATTCTCAGGCGAAAGTGGTGAACGCCTTCTTTATGGCAACACGATTCTCTTTCTACTTTTGAGATTTGATTTGAACTTTAGCCATCTCGAATGAATTATCTCAATAAGGTGGTCTCCCATAAATTTATTCCAAAACAATTTAATGCCACTATAGTGAGATTACGAAGGATTCTTTAAGTCTGGTATCATGCTTAAAAATGATAAAAACTTTCAAACATTATTAATTTATAGAGATTTTATTGTATATGATAAATACAAAAGATAATAATGATAAAACTTTCGAACACACTTAATTATAGGGGTGTCAAAATGAGTCAAAGCTCATGAGCTGACTCAGCTCAGCTCGGATTTTCACGAGTCCGAGTTATGTTTTTTAGGCTCAGTTAATAAACGAGTTAAGTGATCGAGCTTAAATGAGTTGGCGAGTTATGCGAACTAGCTATAATGAGTCGTGAGCTAGCTCACGAACAATTTTTTTTTTAAGATTTAAAATATTATATTGATATATTGTAAAAATATTTTTGATATACCAACCAAAATATATATTCTTGTTCTCTTTTAAGTTTTAACTAAAGCAAAAATAGAAATAATTCATTATACTTATATTAAGAAAATAGAAATTAATTTTTGTTTTACATTTTAAATTTTTAAGATATAGATATAGAATATAGATGAAGATGATGAGCATGATGAGCAAGTAATTCATGGATCATCTGAAGACTCTCAAGTGGAATAGATTCAACAACCATTCGATGGTCATTTTATTGTTTTATTTTATTTTTTATTATTAGACATTGGATTTGATTTAGTATTCGATAACAATATTATTTGGATTTGTTTTTACTGTTGAACATTTAAAGTTAATTTTGGATTTTATAGTAGTTTAATTTTTAATTATTTTATTCTTATATTTATTTTGTATTAGCTCGCGAGCTAACTCATTTAGATCACGATCTAGATGATCTGAATTCGAGCTTATGAATATAAGCTCGTATAATAAATGAGCTGAGCTGAGCTGAGCCGTGAAATACTCTAGCTCATCATGAGCTGAGCTGAGCCGAGCGAACTAGCTCAGTTTGACACCCCTACTTAATTACAGAGTTTTGGCTTTATTAAAAAAATGGTAGAATTAGCGGTGTTATCTTTATGGCGACACGATTTTCTTTTTCGTTTTGCGATTTGATTTGAACTTTCGCCATCTCGATTAAAATTTCGAATGAAATATCTCAACAAAGTGGTCTCCCATGAATGTATCCCGAAACAATTTAATGCCGCGATAGTGAGATTTCGAGGGATTGTTAAGTTTGGTATCATGTTTCCCTATCCTAGAGATCGGGATTTGTATCATTCTTTCTTTGAGAATATATGTTTAATCTTTTCCTTAATCTTTTACCAGTTGTGTTATTACTTTTATGTGGATTTCTACTTCATCTCTTGTAGGATCTCTTGTATCTCTAGTTGGGTTTTTACTCTTGAATAATAAATTTGAATTGGCGGGGGAAAAAAGTATATTGGTGTAATGAAATAAATCTTAAGATGGCGCAAAATTCAAAGGAGTAGTTGGATTTGGATATGTTGGAATCAGCTAGTTTCATCTATTGTAGTTTTCAAACAAAGGTCCCACGATCGAATGAGAAATCTTATTCTTTTGTATTATTATATATTTTTATAATATCCGTATATGCTTTTCATAAATTAAAGTGTATAACATCACATCGGCACATACCAAAACTAATATATTCCTTTTTACAAAAATAAAATATTACAAAGTCGAGAGCAAAGACATTTGTAACAACCTTATGTTGTATGGGGTTTAAAAGTATGAAGTCCCATAGAATAAATAGATTAATTTTTGGGTCGAATGTTGTTGATATGATCAAAGCTATGGAAAGACCTATGGCATGGCCTTCTTACTCCTTTCAAGTCTCTGAATTTTTGGTGGCTTTGGAGACGATCATTGATTGGAAAATGGAAGTGGAGGATGCTTCTTGGAACTGTGGAACCTTATTAATAGCTAAGAATGTGACGAGAGACATGAGAGGTCGATTTTATGTTGCTACAGGTGCTCTTCTTTGGTTAAGAGAAGTTTTGGCTAATGAAGGTTTTGGTGAATGTAATAGGATGTAATGGCTGGCTATTTGATTTTTTTGGTCTGGAACAGAGGTATTTTGTAGCCTTTGTTTCCATAGAATAGTCTTATATTTCACTCTCTTTCTTATAATATTATTCAGATGACAAAAAAATAAAAATAAAGACATTTGTAACAACCTTAAATTTAATTGATAAATTGATATAGTGTGTCTACAAAATCGTTGATCTTCTATAATTTTCATTTATACGAAAGAAAGTCCCTAACTAAACTCATGTAACCTATCTGATATTGATAGAAATTAGGGATTGAATTATAGTAAAGACATTCAAATTGATTTGGAATTTGTTTTGAGCTAATCCTTTTTTCTATTTTACTCTGTTTTTTTGCTTTTGCCGTTTGGCTCTGTTTCTTGAAACTTTGACATTAGAATATTGGGGGAAAAAAGACTTATAATACTAAAAGCAAGTTGATATATTTTCTACCATCTTGATTTACTATTCAATAAATTTTCAATTGCACCACATTAATCACAAGATTCAACAACTAAATGGTGTATCAACCGTGTTTGCACTGTTATAATAACAACTATAGATTAGAGACCATACCAACTTCAAACTTTGCTTCGAATATTCAAACTTTTATTAATAGAAAAAGAAAAAAGAGAGTGGGGCTTAAAAAAGGAGCTGTCTTTTAGTTGGTATTGTGAATTAATATGCTGGCAATATACAATTTGATGTATGACACCATCACACTTCAAAACTCAATCATCAGACCTATTTGAAATTAGATAATGCAACCCAATTATTTCAAAAATATCACATTGATATGCTTATTATACTAGTGACTATTGTTGATAACAAAAGACTACAATTTTATAATAATGGTGTTAATAAATTTGTTGTGAAACAAAATCAGAAGTTGATAAAGGAAGTCACGTTTAGAGATATTCTCTTATAGTGTTTCGCTGGAGGGCGTTGAAACAGCCCTCTTTAACAGCTCACTTGGTTTCACATTCCAAAATTCTTAAATTCCTCTCAATCTTCTTCTTCTTTCTTGGTTATTATATAAATCTCTGTTTCTTCTCTCTGACAAAATATTCCAACAAAAGCAAACAATAATGGCTTCTTTCTTGGAGAAGGCAACTTCTGCTCTCAGCGAAGCCAAAGAATCCGTTACTGCCACCGCTGAAACAGTCGGGGCTTCTCTCACTGATGCTCAGAAAACCGTTGCAGACTCTACTGAAACGGTCAAGACCGAACTTGCAGCCTCCACTGAAACTGTCAAGACCGAGGCTGCAGCCGCACCAGAGAAAGTGTCTCAATCTGTGACCACAAAGGTTAGTTCTTGTCACACCCTTTTTCGTCCCCAAAAAAATGTAAGAAACTCTGATTTGTAATTTGATGGTGTGGTTAGGCTCAGGAGGCAGTGGACAATGCTTTTTCAAGAGGAATAGAAGGAGCCAAATCTTTGCTTCACACTTTTGAGGAGAAGAGGACCGAAGTTTCCTCCAAGCTCGTTGGAGCTGTTACTAATGTCGTTGGTGGAGGAGCATCTAGCAGCACCGTGGCAACCCGAGACCTTCCCATATCCACAGACAATCAGGTCACAGATTTTAAGCAAAACTCAAAATTGTCTCTTTCTTACCACAAGATTGTAATTTTATATCATGTTTTGACAAATTTGATGTGTTGTTTGTTGCAGCCTTTGCTAACTGGTGAGCGCGGGGTTGAAACGACGCCGTGGTGGAAGAACTGTTGTGGAGTTCTTGATCTTCTCAAGTCATCATCTACTACAACAAGATGAAAGATCAAAACACAAACATAACGAATATCCACCAAGATATGTGCACTAGAAGAAAGAACACATCCGAAAAACAACTTTTGATTATTTATTCCCTTCCTTTCTTTTTTTTTTTATTTTGATTTGAGATTGTGTTTATCTGTTTTTTTTTTTTCCTTCCTTTTGATATCTTGATTGTTCCCAAGAACTTGTGTAAGAACCAATAAACCAAAAAATGAGATGGTCATTTATTTTGTGATGAGTGATGGATTCTAAGGAGCTTCCAAAAAGTTGTGAAGTCAAAAACAATAACAATAAGTTTTGGAGAATTTGTTAAAAATGATTCAAAATTTGACTTGAAATACAAATATACACCATTTATCTCATATTTGGCAAAAGTAACCCAAAGGGGTAGTGAAATTACAACTACACCCCTTATGACCAAATAAAAAAACGGATGACACAATTACTGTTTTAACCCTCGAGAAGTCTGCAACGTAATAGAGAAGTCTGCTCTGTAGACTTTAGTTATAAGTCGAATTCGTAGACTCCACAGGAAATCTAATTTGCACTTCGTAGACTTCAAAAGAAGTCTACTTCATAATTACTTATAATATTTAAATTTATAAATTAACAAAAATTAGTTTGATTAAAAATATATATTCATAACCAAACTATAAACAATTGTGAAATATTAAAATTTTTTTTGACAAAATTGAAACAAATTAAACCAACAAAGACAAATTAGATTATCAATGAAATACATATTAATAATGAAATGAATAATAAGTAAATACATGAGATACCAAATAAGTTACTCCATAACCATATGTTTTGATATTGATGTGGTCACATGTTGGTAGTTATTGTTGTTTGATATTTATAAGTTTCATGAGTTTATGGTAGTAATGGTGTATGTTTAGAGATTCATATTTATGGTTTAAGGTTTAGAGTAAACAACTTTGTAGTCATTATAGTGTAGGGTTTGATTTTTAAAGTTGAGTTAACTATAAGGTGATGTTAAATTTTGAATTATGTATGTTATTTTGCGTATGTCTCCGAGTTACGAGTCCGAAATATGGGTAATGGTTTGATATTATAAGTTAGAAACATGTTTTTACATTTAGGGTTTATAATTTTTTTATTTAAAATGTTAAATTTGCATAAAAGTGTTAAATTGTGAATATGTTAAACGTTTTGGATGTTTAATATAAGTTTTAAGTTAGGGTTTTGAATAATCAATTGAAAATATTCGATTTAGGTTTTCGGGTAGCAAACTTTGGGTAAAGTCTGTACCAATTTAGAGACTTCGGGAGAAGTTTACATAGCATTTAGGGTTTATGAGACTTCAAACTGAAAATTATTAACCTAACCGGATGTTTTTACCTCCTTATATAAAAAAAAATTATTTAGAGGTAACCCTAATTTTGTTAAAAGAAACCTTGAACCCCCTCTCTCTCTCAAACGGCGACTCTCTCACTTACAAATCTGACTCTCTTTCTCTCTTCCATATCTGTAAGCGACACCACGCCATTAGGATTCTTCTTCTTCAGCTTTTTATCCTAGGTTGCATGGAAACTCCGTCCGAGGTCCGTTTTGGAAATACGATGGAAACGTTCGATTCCGTTTTGGAAACACGTTAGAAACTTTTTTTTATAAACGTAATAAATAAATAGTTTGGAAACATAGAGATATATTTGGTATTTTATAATTAAAAAAACATAATTATGAAATACGTAGATTGTGAAAAGAGTTGGAGTACTTAATTTTTTTTTTTACATTCTCCAACAAGAATTGAAATTGCTCCATAACGAGCGGAATATTTGGTATTTGTGCATATTAATCTTCGTCTTTTATCTAGAATAAGTTTTGCTTACAAAAATGATCCCAATCATATGTGAGATATTGGAGGTGATCAATTTGATTTAATAGATGAGACTAATTCTGGGATACTTGAGTTTGAGAATCTTTCTCTCGATGAACCAGAGTTGGAGACATTTTTATTTGAAGAAGCCGATGAAAATGAGAATGAAAATGATAGTCTAAATATTTGACTTTGAGCGTCATTTATTTTTAGTTAAACTATTTAATATTTATTTATAGAATTTGTGTTGTTTTATTATATACTTTTTATTACTTGTGTATATATATATATATATATATATGCTTTTCCAAAATGTATCCATTTCCTAATTTTTTTGAAAAAATCGTTTCCACGTTTCCAAACGTTTCGCTTTCGCGTACCCGTGTCCGATTCCAAGCAACCTAGCTTTTATCTCTGTTTGCTTATTCTTCTTCTCTTTCGCTGTCGACGACAGCCAAGGCGAAGAAATTTCTAAAGAAGCACATGAAGAAGATTTCGGCTGCGGCTGATTCGTCATCAGAGCAAGCTCGTCCTCCACCACCTCCTTCTCCTGAAATATTATCCTCCGAGGTACGGCCACCGCCTCCATCCAATCGCCGCAGATCTAGGTTTGTCCCATATATTGATGATTATTTTTGTATAACTTATTGTTCTTTGTTGATTCTTTAAAATTTTGGACAAATATCTGTCTCTGATTGATGATTATTGTTTGTATAACAGCGCGCGGCTTGTCTTGGTAGCTCTTTAGCCATCACGAAGAAAGAAGCCAAGTATCTTCTAGTGAGTTTTTTCGATCTTTTGTATTTCACATAAACGCTTTTATGTCGACTATATCATCAACTCTTTGTTTCTTCTTTGTCGAAGGTAACAACAGTGCAAGACTTTGAAATCTTCACGACAAGCTTGAAAAATAAGTCATTTTGTCCTAGCAAAGAGGGCAGTGGTGTGGATTTTGTTTTGAATATGTCATTGACAGAGAATATGATATTTTGTGCAGGTGTTTCTGAAGATGTTGTTTCAGATCATATACAGCTTTTGGTTCCCGGAGAAACTGCTTGTTTTGCTAGTGCACCTCCTCTGGTATTTTCAAAACTCTCTCTCAAGTTCTTACTAAATTTTATTGAGTGTTTTGGAGTTGATATATTTGATCTCATTGGCATATACTAAATAGTTTTTGGATTATGATTTTTTCCTTTTATTTATTCTTTATCAAAGACAAAGAGATTTAACAAAAACAAATTATTGTAAAAGAACAATTTACAATTTTAGAAGACTTTCATTGACCAACTAAAATAATTTTATAACTTTATTTATTGGTTATCAAAGACAAAGAGATACTGTAGTTTAATTCTGGTTTTAATAAAAGCAAGTTCAATCTAATACTTTGAAAGGAGATAAACAATTTACCATTCAGTGGGTTTAGTTCCAAATGTTTTTTGATGCAAGTTAGTTTCGTTTATGCATATGGTATCCATATGGTATGTGGTATGCAAGTTTTCGGTCTTTGGCAATATCTTACAAGTTTTTTTTTTTTTCGATCTCAAAATATTTTGCGGAATTTCTTTTAGTCTTCTTTAACCTCTTTTTAATTGTCTCTTTACATTGAAATAGTTAATAAAATATTAATAGCTGGTTTCTCTTGAAAATATCTTCTTCCTTCTTCTACATGTAAATGTCCTAATCTTAAAGCTATTTTGGAAGAAAACTGATGGGAGCCTTGTTGAAGATCTAGAACTACTGGTTAGACTTTTGTTATTGACTTTGTGTTCTTTGTTGTGTCTATGTTTATTCAATATAGGGTGTGAAATAACAATCTTGTGATCAATGCAGGTATGGGGTTCAAGATTGATGAGATAGTGCTGGAATGGAATGAGATGTATGATGCCAAGAGATGGCAAATCAGTGTCCCATCTTTCCGGCTAGAACCGATGTATCACCGTGTTGAGAAATTGTATTAACGTTTAAATTGTAATTATAATTGTGTATTTTTAAAACAAAATCTGAAGATATATATCAGTTTTTTTCTCACCTGTTTCTTCTGCATCCTCGGTAAATTTAGAATCTCCCCTTTAGAAACCTTTTTTCCTTTTGTCGAAAATAACTTTTCAAGGTCCATAATCTCCATCTCCGATCAGATTGCAAATATCCCAACACTCCACTAAATTACACACAAATAAACCGAAAAACATGAATCAGTTCTTTCAATAAAAATTCATTGGACCAAAAAATCGGAAAATGCCAAGTAACATGTTTGGAGTTAATATGGAATCTTAGAAGATGTTTTAAGGTGGAAAACCTAGACCAAATATATTTAGATTTTGTAAATTATCATATTCAAAGACCACAAATATAATAATATCAACAATAAAAGAGTACGTTAACAAACAAAATATATAAACTACTAGGTTCAACCGAAGTCAGCTCAAATGAGTTAAAAGGCTCGAGACACAAAGACGTATAACATGCATTCTACTTAGCTCGATCAAATTCCAAACTTGTCTATCATTTGTGACATGCATAGGAGGTGTATCCGGAGCCATATGTTGCAACATTGATTCCGGTAATGAATAAGTGATCTCCACCAACTCTTATTTTTTGTCTAGTTTACAATCATCTTGTGCCATTTCAACAAGTTCACCAAGTGTACAACCATCAATCAAAAAGAACATTCTCCCTCTTATCTGATTATCCACCACAAATTGCCACGACCTATCTTCCATAACACATTCTCCATAAACAACAGGTAATTGAACAATTCTCTGTAAAAAAACATATAAAAAACACATTAGCGATCGTAATTGCGAAGCAGACCTCACCTGAAATCTGCAAACTCTATAGACTTCATCTGAAGTCTACACAAATGTGCTAAAAGTCTAATTAAACAAGAAAATTGATTTACCCCATCAATATTACACATAAACATGTCCAACTCATAAAGAATCAAAAACAATAACTAACACACATGTAAGAACAAGAAAATCTAAAAAATTCATTATAAATAAGATATAAATGCATTTTTAATAAATTTTAAAATACAGACTTCGGTTGAAGTCTACGTAGCAGACTTCGAGTGAAGTCTACGTAGCAGACTTCGGGTGAAGTCTACATAACAGACTTCAGGTGAAGTCTGTATCTTTGGGTTACTTTTGCAATTAAGGCATATCACGGAGTAGACTTCACCCGAAGTCTATAGAGTTTGCAGACTTCGGGTGAAATTTCCTCAGCAAACATGCAGGTTACTTTTGCATTTGACCAGAAGTTTGACTTTATAAGAGCAGACTTCACCCGAAGTCTGCAAAATAAAAAGGTTAGTTTTGCAATTGACCAGAGTTTGACTTTCTAGAGGAGACTTCACCTGAAATCTGCGCAAATACGCAGAAAACCGTAAAAATGTCGCAAACTTCACCTGAAGTCTGCTCCCGAAAAGGAGATGTTAGATTTGCAATTGACCAAAGTTTGACATTTTGGAGCAGATTTCGGGTGAAGTTTGCAAATCCTACAGACTTCACCCGAAGTCTACTCTGAAAAGAGAGGTTAGTTTTGTGTTTGACCAAAATCTCGAATTAAATAAATAGTAGACTTCACCCGAAGTCTACTATTTAATTAAATAAGTCGCATACTTCATCCGAAGTCTGCGAATTAATGTTTTTCCTGGTCAGTTGTTCGAAATTTGGTCAAATGCAAAACTAACCTCTCTGCACATAGTAGATTTCACACGAAGTCTGCTATAAAAAGTCAAAGTTTCAGTCAAATGCAAAATTGACCTCGATTTTTTACAGAGTAGACTTCATGTGAAGTTTGCTCTGTAAAGTCAAAGTTTTGGTCAAATGCAAAACTAACCTCACTTTTACGAAGACTTCACTTGAAGTCTGCACGAGTTTTTTTTTTCCAAAGGAGAACGCGCAGACTTTAGGTGAAGTCTCCTTCAGATATTTCCAAAAATGGTCAATTGCAAATCTAACCTGAAATCTGCGCAAATACGCAGAAAACCGTAAAAATGTCGCAAACTTCACCTGAAGTCTGCTCCCGAAAAGGAGAGGTTAGATTTGCAATTGACCAAAGTTTGACATTTTGGAGCAGACTTCGGGTGAAGTTTGCAAATCCTACAGACTTCACCCGAAGTCTACTCTGAAAAGAGAGGTTAGTTTTGTGTTTGACCAAAATCTCGAATTAAATAAATAGTAGACTTCACCCGAAGTCTACTATTTAATTAAATAAGTCGCATACTTCATCCGAAGTCTGCGAATTAATGTTTTTCCTGGTCAGTTGTTCGAAATTTGGTCAAATGCAAAACTAACCTCTCCGCACATAGTAGATTTCACACGAAGTCTGCTATAAAAAGTCAAAGTTTCAGTTAAATGCAAAATTAACCTCGATTTTTTACAGAGTAGACTTCATGTGAAGATTGCTCTGTAAAGTCAAAGTTTTGGTCAAATGCAAAACTAACGTCACTTTTACGAAGACTTCACTTGAAGTCTGCACGAGTTTTTTTTTCCAAAGGAGAACGCGCAGACTTTAGGTGAAGTCTCCTTCAGATATTTCCAAAAATGGTCAATTGCAAATCTAACCTCTCTGTTGACTAGCAGACTTCAGGTGAAATCTGCTATCTCGAAACAGATCTGAAATTAACGAAAATCAAGTGATGTTACCTTTTTCTGCCGTCAGAGCACTTTTTTTAGCTTCGTCGAGCACCTGCAACTTCGTATTTCACCGATAACAAAGAAGCCAAGTCGTTTTATATCCAAGAACCACCGAAAATCATGATGTAATGAGAGAGAAATTTTTAAAATGAAAATTAGAGAATTTTTTGGATGAAATTGGAGAGGAAATGAGAGATGAAGAGGTTATAAGCACAAACATTGAGCATTTAGAGCTCAACAATCGGTTGGAAAAGCATTTAGAGCTCCAAATTGGTTGTTTATGGTAGTTGAAAAATTGAAAAAGATGGCATTTTGGTAGTTAAGTTGATATATTATGGATTTTGTGTCTTTTACTTATTTTCGGATTTTTTTTAAAAAAAAATTGTATCATAATGGCATTTTCGTGAATAAGTGTGGAAGTTAGGAATTTATTTGTGAAAAAATGGTAAAATAAGAAAGGGGGGGGGGGGGGGGGAGGGAATGGGGTTGTGTTTGCAATTGACTCCAAATTTTGAGTCATTTTTGCAAGTATTCCATAAGTTTTTGAGCCTAACATGGAACAAAACTTCTTAGCCAAAAAAAACTCAAAATTCAAGATTCTTCGTCATATTCTAAAGCCCTTGATGGTCTTCCTCAATTCATCAATCTTCTTCTCCTTTCTCCTTTTGATCAGTTCTCTCCCTAATCTTCTTGTTCGTCTTCCAAATCCTTAGCTTCCAAATCTTCTTCTCCTAGCCAATTGGGTGAAAATTGTAGATGCAAACTTCAAAGGACTACTGAAAAAGGAAACGAACCTTTATATCTGTTTTTTGTTTTTGTTTTTAAACTAAAGAGCCTTTAAAAATAATAAAATACATGAATTTATTTATTTTTGTTAGACAAAAGATATATTTTGAAAGTGAACTAATTTTATATAAACTAAATGTGATTATGCATGAATTTGATATAATTAATTGATTAAAATATTTATATACACTATTTAAAGTGATAATAACGGGAGATTAAATTTATTATATTATTACATATCAATAATACACATCAACTAATGGATATCACATATATGCAATCTATTTATTTTTAGATTGACCAAAATTATCTTGATCTTCTTAATTTATCCGCTCCTCTCGCGTGAACCTTTCAACTTGCCTTTAAATTTAATGTCAAAGCTGCCTCTACAACTTCTATCTCATTAAAAAATCAATCGGAGAATTTTAGCAAGTGTATGATTTTCTTTTAAATGATAGAGACGATGCCACAATCACTGTTGCGATCGATGAGAGACAAGAACGGAGTTAAACAAAAAAATCATCGAGAAGAAATTGAATGCCAACGCTCTCAATGTCTTTTAGCAGCATCTCCACCAATTTCTCTGATATCTTCGATTTAAGATCTCTGAAATAAATTTATGTTTTTGTTTTTCCGTATTGTGGTTCATTTAACCATAACTAATGTGGGACAACATATTCATCTTTTCCGAAACTTCCAGATATGAGGTTCCTCATATAGTCTCTGAAATAAGTTTATGCTTTTGTTTTTCCGTATTGTGGTTCATTTAACCATTAACTGATGTGGGACAACATATTCACTTTTTCTGAAACTTCCATATATGAGGATGCTCATCTAATCGAGGAGGTTAAGTTTCATATAATTTATTTGTATAAAATATATTTACCGCTTAAAATTTTTTAGATTCTTTTAATGATCTTAACTTTATATGTTATAATTGAATGATTATATGTGAAAATAATTAGTTTTTTTGGATTAGATTTTCACATATGAAAAAGAATTGCTTTTTTCTTGGCTGCTTCATGATAAATATAACCTAATTCTATTTATTCGAACATTTAAATTACATTTTTATTAAATTAATAAAAAATGATATTAGCGTAGTGCGGGTATTTATCCAATTATTCTAAACTTATTCATAAAATTGTTTAGTTATATCAAATGCAATTAGTTCATTACGAGAAAAAGGGTTTGGATTCGAGTACGATGATCTTTTGGGATGACAGATTTAAACTTCATAAATATGTCTATATAATATATATCAACGGTTAGGTTCTGAACTGAAAAAACTAGACTTTAGCCTAAAAAATTCGATTTAGTACATAACTAAATTAAGGTCATTACAAAGGGTTATAAAAACAAAAACAAAGAAGACGAGAATATATAGAAGTAGAGAAATGAGAAAGGTGTTGTCGAAGAAGAGCTTGAAGCTTCGGGCTTGGGAGTTGGGTGTGACGGTACTCTCCCAAAAAGCCCTAATCCATCTTCACTTGTTATGTTCAATATTGATTCACTCGTGCTGCAATTATCACATTCAAAACCTCGTCATCTCATAAATTCTTATATTTGTATCTATTTATTTTTATAGTTCAACAAATCGATTAGTTTTGAGAGATCTTTCACCTTGTAGACGGAAAGTGGCATGATCCTATACCTGTTAACAGAGAAAAACATTTGATTTAGATGAGTTTTTTCTCCGCATGTTTGTGACGAAAAAGATTGATATGCAATACGTACACAATCTTAACCTTGTTTAGTTCATGTGGAAACCGTTAACATATTCCTAAACATTTTGCAATGTTGATTTTACACACAAAAAACTAGTACTATTTAGAAGCATATGCTACTAATTGAATGTTTCTAAGTTTTTTTTATTTATTTGTAGCTATAATGAATTCAAACTTATTATCAGATCTAGAGTCTAATATGAGTTATGTAGACTGTTGTGGCCAATTACGTGCATTTTAAAAAAGGTTATTGGAAAAAAAAATTGAATTCTTTTTTCAAATTAGAGATTCATACCTATTAGATTCTTGTCATATATATCAATATATCAAGCAGGGCATTTATCATAGTTATTTGTATTAGTGTCTTCGATGTATCATCACCGGATTCAAATTCGTCTAATAATGCATTTGAAAAAGAAATATTGATATATTGATTTTTTTTTTTTTTGTTGAGTTAACCAATTAAACTACCACCAGTACTAGTTTATTATTATTGTTTGGTAAATTTGACAGAAACGATAACATTACTAAATTCCTAGAGGTAAAAGTGTATATAAACAGTTTTTTGGCCCATGAGTTGGAATACCAAACGGTAGAGAGAGGAGATTTGTCCGGTGGATCTCCGGTCGAAAAAAATATGAACTTAAAGTCCGAAATTATTTTGGTTCGACTAAAAAAAACTTGAAAAAACATATAAAAAGACTTACTTGGGTCAGCACTGATAGTGACAGCAGTTCCACCAAAATTGCAACTACTAGGGATTGGATTTTTCTGGTAATAACTGTTAAATGCAAAAGAGGCATGTGTTCTCAACGAGTTTGGGTTATAACACTTCCCTCCTTCTTGGATCTCCGAACAGTCTGCTCCACCGATCCCACACGCATAATCCAAGGCCGCTTGTAACGCCATTTTTGCAGCGTTTTCTCTCGCGACGCACCAGCTTTCGCCTGGGTAGGCTGCAAAGCGTGGTGGCGATGGAATAGCTAGTGGCGTTGTGGCGACCGCGGAAGCGTCAGAGTCGGAATTAGGGACCACGGTTGTTGCGGTGGTGGTTGGGTTTGTGGCTAATGGTGTGGTTATGTCTTTTTCTTCTTCTATTGGTTCAGTACTAGCTTTTGTACCTGTAAAATCATAATTAGTGTTTTAATTTTCATGGATTTAGATGTTAGAAACATTAATAATGATGTCGAAGATTTGGTTGGTAAAGTTAGAACATTAATTATCATGTCTAAAATAAGTTCCTCTAATTTGTAAGTTAGATTAAGAAAATTAAAAAGGTAAAAAACGAAGACAAACCTTAGAAACAATAAACAAAAAGACAATAGAGAATCTTTGAACTGAACAAGAAAAAGTAAGGACTAGAATATTTGCAAGCTTGGACTCCACTCTAATTTAGATGTGAAGAAAAAATAATAATAACTTTATTTATTTTTTAAGTTAGATAAGAATTCACCTTAAGTTAAAAAAAAAAAGATTTTACCTATTGAGAGTATTGATAATAACGAAAAGAAAAAACTCGAATCTGGAAGAAAATGAACAGAAAAAGGAACGTCGCCTAGGAAAAACATTTTAATAAAAAAACTTGCAGAAGAAAAATAAAGGCCTAAGACATAGATTAACTTTCCGCATCTTTAAAATAATAAATTCCAAGCTATAAACGCTATCTTTAGCAAAAAAGAATAATTTTTGGAGTTGCCAGTAAACAAAAATTGCAAATTTTATGGGGTTATATTTCTTCATATATGCATTAAAAATCTTTTAAATGTGGCTTAGAAAACCAAAGCCATGCGTGTAAATGAAATTTCTAAATGAAATTTGCAACAACCAAATTTTACTATCGAAAAGAAAATATACTAAATAAATAAATAAAAGTAGTAAAAGTATTTTTCTTCTTTCAGTGATGGGTTGAGAGAAAAGTAACCTGAGAAGAGGAAGGAGAGAAGAAGAAGACTGGTTACTAATCTGAAGCCTTTTCCCATTCCAAGAAACACAACCTAACTCTTCTTCTTTCTTAAAGCTCCGAATCTTCCTGTCTTTTCTCTCCAAATCTCTCTTATCAACTATGCATCTATATTCATATATATATATATATATATATATATATATATAGAGAGAGAGAGAGAGAGAGAGAGAGAAGCTGTGTTTTGGGAACTTGAGTTTATGGAGTTGAAAAAGAAGTGAAATTGCTGGAGAAGTTTGAGAGAGAGAGAGAGAGAGTAATGATGATTTGTTTGGGATTTAGGTTTTGTGGGCAATGTAAAATGTAATGTGGGCTGCTTCTAGTGAGTGATGCTTGTAATGATGGTTTTTCTCTCACACTTTTGATTCTTCTATTCCCTGGTTCCTCCTTTATTTTTTTACTTTTTTCAATCACAATAAGGACTTTTCCATTAGCTTTCTTTCTTTCTTGAACCTCTACATAAGCATAAATAATTTGCCGCTAAAAATAAGCATAAACAATTTGAGTAGTGGACCTCACAACACATAGCTACGAAATACATAACTCTGTAACTAAAGATTTTAACGTAAACCAAAAAATCTATATATTATATAAAAGTTGAAGCTATTAGATTATAAAGCACATCAAATAGTAATTATCCATCTCAGCATTTTATATTAGGTTAATTTCCTTTTTATTATTAACAAGACTTAACCAAAAAATGTATATAGAAACTTAATCAAAAATATATACTTTTAGCGGAATTATATATTCCATGTGTATAATTCACCCATATAAAATTTTTGGAATTAATAATTTGAAAAATAAATTTATCAAAGTCTCATTATTATGATTGAGATATATGTTTCATGCGGATAACTTTTATTAGTCCAACAAAGAACAAGAGAATCAAACTATTCACGAGATACCAGTGTTACATATAACTAGATTTTGATTCACATCGAGCGCGGAATTAAATGATTAAATAGGTTGATGAATCAATTTTAACATATACAATTTTTTTAATATTAAATGTGTTTAACAAAGCATATGATTTCGAATATCTATAAACATACAAAATAATATATATTGTGCATAAATATAATAAAGTTAAATATTTTTGATCAAACATATGTTAATGCCATTAGTTTTAATATTTTTATGTGTAAAATTGATTAAAAATATGCAAATATTATTTATTTCAATATCTTTTAAGTGTAAAATTGATATTATTTTTTTCCCGTCTAAATTGATTTTCATAATAATAATTTTTTTGTTAAGATATCATAAAAATTGAAAATAGATATGGCAAGTCTAAAATATTATATTTAGTTGTGCTTAAATTTGTAAAAAATGTATTAATGGGCTTATGTTATAAAATTAATGAGAATATATAGAAATTTTCACCATGACATATATTTTTAATTGAAATGTTCTGATTGGTTTAAATTAAATGATGTATTCTTTAAATTGCTTATTGAATGACACATTAAATTTTCTCCCTAATGTCTCCTCTATTAATATATATATATAGGATTAGGGTAATTTATGGTAAATAACTTTACTATATTAAATATTTGCAAAAAAAAACATGGTGGTTGTTTAGGAAATTTTTCTTCTATGGGTTTAAGTCTAACTACTATGGGATAAGTCTCATATACATACAATAAATACGTCGAGGCTTGGAAAACAAGATGGTGAGGTATTTTCTGATGGCTCTCCGACGTTCAAGTCGGAAAGAGAAGAAATACCACATTTTTGAGACGTAAAACGTCTAGAAAGAAGTCCAGAAATGAAAGAAAAAGAGGTATATGATACCGGATCGAAAGCAGTAATATGCGGTGTGTTTGTGAGTTTGTGAAGCCTTTTAGGTGAAAGAAGTAAAAAAAGATTAGTATTTTAGACAGAAAACGACCAACGGTAATCGGGAAGATGACCGGAGAAGATCGGAAAAGTGGTGAGACTAGGTTTCAAGAAGTAAGGAAATGTAGGAGTGTTTGGAAAATGCTAAGGGAAAAATAGTCAAAACGATCTTCTCTTCTCTCGTTGGAGAGAATAGTATTTATAGAATTTTACCTGCATGGACTAAAATACCGGGTCACGTATCCGGCGCTAGGCAAGGTTTGGATCCATCGGTTTGGACATGTACAAAGCACTTGAGTATTTTCACCTACTGATGTATCATGTTTTTATAGGTTTTTAACCATTGTTTTAAATCCTATTTTGAGTCTTTTACTTTGTTTTCGAGTCTTTTTGGTGTTTCTAGTGTTTATAAAGTCTTTTAGGTGAAACAAGTGAAAATGATGGAATTTGGAGCAAAAACGGTTGAAAGAACAAGTTTCAGAGTCAACAACTAGTTCACTCGGTCAGAAGTACCAGCCCAGGACAAGTTTTCTGCACCCGAGTGAACATCCGCATGAGTACACTCGGTGACGAATACCAGTCCAAGACAAGTTTTCTGCACCCGTTTGAACATCCGCATGAGTACACTCAGTCATGGGTACCGATCTGGGACTTTTTTCCTGCACCCGAGTGACTGCGCAGATTTGCCAGATTTTTCAGCAGATTTCCTTTTTTCGCTCTGGCTTTTTCCTGTTTTGAATAGGAATGACTTTAGATCTATTTATATGTTATTTTTAGCCATTGTGGAGGCTAACTCTTTACATCTCTTTACACCTTTTTACAACACTTTATTTTTTCAGACTTTTGGTTTTCTGCAATTTGTAAGTTTTGGGGAGACGAAGCTCTGACTTTACATCTCTAAGAAGATTTCTGAACCCTTTTGGATTTCTAATTATATTATCATGAGTTTTTCTTCATCTCCTTCTTGTTTCTTTGCTTCCATGTCTGAGTAGTTTCATAGTTAGGTTTAGGGTTTCAAGGGAATTTATGAATCATTGAATCAGACATAGATAGAGATTTATCATCTTATCTTCATCTATCGTTGTTCTCATTGCTTAGATTAAATTGATCACTTAGTTTCTGATTTAGGGTTTAATCTATTCATCAAAAGTGTTATAGATTGCTTGATAGAACATAGGTGAGCAAATTGTCCTTAGCCAACGAAAGCTAATGTTAAGGCAATTTGTGAATATATCAAACCTGCTCATTAATGCTTGTTTAGAATTTTAAGATCAAACGACAGTTTAGATTCTTAGGTTGCTAGATAAAGTAATTGATACAACGACAGTGGATTGGTTAAACATTCATGTTTGAGTTTAAGACTGCGCTTAATCGTTCCCTGAATAATTGTCTGGTTCATGATCTCTGAATTCCTGCGAATTGCCCTAGACTTAACGCTTGCTTTTAATTGATTTTACATCGTTTTTATATTGCTATTTTGTTTCAATTTTCAACAAACAACCATATTGTCATCTTAGCTTAGTTTCATCCATTATAATTCGTAGCGTTTCACTTGGTTCTCGTGGATTCGATCCCTAAATACTACTTCGTTTGTTGTGCACTTGCAGTGATATTTTAGGGTTAAAAACTCTATGTATCACCTATCACCCTTTTTTTTATTTGCCAGTTGATCGACAAGTTAACCACGAGGCTCATGATGATGTCATTGCCATACGAGGTGCTGCGTGTGATACGATAGATCAGACATCAGGAGGTTCTTCGGGATCAACTTTGTTGCTTTAATTGTTATGTGGAGCAGAGGTTAGTTGTTTTACCTACTACATGCACGTCATAAATAATTTTAACCAGTTAACCAAAGAGAGAGATTTGAATATATTTGAACATTTAGATTCACACTATTTAGAATAAAAGATCATATCTCATCTTGGTTTCTGATACGGAAATCTGGGATGTGCATTAGCTCCCATCAGCTTGTCCCTTGCTCATCTGTCCACTCAGCCTCCTACCGGGTTTGTCTGTAGCGGTGTGGCCACATCATCCGAATTACTTGTTAAGTTATTTGGGCTATTGTAACCCAGTCTCAAATACTTCTAAGACCGGTCCAAAAAACCAACTAAGCAAATGGCATTGAGATTCACCTAATTTAGTTATAACTGACGCTAAGAGATTCAACTAATTTAGTTGTAAGTGACACTAAGAGATTCGTCTAAATTAAGAGAATAAACTAAACTCAAAGAGTGATATTTTTGCCAAAACAAATGGTGTATTTTACCTCATGTTTTTATAAAAAAAATAGCATGGATTTTTGTGTTTTTTTTTAAATATCATCTTATCATCTTATGATGACACACTATTTTACATAATATAAGTTTTTTTAACATGCGTGCGAGAAAATACACCATTTATTTACTTATAAAATTTCCACCATTAATTTTTTGCAAATTTTTTGCCAAAAATTAGGCTATGTAAGCAAACCCTCTAAATTATGAAGATTTTTGATATCTAAATAAAAAAATTTGATATAAATTAATTTGGAAAAAAATAAGAAATTTGAAAAAGTTTCATGGTTACCCTAGGAAGATAAAAAAAAAAAAAAACAATAATAATGGAAGGAACAAGATACCAAGAGGGAGAAAGCAGTTTCAATTTGATAAACTATGGATATAACAGAACGGTTTGATGGAATCAATTTCAGAGGACTGGGCGACAAAAGAGGGAGAATCGGCTCAAAATTTAGTGGAAAAAATCTCCAACTGTCGCCGAGAGATCTCGAGATGGAGAAAATTAAATCAACCGTATGGAAAAGAAAAAAATTACGAATTTACAGAGGGCTTTGGATGAGATTCAAAACGATGATAATCGGACTCAGGAAGAACTGGTAGAAGTCACAAAAAAACTCCAAGAGGCGTATGGTTAGGTAAGGGGATCAAAATATTAAATTCTTTCATGTCCAAACTAAACAACGAAGAGCCATGAATTATATTATTGGCTTGTATAATGAAATAGGCATATGAGTTACTTAGGATGGAGAAATTGAGGAGGTGGCAGTGAATTATTTTGATGACTTTTTTACTTCCACATCCCCCACGGGGTTTGACGAAGCTCTGGCGAAAATCTCTCTGGTGATTACGGCGCTGTTCTTGATGCACACAGAAAAAGCACCGAGACCGGATGGAATGACTGCATTATTTTTTCAACGCTCCTGGAACATAATTAGAGGGGACATTTTGGATTTGGTAAATGGTTTCATGATGACGGAATCCTTTGATACACGGTTAAATGAAACAAATATTTGTCTTATCCCAAAGACGGGCAGGCCAACTAGGATGTCGGAATTAAGACCAATTAGTCTTTATAATGTGGCTTATAAAATAATCTCTAAGGTACTTTGTCAACGACTAAAAGGCTATTTACCGACCATTATTTTGGAAATCTAATCGGCCTTTGTATCGGGTCGACTAATTTCGGACAATATCATGATAGCTTAGAAAATGTTTCATGCATTAAGAACAAATAAAGCATGCAAAGAAAAATATATGGCTATAAAGACAGATATGAGTAAAGCATACGATTGGGTTGAATGGCCTTTCATTGAAAATCTGCTCTGAAAGTTTGCCTTCGCGGAAAAGTGGATTACTTGGATGATGTGGTGTATTAAGTCGGTTAAGTACATGATTCTGATAAACGGACAGCCGAAAGGCCGGATAATCCCGCACAGAGGACTGAGGCAGGGAGATCCGTTATCGTCCTACCTGTTTATTTTATGTACGAAAGCACTGGTAGTTAATATTAGAAAGGCGGAGAGGGAAAAACAAATCTCCGGTCTGAAGATCGCGAGAAAAAGTCCATCGATAACACATCTCCTATTTGCAGATGATAGTTTTTTTTATGCAAGGAAAATAAGGAGGAATGCCAAGTTATTCTGAATATTCTAAAGCAGTATGAATCAGTGTCAGGCCAACAAATAAATTTTACGAAATCATCCATTCAATTCGGACATACGGTGGATGAATTGGTGAAAATAGAGATGCAACAATTGCTAGGGAAATCAACTTTGGGAGGAATGGAAACATATTTTGGGATACCGGAAAGCCTCGGAGGCACAAAACAAAAAAAATTCAATTTTGTCAGGGATAAGCTGCAACTTCGGATTAATGGATGGACTCAGCGATTCTTATCTAAAGGAGGAAAGGAAGTGCTCATTAAATCAGTGGCCTCGGCTCTTCCAACGTATGTTATGTCCTATTTCAGACTACCAAAAACAACCACCAAGAAGCTCATGAGCGCGATGGCACAATTCTGGTGGAGTTCTAATGGGACCAAACGAGGGAGGCATTGGATGACATGGAAAAAACTGTGCTGTGGTAAACCAGAGGGTGGTTTAGGATTTAGAACCATTGAAGATTTCAATATGGTATTACTGGCAAAACAACTATGGAGGTTAATTAATAACTCGGAGTCACTTTTTGCCCGGGTTTTTAAAGGAAGATATTATAGGAATTCAGATTCAATGGAGCCGATTATATCTTATTCCTCCTCCTACGGTTGGAGGAGCATCACTTCGGCTCGCCCTCTGATACGCAAATGACTCATTAAATGGGTTGGAACAGGGACATCCATTTCTGTATGGAATGATCTTTGAATACCAGCTCAATGTCCGAGGCCGCCAATTTGTAAAGACACAAATTACTATCAATCTTTTAAGGTTAACCACTTGGTTGATCCGATTATATGTACATGGAATATGGATTTATTGAGGGCAATAATAGTACCGGAGGATGTCGATTTAATTTCTAGTATACCTATCAGTGCTATGAATCGGCCAGATACTTTGGGGTGGCACTTCATGAAATCCGGAAATATACAGTCAAATCAGGATATCATACGAAACAGATCATACGAAGCAAGGATCCTACGTTTGGAGTCTATGGACCAGACATACGGCCTTTGTTGTCAAACACGTGGAATTTAAAGTGTTCCCAAAAGTTAAAACATTTTATTTGGCAGATATTAACGGGATGTTTCTCGGTCTCAATGAGTCTAAGACATCGCGGTATTAATTGTGACACACAATGTACACAATGCGGAGCGACAGAGACAATTAATCATGCTATTTTTAAATGTCCTCCGGCGGTACAAATTTGGGCCCTATCAAAGGTTCTATAATATAGACTATTTTTTTTGGAGACTACCGGCAGATTTTCAGGATCACAGTTTCACCTGGATTATCTGGTATATTTGGAAAGTTAGGAATGACAGATTTTCAACAACTTAGACAGGGATTCACTGGAGTTTTTAAAACTGGCCGAACAAGAGGCACAAATATGGGAATCGGCTCAAGAGGAAATCCAATGTACAACCCAAATTATGTAGGGGCTTGGGTCAACCAACCCTGGAAATTTAGGTTTCATGTATCACATTGACGATTCATGAAAAGAAACTGACACTTTTGCATGTCTAGGATGGCACTACGATGGAAGCGATGGTGAGAGTTTATGGGCCAGAGCCAGAAACCTACGCATGAGTCTTTCACCTTTACATGCCGAATTAGAAGCACTTTTATGGGCCATGCACTCTTTGTTGGCAAACCAGTTGACGGAGGCAATTTTTGTAACCGACAATACCGAATTAGTGAAGATGGCGTCTTCACCCAGGGACTGGCCGGCTTTCTCTACACACCTCGACGAGTTCATCAGGAGTAAAGATCTGTTTGCAAGATTCAGCATTGCACACACGTCAAGATCAAACAACATCAAGGCGGACAAACTTGCTCGGAGCGTCCGGATTTTATCGCACGATACTATTTATGTAAACTCTGTTCTTCCGGTTTGGTTACCGAACCTTACTAGGTTTATATAGTTGTTTGAAAAAAAAAAAATAATGAAAGGAAATAACAGATTTTGTACTCATTACATAACAACAAAGTTCAGTAATTGATTCGGGCTTAGATGCGAGATCGGTAAATCAATATAAAGTTGGCTTTAATTTTATTTTCTTAAATGGATGTAATTTTATTGGGAGTAACTATATTCAAAATGTTCTTTACGCGATTTCGCTGCTACAATAGTACATAATGGTGGTTATGGATGCAAGATTCGATTTCATACGAAGGTTGAATTATTCAGATTAAAAGAAATCATTTGAGATTAATTTTGATTTACTAACTTCCAGAAAATAGAATGATAAATAAAATAAAAAATGCTAAACACAAGGAATTGAAAAATACTCTTTGTTTGATGAATATCAGAATACACCATGTATGATTGCAAAGATTGATTTGTTAGGGTTTTTTCGTAGGAGCCGAGATGATCCTCGTGTTGTTCTTTTATTCCTTTTAAGTTCGCTTTTCTTTTAGTATACCCAAAATCTCTTCCAATAAGTTAGCTTTAATTTAGACTCTTTATTTATGTTTTTAGGTTTTTTATGGACCAAATCTCTTAACTAAGATCCAACACCAATAGTAGTTCATTATCAATTCTTTATGCTTAAATGTGTAACTTGAATTAGTCCATCATGTATAAAATCCACACTTGAAATAAACTCTCTTATACAAATTTATTTTTCAGAGTAAGAACTTAAGTTTTTGCTTGGTGAAGCAATATAATGATGTATATATAATTTGAAATAAAGAAAGGTAGCTGATAAACGAGAATAGAATACTCTTTGTCCCTTTACTTTTGGGGAAATATAGCAAATTGATTGATTTGACTTTATGTTGAAGTAGGACCCAAATATGTTACAAATTTATAAGACTTACTTTTGACTAATCACACACCAACTTTGTGTGTATTTATTATTCATATTTTCTTCACTGTACACATGTAAATACTCTAGCTATATTTTACAACTGTTTAGACCCTTATTATTAATCTTCGCATCTTTAATTGCAGTCGATCCCCGGTACATTGTAAGGTAAAAATGCCCACTTAGAATAAAAAATAAAACGTCAATTTAGTTGTATGAGTTAACTTTTCTTCTACTTTAACCATGTAAGATTCAATTTAATGAAATGCTAATTGTAAATAAATTCAAGTTTCGGCCTCATTAAAAATGTGTGCGGTGGATTTTAGTGGACCAAAAAAAAAAAAAAAACGAGAGAGAACTTTCGGTGTTGAAAAGTAACGATAAGAAAAAATAAGTATAACCCACTGTTTCTCTTTATTTGAGTAATTATAGGGTACGGAATGAGGAACACATGAATATGAGAGCAAGTGGGGCAGAAATTGGTTAGAAACAACATAACTAATGATTATTTTGGACCGACTCTATCCAAAATTTAAAATAATTATTTCGACATATATGTTAAAGAAATGGTTAATTTGGTGAATAACCCAAAAAAAATTGTAACTAAGAAACTAACCAAAGTGTCATGTGTGGTAAAAAATCATAACCGTTAGATTTAGGAAAATTGGTTAGTTTTCTTAGTTATGATTTTTTTGTTGGTTATACAATACAATTTCCTCAAATAACGTAGAAAAATCTTGTCATTAGTCGAATAACATAGTTAAAATGAAGTTTATTTAAATAATTAATATTTAAGATTTTCTGCAGAAAAAAAATCTTCTAAGTGATTTGTTTGTTGTTGCAAGTTTATCTTTAAGTCACAAAAATGCAGATCAAACCAACAAAATTTTATTCAATCCGCAATACAACCTTTGACTGTATATAAAATTTCTAATCGTATATGATCGTATATAAGCTATCAAAACTACATCGTTGTAGATATCTAAAAAAAAAAAGTAATAAAAATGGAATTTCAAACACATGACTTCAAAGATTAACATCATACACATTCCCATTGTGCCATTGCAATTTTTATTAAATTATAAACATATATATATATATATATATTTATAAGGCTGCCATTCTCTCTCCCTCGTCGCTTTCTCGATCTGAGATGGAGAAAAACACCGCATATTAGATTGGCGATTTGGCCTCGTTTTCCATGGAGATCGCCTAATTAGGATTTCTTCCTTGTTTGGTCGCATCTACGAAAAGCCTCAGATATTCAAACATCCGAGGAGAAAAACTAAGCCGATTAGTCATCTAATTCGAAAATTTTATGAAAATTCAATATCACAATATTCACGAATTTTTAGGGTTTGAAAAATTTCTCCGATGAAACGGCAATGAAAATCATCGGAGATAAATGAAAATTAGATCAGAGAATACTCAGAAATGAAGCAATAATAAGCCTCTGGTTGCCGCAATTCAACACTTTGCCACCGGCGAGCTTTGGCATTCCCGGATCTTCAGATTTGCCTAGTTTCCCTTCCCCATCAAGCTAGTTCGATTTCAGCCTTATGTTCTTCCCCGAAGTCAGTTTTGTATTCGACTTTTCCGATAAGGGTTAAAACCCAGCAACAAAAATCAAAGATTAATTTTAAGAGTCATAATCCATAAGTAATGAAGGAGAGAGGAAGCAATGAGGGGAGAGAAAGCGATTCTCTCAAATAGCAAACATATATATTTGTAATTTACTTAAAAACTGCATTGGCATAAATGGTAGGGTGATTGTGGTTTATCCCTAAGGCTAAGAGTTCAATTCCTCATTCTAGTTTTATAGTTTTTCAAAAAATTGTTGAAACGACATAATTTTGATAGCTTATATACGGTCATATACGAATTTGAAAATCTATACACGACAAATAACTATATTGCGGGTTAAATAGGAGTTTGTTGATTTGACCTACAATTTTTTGCAAGTTAAAAGGTGAATTTGAAAAGAAAAAAAAAATTCCACTTGCTGAAATAAATGTTTTCAAACTAGAGCGAACAAGAACACCTTCCATCCGGGTCACTGGATAACCAACCGCTTCAACTTTTGCCTTGGTGAACCTTCTCTTTGGATTTTTAAACAACATGAGGGTTCGTAAGAATCTTCTCTTTGGATATTACAAATCCTAATAAGATTCAACAATAAGATCATATATAGGCCAAACGTCCTAAATTCCTAACAACTAGAAAAACTCAACACCTCTGCCCAGCAGTTAGAATCCTTGGTCTCCAAGCAAACTCAGATACTTGGCGCACTAATTATCGATCTTTTGAACAAGAGAAAAAACAAAGGTAGGATTAGGAATATACTTTTTGTAATATGAGAAGCCCTAAAATATATAAAGATATTTATTGTAGAAATCACAGAGGAGTGGATATTAGATTCTTTTTGGATACGAGAGCCCGTGGCTTCTTCTTCCTCATTCCTCCGTCTAGATACGGAGAAGATCTTTACCACCGAGTCAAGAGCCATATCAATAGCAGAACGACTCGTCTTCTCTTGCTAGCCAAGTCACAGAATAATTAAGAGAGCAACGAGATATACAAGAAGCATGAGAAGACAAAACGCGGAAAATTACGGTATGGAAATAAATTGTTCCGGACATAATTGGAACGAAGGAGACGCGAAGCAGAAGAGAGAAATTAAGTAACCAGAGAGTGCTCGAGGATTTGTAGATACTGGTCATGGTAGGGACCGCAATTACAGACAAACATGAAATTTGGCACATTGAAGATTTGTATGAGAGAAAAAACACGATCCTGAGACAAGCATAGCTGAAATCCACAAGGGATATATCATGTGCATTATTCAAAGACATCATTCAAGATATGGTCATTCCGTACGATATGTCGATCAAGAGAAGAAAGAAACCCTAGCTTTGGGAGGTATAAGAGCACCCTCATGATAGTATTTTCAATGGGTCTCTCTCACTTTTGCAAAAAAGAAAATATTACTATTTTATTGAGTGGGTGGAGAAATCCATCCAAGAGTTTCTGAAATATTTTAAGTCGATGAAGTAGACGATAAAGAAGGGAAAAACGAAACTTAAGTCGAAAATACAAATCTCTGTTTAGTTTCTACTACAATAACATAACACTTTCTATGTGATCCGCGAAACAAAGTGGTGCCCAACCTAATGTAACATTATAATTAGCGTTCCCTTGAATCTCAACTTTTCTTTGACTATTTTTCTTGTGATCATGATAGATAACATGTAAGTACCCAAAAATATCACAATATGTCAAAATAATCTCACCAGTATGAGCAGTGCCCAGTATGCGTGAAGGACGAACCCCAACCATATTGTCCCATGGATGAATAGATAAACATATCTTGGACCATTCATGTTTCTCTGCATCCTCCAGAACCCACAAATCAAATGTATACCAACTAGTTTGGTTGGTTATGGCTACTTTCGCCATGTAACGTACCAAATCAAGCCAACGTCGATTTAAATCCTTTGGTATTGTAGTAGTGAGAAAACTAAACTTTTCAGACCTCACCTCAAATCTCACTAAGCTAAGCTGATCCATCGCATTATTTCCCATGTATGCAAAATAGTACAATATTCCATCGATGCATAGACCGTTAGATATAGGAGGATGAGGATTGCTACAGTCGATATTTCGCCATTTAGATAATGATCCTACCGTTAACACTTGATGTCCGCTAGGCGCGACTCGCGTACCACTTCCATACATTGCTTTAGTAATACACAACACTTTATATTGACTATCAACAGGATCATATCCAAAAAACATTTTCACAACTTCTCTCCTTGATATGAGTCTAGGTAGAGTAATGGACTTACCGGTGCTAGGGTTAGTTATGACTTGGTCTTGTCCGTATACGAAACACACCAAGCCATGTACATAATGGTGAGTTTCGTTGTTGCACCGGGGCTCCGAGACATGGAATGACGTACGCGATTTAAAATCAGGAACGGTCCGGTTGATTCCGGTAGAGGAGAAGAAGAACCAGTTTTGACGTTTGTTTCGACAATCTTTTTGGTTGTAAGCTAAGAGGAGACACGAAGAGGAGGATCGAAGAGGAAACGATCTGATGAAATCGCGACTTCGGATGATTGTTTCCCATGATTTTGATACGAGGAGAAGCTTAGCTACGGATTTTACAGGCAATCTCTTGAGGATCTCGATCACAAGATCCGTAGGAATTGGATCTAGAAATTGTGTCTTCCTCTTTTTGTGATCACTTCGTCTTCCCATGGCTAATCTCTAAGGATTTCTCAAAACACTAATCTCCTCTATTAAATACGAGTATCACAAATGATAACGGTGATATATGTAAAATCACTTCTCTAATACATGATTGGTAGTTCAAATCTTTTGGATTAAATTTGTAAGAATTATGATAAGTTAAAATTTAATAATAAATGAAATCCGTAATTGTTAGTGGTAAATTTTATCTATCGTGTATCCGCCAGACATATCACGACACGTGAGTGTCGAATCCACAAAGATTATCCCAAAATCATTTCTCCAATACATGATTGGTAGTTCAAATCTTTTGGATTAAATTCGTAAGAATTATGATAAGTTAAATTTAATAATAAATGAAATCAGTAACTGTTAGTGGTAAATTTCATCTATCGTGTATCCGCCAGACATATCACGACACGTGGATGTCGAATCCACAAAGATTATCCCAAAATCATTTCTCCAAGATAGTTAAAATCTTTTTGGATTAAATTTGTAAGAATTATGATAAGCTAAATTTAATAATAAATTAAATCCGTAATTGTTAATGATAAATTTCATCTATCGTGTATCCGCCAGAAATATCACGACACGTGGGTGTCGAATCCAAAAAGATTATCCCAAAATCATTTCTCCTATACATCATTGGTAATTCAAATCATTTGGATTAAATTTGTAAGAATTATGATAAATTAAATTTAATAATGAATGAAATTCGTAATTGTTAGTGGTAAATTTCATCTATCGTGTATCCACCAGACATATCACGACACGTGGATGTCGAATCCACAAGGATTATCCCAAAAGATAATCTTCATCATTAATCTTTCTAAAAAAGCAGTCAAGAGACAATCTTTTGTTCTTTAGGATTGGGATGGTGTTGTCTGAACATCTAAAAAGAAATCTTACTAGGAGCCAAGGGACAAGTTATAGCATTTCCCTTTTCACACGGAGTTCGAAACTTTAATAGTGATGGAATGCATATTGTTACACAAAGAAATAATCATTTCATTTCAAACAACAGATTGTTTGGAGTTAGTGAAGATGAAGACATATCTAATAGATTGGCCAGCTCACTTTTGCTTTTTTCCTCTTTATCTCATTTGAGAAACTATAAGGAATGACAACGGAAGATTAGAAAATTAAATGGATAACAAAAACACTATTTCGTGTGTACTATAAACAAAACTTAGCCTTTGTGCTATAAACAAGTCACAAAGGCTACTTGATTAATCAATCAAACATCATGAACTACATACATGTTTCCATGTTTGCATTGTTCACACTCCAACAAAAGAAAAACAAAATCCTTTTTGGAAAAAACGAATATTTGATCTTTATTGAAAAAAGTGTGGTACCTTTCCAGCGAGAGAGTTGTTGTGGCTAAGATCAACTCCTTAAGGAAACAATTCATTATCCAATAAATCATGTTTTGTGTGTTCATGTTCAAATTGTTTCGTAATCTCTCTAATTAATTTTAATTAAACAAGCAGGTTTTACTTTGCAAATCTCAACATTGAAGCCTGAATCTATCAGAAGTAGAAGCCAAGCTCGTTGCTGTTCTGATAACCTATCTTTCTCTGATTTTACTTCCACTAGCTTAGCTTCACCTTCATAACCATTCTCCTTGAACCGCCATAGCAGTAGATCAGGCATACCACTGCACCAGCTCCTATAATCTCGAGTTAAATACCGGCACAGTGATGCTAAACACATACCTCCAACGCAAGTCGCAGCTGCTCTCAGTTCCTCTTAAGGAAAACCGCTCCCAAGCCACTCCTCTACACGCTGTTCCACGGTGTGTTTCATATGATATGATTAGTATTTCTTCAACCATTCCATTTGCAACTTTCTTAAGCTGTAACTCTATTGTTTCTTTTCTGGTTAGATAGAAGGATTCGGTCACCAAGTCCAATGGAGCAGTCTACACAAGGGGAACAAATAACAAAATGAGGACTTTCATTTTCGCTGCGTGAGACAACTTTCCATCCAGTGAGGACATTAGCCTGCAGTCCGGTTTGGAAAACACCAGGGACATCAGAAAATAGAATGTCCCACATGAGAATCCAGAATATGGTTAACCAAATGCTACTCTCTGTATGAATTCCTTTCCATCCTCTTCCTTCTCCACTGTAATACTGCAATGCGAGCTGCTCGACTCCACATTGTTCTCCATCTTCTCCATAAAACCTGTTTTTCATGCCAATTTCACAATTCAATGATCTCCCTTGAATGATAACCTGAAAATGTAAAATTGCACATTTGAGAGAAAGTTGGAAGATGAGCTAGATTTTCACTTTACAATAGAAAAAGAACCTCGGGGATCTTGTTTTCGATGAGATTTGAAAAGGTGGGAGTTTTCCAGCGTCTTGGAGGTTTTGCCAGACGAAGAATGCGTCTCTGCAAAGCTATTCTCGAACCAGCACGCACCCAAGGATCCAATAGTCCCTGCTCTCATTTGGACGTTCCATGTGCTCCAAATCTGTTGATAATCTGACTGTCCAGTATCCTAGTCTCCCGTCACAATTGAAAGAACTGAGCAACCGCCTCAGTAGATAAACTGCTTGTTTATACCTGAAACCAGAAACACAAGATTCAACAGAGAAAAAGACAAAGATAATCTGAGCAAGTAAAAAGACAAGATGAGTTGTTTTCACATGCCTCTTGTGGATCTCAATAAAGGAAACTCCCAAAAAAAAATACTTTTGAGTAAACCCATGGAGCTGTAAAGCAATTAAATGCAGCAAGGTACGCAGAATCCAAAGAAGAACTGGATATGCGGGTTTCAGCAATCATGATGCATTTCAACACTGTCCGAGAATCCTCTATGTCAAGAGACTCATCCATCAACTCCGCCACTTCAATGGCCTGCAATTTAAGCTTTTGAGATTTTGTATACAAACAAGTCTGGCTACTTTTTTCAAAATAGACAAGTAAGCCACCTCTTCATATGCTAAAAGGTTAGTGCGATTTGAAAATATTTGCTCTGAGTCGATGCATTTGTAAGCTGGGTATTTGATGATACCGAGATCCAGCAGAACAAAAGACGATAGATCTTGCTCTCCATTAAGGAAGAAAAGCCTCTGCAACATAAAACCAAAGTTATTTCTTCTCGTTCCCCACTATTTTCTGTAAGTAAGAAAACCAAAAATTCACCTCAACACGCCATATGAGAGATTCTGCTGTACTGGATAGCTTAGCACATAGTCCTGTTCTTTCTAGAATCATTGTGTTAGAACCCTAAATCGGATCCTAACGAAGATAGTTTTGCTGGTGCTTTGAGAGACCAACGATCTCCTTCTGTTCGTTCGAGAGAACAGAAATCTCCTTCTTTTAGATCAAAGTATTCGATACTTTATTTCATAAAAACCTTGCCCTTAAATAGGCTACAAATCCTTAGAGAAAAGGAAAGACTCTAAAAAGGAAAATCCTAGATAAATAGAAAACTAGCATAATAGATGATTAGAAAGTCTAAATAATGGAAATAATACGATAAATCTATCGATGTCTATCACATTGTTGCCAGATTTATCCTAAAAGTTAAACGAAACAACTCAACCTCATAGCGAAACAGAAACTGCTACAAAACGAAAGAAGAAAACCAAACTGACCTCGTTCCATCATTATAACAAGAACAGAGAGAATTAATAAGATCTCTCTTTCTTGAGCCACAGCTGAAAAACCTGGACCACCAATAAAGCACACCTTATTGCAAACAAACCAATAATAGAGCCACAACCTTTGACATCAAATACTTCTAATAAATGGAGCAAACATCTTTAAGAATGTGTGGTCCAACCTTGTTCATAGATAAAATTTCACGAAGTTCAGCGATGTTAAGCAACTCTATGATCTCCTTCATCTTTTGGTAATCTAGTTCGTTTGCATCCTCTACTGAACTCATAAATCCCGACTTCACATCATATAGGTATTAGCTTTTTCTAACATGAACAAAAAGGTTCAGCAACTAAAAGAAGTTAGTGTGTGTCTGCCTGCACATATCATTTACCTGTTAGATCCTTCAAGGCTTGAAGAGAATCAGACACCTCAGGGTATGAAATATTTGATAGCCTGAACCAAGGTCCTGAACGAACAGGTATTCAAACATTTCACAAAAGTATCATAAGGTGTATTATCAAAATGAGAACTGCAACTTCGATGAACCAAGCAAGAATGTTCCCGGAACAACTACAATTTCAACGAAAGGTATCTGCGAAAGGCAGTAAAGATTTGTGGCCACCAGAAGTGCAATTACCTACAAAGTAGAAAAGACTAGCAAAGAAGGAAGTTCAAGTTACCCAGACACTACAATTGTGATCATATAGCTAACCCTAAACCCTATCATCATTCTATCTACTGCCCCTTATAATTTATAGTCAATGACCAAAGAAAGTTAATTCTAAATGGCAGAAAAAAAACTATCAGACACTAAGCTATAAATATCGGAAAGATAGGGACACCAGATCCAATGAGATGGCCTCATACTTGTATTTTAATAGTTCAATGTCGCTTCGTAGTAGTTTGCCTACAACCATTTACACCATGTTGAGAGCAAGGAAGCAGAACTACAAGGAATAATGCAAAACTAAATCTGATAGTGTAAATACCTTTTCGTGTGTAAAGACGGATAAAAAGTCTCTGGCTATCCTCTGAAAGAGAGGGAAAAGATTCTGTAAACCAAGACATGAAACATAAGTATAGAAAAGTAAACCATTCATTCTAACAAATTTCAGGAGGGAAACCGAAAAAAATCTGAAAAAATCATAGGTGAATACCCAAGAACGCCTTTTCATCGGCTGTGAATAAGTGAGAACAACTCCTGAGAACCTCTTGTACTAATACGTTAAAGTTCAACTGGTATCTTACCGTTTTAGGCGGAAATAGCTTCTGATGTTCAACTACCTGAAGAACTTTCGCCCACAGAGGTTTAAAATCTCCAGCAAGTTCACATTCGCTCCAACCATCAGATGTCATCTGTGACAAACAACTTTGATTGGAACAGCTTCAGAAGAATGCTTCGGAACAGATGCTATTGTTCATTTAATACTTCAGAAGAACAGAACTCACATAAAAGGGGAAGTTAAAAGAAAAGAAAAACCTTTATAGCGTTGTGATCCTTGATGTTCTCAGGATGTCTCAAAAGACAAATGTTAGCCCCAAACTTTAAACCCTGAACATCACTGAACTTCCTACCAACTATAAAGGTATCAATAGCGTCACCATTGGCTTCATCTAAGGTCACAGTTTCTGAAATCTCATCACTACTTGGAGAACATGAGCCATCATCAACCAGGCTCTTTTCTTTGTAACAAATCGAATTCGGAACTTTCAGAATCGAGTATTGGTTGCTGCTGTTTTGTCCCTGACCAGAAATTTGACTGGAGAAGAGTGGTCTGAGTTAATTTCCGTTTCTTCTTCCTGAATAGACTCAAATCATCTAGAGGAAATGGAGAAATTTGTTAATTTCAAAATCCCTAAAGAAGATGAACAAATACAAAAAAAAACCATTCTTAAATACCCACCAGAGAATTTACTCGGGTCATCAGGAGAAATCGGATCCTCCGACAAACGGCCATCATCACCGGATATAGAGATACGATTGCAATAGTCATTGAGCTCGAGATTCAACGAATTCTAGGGGAAAATTCGGATAAAGGGAGTTACTTTAATATCATGGGAAAAAAGGGGAAAGCTTTGAGGAAGAAAAGAGGGATTACCGGAGTAGGAGCGGAGAGAAGACAGTGACGATTGGGGAGAGATCGCCGGCGTTTTCCGATAAACCGGAGTTAACTCTCCCGTCCGGTGAGCATATCCTCGTCTAAGCGACGCGGGAAATGTTTAGTAGATTTGGTCCTTTCTTCTGTTGCCCTTTTCGTTTCCCATTTTAATAGTTTGGTCGGAAATTGTTTTTTTGTCGGAGCCGGCCAGATGAAGAATTCGTGAGCGTTTGCGTTTACATATACAAATGTTTGTTTATATTTCGTTTGTCTTCAGTCAGACGCAACTAAAAACGCGAGGCAAAATCGCGTTTCAAAATTCAATGTAGGCCCATTAATTTGAATACCAAACGAGGGATAACGGTCATTTAATTCCTCAAGTTTTGCAATGTCGCGATTTTATAACCCAATTATCCTTCGGATTTCACTTTTATTCCTCGAGTTTACGTTGACTTCGAAAATCAATGCTTTAAAAAGTCAATATTAACGTCCACTTAACGGTTGACTTTTTAAGTCCTGATTGTCATTAACCGTCAAAATAAATAAATTTTTATCAAAATAAAACACAAAAGTCATGGAAAATTCAGCCCAAAATGGCCCATGCAACAAGAAGCCAAGCTTGAACCAGAATGTAAAAGATTATAAATAAGCAGACTAGGGTTTTTTTTGAAAATTAGCAGACTAGGTTTTTATCCTCTCACACTTTCGATCAAAACCTAGCCGTTGGGCAAGGGCGACATGAGGTTCAAGAGATGCTCCACATCCACCGATGCTCTTTATGGCTTTTTCCTCTGTTCTTCTTCTTTACTCTGTCTTTAACCACTTTTTTCTTTATTAATGGTTTCTTCACAATATGACTAGACTTTGTTTTGTTTTGGATTTTTAGGTTGAAGCAGCTGATGCTGTGAATAAGGCCACGGAGTCTTTGCAGAACGGTAGGAAGGCATATATATGTGTGTATATATATATACATTGATTTGTCAATCTTGATCTTTGAATTATTACTTTTTTGTTGAGAATGAACGTTTTTATGTTTTAACTTTGTGTTTGCTGCTTTTATTTTAGCCAAGAGAGATTTGGATGATTTGGAGACCAAATTAAATCCGAAGAAGCACAAGATTCTCAAGAAGGAATTTAAGAAGGTCAGATTTACCCTTTATCTAGTAAAATATCATGTTAAAAATTCTTCATCCATGATAATTTGCTTAGCTGCTATAGTTGATTTTTATTCATAAAAATCTCAAAAAGTTTTTAGGAGAATGAAAATATTATCATAATATATGGAATCACGTAGTGTACCTTGTTCTAGGGTAAATCAGATCTAAAAGGGTGGTGAGAATGGAAGGTATTAGAAAAAGATTGCAAGGAGTTCGTATTCATTTAGCATGATAAATTTTAATTCGAAAACCTAGCAGTCTATCATAGACTGTCTATGGTGGGCAGTCAAGAATTGTAAGATAAAATTATTACTTGGTTTTCGGCTTTTCTTGTTCAGTTTTTCTTCTAATCCAATGGGAGGGAATGAAGAAATTGAGGAATTCTATGGAAGAGATGGCTGAAACTATGAAAAAACTAGATGAGACTTTAGTGAAAAAGGCCAGTATACGGAAGATTTCATTGAAGGTATATGTTTTTTTTTCTTTCAATAATGTATAAGTTTGTTACTAGGACTCTATTTTACACTTACTAGAAATCTTGTTTTATCATTTAGGAGAATGTGGAAGCCATACATGATGAGTGATGTTTCGATGGTAAAGATTGGAAGGGAAACAATGACTGAAAGAAGATTGATTTCCCTTAACTGTGTTCATCAATATACCAAGATAGAATATAGGAATATTCGTTACAACCACTTAGAGATATTTGTTGTTGGCCAGGCTGATGAGAGGGACGAGGCAACAGTGGAGCTGTGTCGACGGTGAGTGCCGTTGAAGAGGAAGAGTTGTCAGCGTGAGTTGCAGTGAAACGTTGGGACCTTTTCAGGCGAGTTTCTTCCATCTCTAGCATCGATTTCGCTATTTCAAAGGTTGGAAACGGATCCTTGTGTTTGATTATATTGATAATGTAATCAAATTTTTTATTGAGACCATTGAGGAGGTACATGACCAAGGTACGTTCATTGACAGGAGCGTCAACATTTGTGAGCAAATCGGCAAGAGATTTGATCTTCTGGCAATATTCTTGAATCGACCGATCTCCAATCTCCTGGGTACGAAGCTCATTGTCAAGCTGAATGGCCCTTGCTTCTTTATTATTTCGAAATTGGTTTTCGATGCGAAGCCAAACATCACGTGAAGTGCCACCGGTGCGAAAAGAGGAACGGAACAGTGGAGGAGCAAGAGTGCCATAGATCCAAAGCTTAACAAGTCCATCACGTTTAGTCCAGGCAGCGTCGTTGGCATTAGCAGGAAGAAGAGTGCCGTCGAGGTGACCAAGAACATCAAACGTGAGACAATGGATCATAAACAATTCACGCCAAGCATCGTAATTGTGATCGTCAAGATCGAGAATGAGAGGTATGTGAGATTTGATGTTGGTGACACCAAATGCACGTTCAAGAGGTGCATTAGGAGCAGCCATTCGAAGAGAGAAGAAGAAAGAGAAAAGAAAGAAGAGAGAGAGATCAAGAGCAGAGAGAGGGATCAAGAGCTGGCTCTGATACTATGAAAGAAGATTGATTTCCCTTAACTGTGTTCATCAATATACCAAGCTATAAATAGCCAGAGACATTACATATCTGTTCCACAATATCTGGGATCTGAAAGAAGATTGATTTCCCTTAACTGTGTTCATCAATATACCAAGCTATAAATAGCCAGAGACATTACATATCTGTTCCACAATATCTGGGATCCATAAAATAATATTAACAAATATCTCTAAGTGGTTGTAACGAATATTCCTATATTCTATCACCCTCCCGCAGTTGAAGCGTCGGGTTCTCTGACGGTTAAACTGGAACGAAACTCGTTGAAGAGAGACGTCGGGAGACCCTTGGTAAAAATGTCTGCATATTGAAGAGAGGACGGGACATAGATCACTTTAACTTCGCCAACAGCCACCTTCTCACGTACAAAGTGTATGTCAAGCTCTACGTGCTTAGTTCGCTGATGTTTTACTAGATTTGTAGCTAAGTAAACAGAACTGATGTTATCACAATACACGACCGAAGCTTTTGTGATTTTCAGATGAAGTTCAAGCATGAGATTACGCAGCCAACTTAATTCAGCAACCGCATTAGCCACACCTTTATATTCAGCCTCAGAACTAGACCTTGACACCGTTTGTTGTCGCTTTGCTGACCAAGAGACGAGGTTAGGACCGAGGAAGACACAATATCCCGAAGTCGAGCGACGTGTATCCGGACAGCCTGTCCAATCTGCATCCGAATACGCCGTGAGACAATTTATTTCACCTTTAACAAGTTGTAATCCATGAGCCAACGTCCCTTTGATATATCTTACAATCCTTGTCAGCGCATTCTGATGTGGGAGACGAGGATCATGCATATACAAGCAGATCTGGTGCACAGCATACGCTATGTCCGGGCGCGTGAACGTTAAATACTAGAGGGCACCGGCGAGACTTCTATATGACGTTGGATCAGGGACTGGTTCACCAACATTTGCGGAGAGTTTCGATTTCAGATCAACAGGGGTCGCACAAGGTTTGCAATCTGCCATACCCGCACGAATCAAGATTTCTTCTGCGTATAATGATTGGCTTAAGAACAGACCCTTGGAGTTGAAATCAGCCTTTATTCCGAGGAAGTGATGAAGCTTCCCCAAGTCCGTCATCGGGAATTCACCTTTAAGCTGGTCAATAATTTTCTCCAGAAGAGTAGGCGATGAAGCCGTCAAGATAATATCATCTACATAGAGAAGAATATAAGCCATGTAGTCGCCTTTCCTGAAAATAAATAGAGACGTGTCGGCCTTGCTTGTGACAAAGCCAAGATGCGTTAGAAACTTTGTGAATCTGGAATTCCATGCCCGAGGCGCCTGTTTTAAACCATATACTGCCTTCTGAAGTTTGCAAACATGATTCGGAAATGTCTTGTCAACAAAACCCGGAGGTTGGTGCATATAGACGGTTTCTTCGAGATTGCCTTGAAGAAAAGCATTCTTTACATCTAATTGATGTATCGGCCAGTTCAACACAACACCAACATTGAGAACAGTTCGAATCGTCGCGGGTTTGACAACCGGACTAAAGGTTTCCGTAAACTCAACTCCATGCTCCTGCGATTTTCCATTAGCAACAAGCCTGGATTTGTGACGAGTCAGAACACCCTCCGCATCGTATTTGTGCCTGAAAAGCCACATAGATCTCACAATATTGACCTTTGGAGGCCGAGGCACTAATATCCAACTCTTAGTCTTAATCATAGCATCATACTCATCAGTCATCGAAGGATTCCAATTTGGATCAGAAAGAACTTGGTTGTGACCTTTAGGAAGTGGAGATTTAGTAGTGGTAAGAAGAGACACGACCTGCTTTGGCTTCGTTATACCAGATTTTGAACGGGTAGTCATAGAATGACACGGAAGAGATGATGCAGCCTCTGTTTGAGTTGGGTGAGAGGTTACGGGTATGACCGGAGGAAGAAGAGGAGCAAGGTTAGACGTGTTTGGGATAGGTGTTTGCAGGATCAGTTTAAATTGAGTTGAAGTTTCATCAACAGCATCAAGAAACCGATAAGGAGAAGCATTATCTGAATTCGTATTGGCTGCCGGAAAAATATCTTCATCAAAGTGAACATGACGAGAGATGATGATCTTCTTAGTTTTCAGATCAAGACAGCGATATCCTCTATGTTGAGAGGGATAGCCAAGAAACAAACAAGGAGTTGTTCTTGGAGAAAGTTTGTGAAGGTTTGAGTGGTTCACGTTTGGGAAACACAAACACCCGAAAACTCTTAAGTGGTCATAAGCGGGGCTTTTTTGAAAGAGCAGAGTAAAAGGAATTTGATTTTGAATTGCGGAAGACGGAAGAATGTTCAAGATATGAACTGCGACATGAAGTGCCTCAACCCAATAACACGGCAAAAGACGAGCTTGGAAAAGAAGAGCTCGAATTGCGTTGTTAATGGTTCTTATCATCCTTTCGGATTTTCCATTTTGTTGAGAAGTATGAGGAGAAGAGAAACGAACCTTTATTCCATTCTTATCGAAATAATCATGAAAAGGAAGGTTGTTATATTCGCCACCATTGTCACATTGAAACGATTGAATTTGACCATTGAATTGAGTTTTAATGAAGGCAGTGAAGTGAAGAAATTTTGAAAAAACTTCACTTTTGCACCGAATCGGGTAAACCCATAAGAAATGTGTGAAATCGTCAAGGAATAGGACATAATATCTAATTCCACTAATGCTTGGAATTGGTGAGGACCAAACATCAGAATGCACAATTTCAAAAGGTTTAGTAACTTGTGTTTGAGAAGAATGAAATGGTAATTTTATTTGTTTTCCCAAAAAACAAGGTTGACAAGAACTAGGAAGCTTGTCCTTATTACATAAACCCGAATTGGCAGAGATAATAGAGCGAAGAACAGAGTTGTTTGTGTGTCCTAGACGCTTGTGCCACAGAGACGGAGTAGAAGCCAAAAGAGCAGTGGAAGAAGATGATGTTTTATTGAAGGAGGCTGGAAGAGAGTAAAGATCACCGAAGCTATCACACCGAAGAAGAATTGTTCGAGTTGGAATGTCCTTCACAGAAAAGCCAAAAGGATCAAATTCAACAGTGCACCAATTGTCTTTTGTGAATTGCCAAACCGAAATTAAGTTTTTGACAATTTGTGGAGTGACAAGAACATTATTGAGAGAAAGTGGTCTTGTGTGTGTATGAAGGGAAGAAGAGCCAACACACTTAACCGGAAGTTTGGATCCATTACCAACGATGACAGAGTGAGCGATACTTTGATTTAGAATAGATTGGAGATTACCTGCCGAATTTGAGAGATGGGCTGTTGCACCTGAATCCATATACCAGTCAACACCGTTGGGATCAGGAAGAGTTTCCGTCGTGTGCTCTCCAGGTTGAATCTCCATTAAATGAGCCTGTTTATGTATGTGACTCGGCTGTTGAGACGAGGCAGGTTGGCGATATGGGCCTTGAGTATAAGGAGGCCAATTGCCAAAATAATTGGGCCACGATGGAAATGGGCCAGG
Source organism: Pseudoturritis turrita (assembly GCA_900406555.1). Classification (NCBI taxonomy): domain Eukaryota; kingdom Viridiplantae; phylum Streptophyta; class Magnoliopsida; order Brassicales; family Brassicaceae; genus Pseudoturritis; species Pseudoturritis turrita. Next base: position 900,683 of record OVBL01000343.1, read on the forward strand.
CCAAACAGGTGGAGAAGCCCAGTTGGGATAGGTAGGTCGAGACTGCGAATTGTTCCTGCCGCCTCTTCCTCTGTTGTTGCGTTTGTTGCCTTTGTAGTTGTTGAATTTTTGTTGTTGGCCAGGCTGATGAGAGGGACGAGGCAACAGTGGAGCTGTGTCGACGGTGAGTGCCGTTGAAGAGGAAGAGTTGTCAGCGTGAGTTGCAGTGAAACGTTGGGACCTTTTCAGGCGAGTTTCTTCCATCTCTAGCATCGATTTCGCTATTTCAAAGGTTGGAAACGGATCCTTGTGTTTGATTACATTGATAATGTAATCAAATTTTTCATTGAGACCATTGAGGAGGTACATGACCAAGGTACGTTCATTGACAGGAGCGTCAACATTTGTGAGCAAATCGGCAAGAGATTTGATCTTCTGGCAATATTCTTGAATCGACCGATCTCCAATCTCCTGGGTACGAAGCTCATTGTCAAGCTGAATGGCCCTTGCTTCTTTATTATTTCGAAATTGGTTTTCGATGCGAAGCCAAGCATCATGTGAAGTGCCACCGGTGCGAAAAGAGGAACGGAACAGTGGAGGAGCAAGAGTGCCATAGATCCAAAGCTTAACAAGTCCATCACGTTTAGTCCAGGCAGCATCGTTGGCATTAGCAGGAAGAAGAGTGCCGTCGAGGTGACCAAGAACATCAAACGTGAGACAATGGGTCATAAACAATTCACGCCAAGCATCGTAATTGTGATCGTCTAGATCGAGAATGAGAGGTATGTGAGATTTGATGTTGGTGACACCAAATGCACGTTCAAGAGGTGCATTAGGAGCAGCCATTCGAAGAGAGAAGAAGAAAGAGAAAAGAAAGAAGAGAGAGAGATCAAGAGCAGAGAGAGGGATCAAGAGCTGGCTCTGATACCATGAAAGAAGATTGATTTCCCTTAACTGTGTTCATCAATATACCAAGCTATAAATAGCCAGAGACATTACATATCCGTTCCACAATATCTGGAATCCATAAAATAATATTAACAAATATCTCTAAGTGGTTGTAACGAATATTCCTATATTCTATCAATGACAAGACACTTTTCGTTAAGGTGTGACAATGACCACGTTGGGTGTCAAAATGCATGATTTCAGAGTCTAATGGTGTGTAAATGCCCTGAAAAAATAAAATAAATATTAATTATAAGAATAATATATATTAATTACATATAGATTTCAAATATACACTAATACTAACATTTGCACCATGATTGATATAACTGTTATAGCTAGCGAAAACAGGCTGTTATTGGTCCTTTTTGTAACAAGGTCTCTACAAACTCCTCATCAGTTGAATGCAAAACATGGGTAGGCATAACACGAGCAGATTGTGCATCTTCAAGCAACCTATCGCGATCAGATTATGCTTTAAGCAACCTCTCGCGATCAGATTGAGGAAATCGAGATAGATGACAATGAATTGTCATCCCTTTGACGAAGCGGTTCTCCTTCATAAAATCAATAGCACTTGCTATTTGGTGTGCGGAATTTGTGGCTGCATGACTTGGACTTGGCGGCATGCAATTTGCCATCAGTTGGCGATTTGTCAAATAGCTAGGTTCCAATCCATTCTATTTCTCTAACTTAAAAAGCTGATTAGCAATGGTAATTGCCCATTGAGAATATAACACCCTTGAGGCGATCATCGAGGTTAAACCGCAACACTGCGGGACAATGTAGCACACTTCATGTTTCAATGGTTTCTGGTAAGGAGAAGACGCGACATGCAGCTTGTCCTTCTAGAGGATGAGAACGTCCCATTAGGTGGATCGAACACCATGGCGGATTGTATTTCGGTGGACGATGGCTTGGTGGATGGTGTGGCGGATGTTAATGTTACAAAATATGATACTATTGATGAATAAATTAGATCTTTGAGATAATTTTTAAATATTATGTTTAAATGTTTATTTTAAAATTATTTACATGTTAATTTGCTAAACAAAAATAAAGAACGTTGATGAAATAAGTTAGGTTTAAGACAATTTTTATAAAACTGGATTGGACCGGCGGTCGAATTGAGTTGAACCGTGAACCGAATATATATCCGGATTGGATTAACATTACAACTCATACAAAATTAGACCCGTTATAAAATCGAATCGAACCGGCAATAATCCGGAAACCAGCAAACCAATTGAACCGCATTAAACCGGGTTTGGTTGTTATTTTTTGTCATCAGAATAATAAACTAATTTACCATGGTTCGGTTATCCAAGACGGTGGTGAAGAGTTTACATAGAAAATATCAGAACTAGCTAATCGGGCACCATTCGCAAGCCTGTCGGCTTTGGAATTGAGAGTGCGCGGAATATGAGATAGAGATCAAAAAGAGAACTTCTCTTTTAGCTTCAATAATTCGTCAATGTGGACTTCAAACTCCGGCCACTCCATCGGTGTAGACACCATCTTCAACAACTCAGAGCAGTCTGTTGCGAAAACTGCTTGCGTCTGCTGCATGTTGATCAAGCATTGCATGGTCCATCCTAGAGTTTCAATCTCCGCATGTAATGGGGAGAGGCTTCGTCGCAAATTTTTAGCTCCCATCATGATCCTTGTACCTTCGTCATGAAAAACATACCAGCCAAGACTGGAATATTTATCTGACCTTTTCCAAGAACCATCAATAATCATTTCAAATCCAGAGGTCCCTTTACTTGTCCGTCATCGGGCCTTAGAGCATGGAACTCCTCCGATTTGACCTTTTCCCAAACTAAAGTCTCTGTTTCCGCATTCCGCAAGACAACATGTGGATCTCTATCCAATCCGCGAAAAACCTTGTCATTGCGTGCCTTCCAAATGTACAACAGAATCCAGGGGAACCTTTGATCCTGATTCCCAAGAGGCACTCGTCAGAACAAGAAATCCATATTTGTGAAGATGGAGGATACCAGAAAGACTCCATTAGCCGTAGGGATGTTTGAGAGTGCCCAAGTTTGAAAAGCAGGAGGGCAATGGACATGATTAATAGTTTCGTCCACTCCACAACGGGTGCACTGTGTATCACACCTGATCCCCCTAGACTTCAGATTTACACTAACCGATAAACAACCCATTACTGCTTGCCATATAAAGTGCTTTAGTTTTGGCGGACACTGAATCCTCTACGATTGCGCCTGCAACGGTTGCACAATTGGGCCGAAAGTTATAGGTTGTTCCGTAGACAAATTACGTTGTTCAATTTGATATCCCGATTTAACCGTATATTTTCCGGACCTCGTATAATGCCACCCTAGCGAGTCTAGTTTTAATATACTTGCCACCGGAATTCCTCGGATAATTTTCACGTCCTCTGGGATAATGATCGCATTTAGCAAGTCCATATTCCAGGTCCTTGCCTGAGTGTCAATCAGATGATTGACCATGAAGTCTGGATCATGATTAATGGTTTTAAAAGTCACACCGGGTTTGGTTTTTAAATGTAAAATCTTCTAAATTTAAGCTACTAAATTATTTTTAATCATTGATTCACTTTTGATTTTTTTTTTCAAATATTATAATTATTAAAATGCTTTGCTTGATATTCGGATATTATAGTCATGAACATAGATAAAAAAAAGAGAGTATAAGATCAAATATACCAGTATTTTCAAAATATCATCAAACTCGGTTGAGCCTGGTGTAACCATATTAACCCACGACCCAAATGCTTCTCCAGTTTGTTTGTCGGTCCGGTTTAAACCATCAAAACTAAACTCTAAACCATAAAAACCAAACCTTAAAAACTAAACCCTAAATCTAAAATAATTAATCCAAACCCAAAAATTTAAATTATAAACCCTTAAAAATTATTTTTAGTGTTTGTGGTATTTTTGGAAAACCAAAACTTTTAATGGTATTTTTGGAAAATAAAACTAATGGTGGTAGTATTGGAAACAAAACTTTAAAGTGTGGTATTTTAGGAAATTTCTCGATAAAAAATTACGTCACCATGCTTCATAATTAATCATATGTATGAAAGTTGGTTAGCCCTCTCCATGTTTCGCCACGTCATGGCGTGAGAAATTGACATTTGTCATTACATTAATTGTAAGTATAAAATTAAATAAATTCAAATTTAAATTTAAATTTATAAACACATATAATAAATAATATGGTGATCATAACTATATAAATCACATACAAAACATAAATTTAATACAATTAAATAATATAAAATTTGAACTTAGTTTACCTTTTCATTTTCCTCTTTTATAAATTTTATTATTTATTTGATCATATTTTCTTACATTTATATGTAAATTACTTTTCTAGATTTAATGATTTTGTAGTTTATATTAACTATCAAGTCTATATTAATTATAAATGAGTGTCTTGATATTTTTATAGAGGTAGAAAACAGAAATCCGGGACAGGAGTTTGCGGGAATGGAAACGTGACGGAAATTTGAGAAGCAAAATAGTTAAATCATTTATGTCCCATTTAAAGTTCGACATAAAAACAGGATGAGATGGGACGAAACAAAAATTCTCAAAAATATAAAATTCATATAAATTAATTATTATTTTATATAATATAAAATATAAAAATTAATAAATGTGTCACATTTAATTTAAAAAAAGCAAATAAAAATATAGTTTGTATATAATATTTTGTCTTTTCTATTATTATGAGATTCATATTCACTTTTATTCGGCCACCTCTTGGATGGGTAAAATATAATTACGACACAACTTTAAATTTCGCATTTGGGCTCTACAATATCGCCTTTAGAGGCAGAAGAGAATGCTATATTGATGGCTATACAAAGTGTATATTTCATAGTTTTCCATATATAGTTATGACGGGAGCAATATTATCAGCGAATTTGGGTTCTACAATATCGCCTTTAGAGGCAGAAGAGAAGGCTATATTGATGGCTATACAAAATGTGTATTTCATGGTTTTCCATATATCAGTGATTTTTGAAGAAGATTGACAATTTCTGATCAATGACTTGTTAATTTTACCGCGTAAAGAGGTGTTAAAATGTCGTTGCACATACACTTTCAAAACATAGTATTTTGAATGTTTCTTTCTACTCAGGGGAGGATCTAGAATATTTTTTTACTGGTCCATAATTGGTAAAAAATAAAAATAAATGAATAATGGGGTTCAAACTCGGGTTGATAGGGGGCACTAGTGGACTTTTGTCATCTCACCTAACAAGAATTTTATTATTTTCTTCACTAAATTCTGAATATTAATATTGTAATGGATGCATGTGCCCCATAGCTAACACCCTACATCCGCCCCTGTTTCTACTCGCATTGTACTTATCCTCCGCATTGGCTAATTGGTATTTTGTTTTGTGACTATGTAATTTTCCAATTTGCATAATGTAATGATTTGACGAAAAAAAAATGAGATACATTTTCAATTATTTATATAATATTACTTATAGAATTTGTTCATAATGAAATTTTGGGAATTTTGTTTTCCGTTTCGTTCCAAACGAGAATAAAAATTTATATTATACAAAAATGTATTTATGTATGGAATGAAAAACTCGCGCCTACCGCGATTTTAAAACAAGTTAATATTAAGCTTTTTAGACAACATAGCTATCAAATCGATTGGGTCCATTTCTCATGTAGACATATCTCTGAAATTTTTACGCGTGTTTAATTCTTTAAAATCCTTAAATTTTGTTAGTGAGGTTCCTTTTATATTTGAATATATAACTAATATTTGATGTATTAAAGAAGGGTCAATTAGTCCAATATACATATTGATTTACAAAATAGAGAATATAGCCATGAATATTTTACACTGAAGAGACTATTGTAAATGGATGATTATACATTTAACATTAAAATAATATTTTCTTCCTTACGTTGGTAAAATGTGACCGACTTTCTATATATATATATATATATGTGTGTGTGTGTGTGTGTGTGATCTCCTTTGTAAGTGGGTGTGAAGAATAAATGATAAAACTTTATCTTCTCATTCTCTCTCTCATTCTACTCATATAATATTATAACACAACATCATCATATTTACTCTCTCTCTCCGCTTATTCTCTCTCTATCTCTCTCTCTCTCTCTCGTATTATAATATATACATATATACACAAACACATACATATACAAATCTTATCTTAGTTATAGTATAATTTATAACACGTTATCAGCACGATTGTCTCTTTGTCCGGTCATATATCGTAAAGGTAAAATTGGTTCATGCCGGAAAGGGTGAGATTTTAATTTATGTTTATTCGATCTAAATTTAAATTTATGTATTATTTACGGAGTGGTAGGTTCACCACCTCCTTGATTTTATAGTAGGCTATGCCTGCTAATTATTTATAAAAAGACATATGATAGGCTATGTCTTTTCCGGATTGATCGTATTTATGGTAAGCGCTGCCTCCTCGATCAAATTAAAATTGTGTCTCCGTAATCTTATGATAGGCGCTGCCTCCTTGATTATGTGAAAGATTATGTCTATTGATTTACTATTTTCTTTAATTATTATTGCAAAATTATTTGGAAGGCTCTGCCTCGAAATATTTATTTTAAACTATGTTCATTTATTTTTAATTTTTTATCATATTTATTTGAATTTAAATATTAAAAGAAAAATTCTCTGTTATGAAAATTTATGAGGCACATGTCAATATCATATTGGACAAAGTGCAAACGCTCCAGAAAAGCGAGACGCTCCTGAAGAGCGAAATACTCCAGAAAAGTATATGGCAGAGACATGCTTGTATGTAATCGTACATACAGAAAATAAAGATGGCAAAAATGTATAGTAAACCTGAAGTTTACTAAATTGGTTAAAATATAATCGGTTAAGCCATCCAGGTAGAACAATGATATTAAGGATCACTGAAAATTTATGTGAAAAATCAGAAATTTTTCACTTAGCATGTCTTAAATAAAAATAAGGCCATCATGAAGAGATGGATGGATAAATCACCATTTTTGTAGAAAGAGCTCATTGACTATAATGGTAGATTTCTTTAATTCCCAAATCACATTCCGAGTATAACCGATTTAAAAGAGATTCGATTCAGATAAATGGGTCAGAAGATCCATTATCTTTAAAAGGGGTATTATGAAATGTTAAAAGGATTCTAAAATAAATATGTGATCCAAAAATGGATATGTTTTTGATCCTAGAATGGGATTAAGTACGAGATGAATTAATTAGAAGAGTTATCATCTCGAGGGGGAGAATTAAAGAATCTCACATCGACAAGTAAGTTGATACATTGACAAGTAAGTTGATAATTTTATTTTAAAATAAACCGTTTACATAAATGATAACAATGATTACATAAAGCATTATTACATAAAAAGTAAACTCATATTTATGTTAAAATTCTTCGGGAGTAAATTCTCCAACGAAGAGATCATAAATAAGACTAAAAATTACACCGATAATAAAAATAAAAAACCAGCGAAATATTTTTCTTATAAAATATGAAAGTGTTTGAGAGAAGACAAAATGTTTGAGTGATTTGAAAGTGTGAAATATGAGTGTATTTATAGATTAAAATACTGTTCATAGCCGTTTGAAAAGTATAAATTTTTGAAAAAAATTATTTGTGACCGTTGGAGCTAAAAGAATTAAAATAAAAATCAATCTGAACATTTTAATGAGTAATCAGATAAAATATTTTATATATAGGTGATATTGATATTTTCGGTTAGCTTATATCCCAAAATTTGATCAATTTTGGTGATTTGCATCTCAAAACTTATTACTTATTATATGTCGAGAAAAAAAAATATAGAACATAAATAAGGTTATGTTCAAAATGAGCAGAATGAATAATTTATAAAGCATATCCAAGGGATTACAAAGTCCAAGAGATTGCAAAGTTATGGTGAAATATAATCTCAATGCTTTGGCATAGAACATGCAGTTGTGAATGTAGTAATGATATATACATTAATTATATTGAGCCATCAATCAGAGATGTGCTTATTGCAATATTTGCAATCATCATTTTGATGAGAAAATTTTCCATGGAAAAATTAAAGAATAGTTGGTATCCTTGAAAGTGTTAATGTGAACATGAAGTTCAAAAGTTCAAAGGATCACTATTCATAATATGATGCAAAACAAATGTCAGAAGCATTTATGAGAAAAGATAAGCAGTTGACGGATGAGATTTTATGAAATAAATTATCATTATGGATCCTAATGAATATGAACTTGAAAGTTCAAAGGATAATTCAGGAGAAAAAGAAAATCTCATATTCCAGCTGAAAAATGCTCCAGTAAGAATAGATATCTCTGAAGAAGAATCTATTAAGTCTATAGCACGTAAAAGACGTGATAGACTAATTTAGTTCCAAAGATAAAGAAAATCCTCAAAAAGTAAAAGGAGCAAATAATTATTGAAAAAGAGGATTAAACTCCTGAAGAGGAGTAAAGAGACTGTTTACATGGTTAATAATGAAATCAGGTACCTGAATGAAATCAAGGAGAATGATAAAGAGATCTCGATTAACCATGTCATTACGGGAAAAAGAGGAACCAAAGATAGAACAAATGTCAACAAAATAAATGATATAGCGCGCAGTATAATTAATGAGGATCATGAATCTCCGCTCTGTGGATGAGTGTAGAGAGAATAATTATTGGCCAATAAGTGAAAAAGAGGCAATCAAGTTTGTATTAAACTCGTTTGAAGAATGAGAAATTTTTGGACCAGCTGTCCAAACATCAGAAAGATTTGTCCAGGAAAGAGAATGGACGAAATGACTTGAATTGCGCCTCATGGGGAAATCACTAAAGGATTTGATCCCTGAAAGATTTGATATCATAATTATGTTCCCGGGAACTATTCGATCGAAATAAGAAAAATATGTTGCATGGGGGAAATCATGAAAGTGAATATTATAAGTGACACCAGAAGATGTCACAATTTGAGATCAAGACGGAGATATATATCTGGCAGACAGTACGACAACGCAGACAATAAGTACTTCTCCGATCTCAAATTAAAAGACTCCGCTAGAAGCGTGAGTACTATATCTGGTGATGCAAAGAATATTATGGGCTCTGGAAGAGTATGATTTTCAATGCCGAGGAAAAAAAAGTTTGATATTCCCCCGATTCATACAGAAACTTGTTGAGTTTCAAGGATATCCGAAGAAATGGATATGAATAAAGATGGCATTGGATATCTTTGCATTATATCAAAGTGGAAACATACATTGGAAGAGTTACCAATGATGTCCTCCATATTATATTGCACAAAAATAAATATGACTGAATCATATGTTACAGTAAATCAGAAATTTACTAGTACATTTAAAGTCCAGCATGAAAGGTTAGGACATTCGGGATCAGTCATGATGAGAAGAATTGTGCAAAGTTCTAGTGGCCACCCATTGAAAAACCAGAAGATTTTTCAATCGGGAGAGTTTTCATGTAAGGTATGTACTCAAGAAAAACTCATAGTGAGGCCGTCTCCAGCCAAAGTTGGGAATGAATCCCTTATATTCCTAGAGAGAATACATGCTGTGGACCGATTCATCCACCGAGCGGGCCGTTTAAGTATTTTATGGTATTAATTGACGCATCTATTAGATGGTCACATGTGTGTCTGTTGACAACATAAAATACGGCTTTCGCAAGATTTGTTACCCAATTAATCAGGTTGAAAGCACAATTCTCTGATTATACCATTAAAAAGTGAGGCTTGATAACGCTGGTGAATTTACTTCAAAAGCTTTTAATGACTATTGTATGTCAATGGATATAGATGTTGAGCATCCGGTTCTCCATGTTCATACACAAAAAGGTATGGCTGAGAGCTTGATAAAATGGCTACAATTAATTGTAAGGCCATTGATACTAAGAACAAATCTCCCAATTTTTGTATGTGGAAATGCTATATTGCATGCGGCAGCGTTGGCCCAGGTAAAGCCAAATAAATATTCTCCATTACAGTTGGCATCTGGCCAAGAACCAAATATATCCCATCTTCGAGTTTTTGGGTATGCGGTCTATGTTCTGATAGCACCACCGTAAAGAACAACGATGGGGCCACAACGGAGATTGGGAATATATATCGGATATACGTCACCAAGTATAATTTGGTATCTTGAACCGGTAACTGGGGATATATTTACGGCACGTTTTGCCAATTGCCTTTTTTATGAAAGTAAATTTCCCGCGTTAGGGGGAGGAATTAAACAAATGCCAAAAGATATTTCTTGGTGTATACTATCTTTGGTATATCTTGATCCCCCTACAAAACAACGCGAGGTGAAAGTTCAGAAAAATTGTACATTTGCAGAATATGGCAAACCAGTTACCTGATGCGAAAAGAGTAACAAAGTTATATATCCCCGCTGCTAACGCTCCATCAAAAATTAATGTTCCTAAAGAACATACTGATGAGAGTAGAATAAATGAACCGAGGGTTCAATTGAAGCGCGGGATACTAATGGGATCTAAAGATAAAAATCCCGGAAAGAAAAAGAGATTGGAAAAAAAGTTCTAGAAGAACCACATAAAGATATATGTCCAGAAGACATATATGAAAATGTTCCAGGAGAACCAGATAAAGAGATTCGTCCAGAAGACGAACATGATACAAAAATATGAGATTTCCATTAGTTTCGTCCAAATTAGAAAATTATGGGTTAGAAGTGAAATAGATGATACAAATGAAATGTTTTCTCTTCTGTATCTAAAGAGATCGATTATGAAGATAATGTTTTTCAGGTGGAGAAATATGATGATGAGCGTGGATGTACTCTTTTTTCCTTATCATGGTTTTTGTCCCATTGAGTTTTTCCATGACGAGGTTTTTAACGAGGCATCAAAGAACACGCAAAAGATATTCATCCAAGGGAGAATGTTATAATCCCAAATGATGAAGGTCTATCATTCTTCAAATAGTTTTGTCATACATTGATGAGATCAAGACAAGCGAGGAAGATGATCGAGATGAATCAATTACGAGATCCATGAAGAAGAATTTATTCGAAGGGGAGATTGCGCCATCTACATAATTTATGAAGAGAAGATCATATCCGTCTTGCCATGGTTTTTATCTTTATTTACAATGCGCTTCCGACTACAACATTTAGAAGACATATTCAGACTATCGGAATGCGTCATCTTCAAGATCTATAAAAAAAAGATTATATATATCTTTCTCAGGACGAGACTGCACTCTTTTTCCCTTACATGGTTTTTGTCCCAAATTGGTTTTTCCATGATAAGTTTTTAACGAAACAGTCCGTAATACATTTTAGTGATGGATACTCAAAGGAGAGTATTGTAAATGGATGATTATCCATTTAATATTAAAATAATATTTTCTTTCTTATGTCGGTAAAATGTGACCGACTTTCTACACCTATATATATGTGTGATCTCCTTTGTAAGTGGGTGTGAAAAAGAAATAATAAAACTTTATATTCTCATTCTCTCTCATTCTACTCATATAATATTATAAGACAACATCATCATATTTACTTTTTCTCCGCTTATTCCCTCTTTCTCGTTTTCTTCTATTTATAATATATATATATAAATCTTATCTTAGTTATAGTATAATTTATAACATAGACTAACTAATTGACCAAAAAATTGTCCCTTTTAACCTTGTTCTTGCGTACCAAGCCCTGCCAGGTGGAGAGGAAATGGGATACAACTGCCTTCGTGGCAAATAAATTTATGCACAGCCCACTTACAAACGTCACCTCACTAACCTAACTATGTGAAACTAATTAATTTAAATTAATGGTATTTTCCCCCAAAATATATGTGTAGCCAATAAAAAAATGGGATTACGTTAAACAAATCAGAGCTGGATAAATCAGAGCATGTGTAAGTTTATGATTTTATGATTTGTAAATGAAACATAACTAAGTTTATATAGAATATTTGTGAATCTGACTATTCTATTTGATTTATTGGTTTATATAATTTAGAGTGTTTATGTTTTTTTCGCATCTGATGTAATTTGAATTTTGAAAACATAGAGTTTTCAAAATATGGGTTAGTAATTATACTTACAAACTCAACTTTCTACATAAAATTCATGTTAGTTTATGCGTTCTAGATAGACGAGAGCAAAATAGAATAGAACAACGTGTTATTATTTATCATAGTTTATTCATGTTTTAAAAAATTTATATCCGATTTTTAAAATTCAAAGTATGGTATACGTGAAAAAAAAATCTATGCTTTTTAATAGTATGATCATAAGTTTAAATCAGTGTATTGTAAAATATTCAAATAAATAAAATGAGATGGGAGAAAAAAAAAAGAAAAAAAGGAAGAATGCATGTGTGTGTGAAAGAGGAGGATAAATTTGTCATTAATACACATTACACTAAAAATACTCTAGCCATCACAAATAATGATTACTCATCTAATAATAATTTTGTGTGTGTTATTAGACCTAATTTTCCTTAACAGGATACTCGTATCTTTGATCAAATGGGGAAGATTACACTATAAAAGCCCACAAATGGTGGAGCCACATCGCCACCAACACTATATAATTATTTCCAGTATTTAATAACTATAAAATTTCCAACAAAAAAATCGATAATATTTTATTATATAAAATTTAATGCGTCTAATGTTGTAATTAACATGATCGTGGCATCCGATTGATAAGATTTTGACACGTGTAATTTTTTTTTTCAATTAGATTTTACCACGTGTCAAAATAGCCTTATCTATTAAAAAAAATATAATATTATTATATTTTTGAATTAGATTAGAAAAAAAATAAAATTTTGTTTTCATTAATTTTTTTAAAAAATTTGTTTTGATAATTTTTTTTGCTAATTAGTAAATCTAAAAAAAAATATATATGGGTAAATAAATGATAAAAAGTAAACGTAATTCAAATAAGAATAGTAAAAACATAAATATTAAGAAAATATGATAATTTTTTCTAACACCTTTATAAAATTTAACTAAAACCCAAATAATAAAATAAATAGAATCCAAATAAATAAATAATTATTTTGACTTCTCTATCAGTGATTTTATATCGACTTTCTCAGTCTTATTTATTTACCTTCATGGTTGATCTAAATTGATTTGTATAAACAAATTCTAATAACTTAGATCCCAAATAAGATATATTATATAAATTTTGATGTCTTTACTTTGTAATTATTTTATATAATAAGATTCATTTTTCATCAAAGGAAAGATAATATGTCAAGTCAAAAAATAAAAATAAAAGTCAAATATGACTAAAATGAGTAAATCTAATTCAAAATAGAATATGTGAATCAATTCGTTAAAATTTTGAAAAAATATATATATGTGAGTAACTACATAATAAAAAAGTAAATCTAATTCAAATAGGAATAGGAAAAAATAATTATTTAGAAATATTTTATTGAAAATAAAATAATATAAGAAAATTAAGAGAATCAAAATAAATAATTAATTGTTAGGCTCTCTATCAGTGGTTTCACGTCGATTTTTCTATCTTATTTTATTTATTTACATTGGTGATATGATTTTATTTTCCACTTTTTGTGTTTGGTTTTTTATTTTACGTATTGTCAAATATTAAAAGATTAACAATAGTTAAAATAGATATATGATAATTTTATGCGGGTTTCACATTAGAGTTCTCAATTTTTGTTTTACATGAGATCTGATTTTTTTTTTACTTTTTTGTGTTTTATTTCTTTTCATATGTCATAAAATAATTAATTATAAATTCCATATATGCTGGTCTTAAATCTAGTATATATATATATATATATATATATATATATATATATATAGGAATCAATTTCTTTAGGCCTGGGCATCTGTTCGGTTTGGTTAGATCGGGTCGGTTATTTCGGTTTCTCGATTTTTCAGTTTGGACAAATTCTACTGAATAAAATTTTGGTTCGATTCGGTTCGGAAGTCGGTTTATTCGGTTTGGTTTTTAGCTATTATAATGTGTTCCAAAGGAAACCAAAATCAATAATATATCTCAGTTTATTTTTCGGTTAATTTGGTGAAAATACATGAATTAAACGATTATATTCGTTGAATTCGGTTAATTTTACAAAATTAGGTTATTCGGTTTATTGTTTATTTCAAATGTGTGGATTTGGACAAATCTAATGGGTCAAGCCCATTTTGTTTAATCTTAAACATGGCGATAAAAATGTCCATAACATCATAAAATATTAAAGTTCATCCAAATTCATACAAATCATAAACAAAGCTTAGATTGTGCTCGATAAAATTATAAAACTTAAACAGAACCAAAATATGTAAACCAATAAGAACCAGAAACATAAACATCTTCTCCTTCTCTTTCGTACCATCTTTACAAACAAATCAAGATTTCAACCAATAAGAACCAGAAACATATTCAACTCATGGTACTTCTCATTCAAACTAACACTCACTTGGACCTGCATCTGCCTGTGATTTTCGAGCATCTACACAAGAAAAAAATCGGTAGTTATAACCATTAACACACAAGAAAACAAAGTTTTTATATAGAACTTACCAAAAGACTCAAAGAAATCAATTTCCTCCAACATTTGTGCCAAGCTTGCAACTTGTGCTTGAGATTGAATAGAACACCGGAGTCATTGTTGTATGCATATTAATGTCTCGATCATATAAGGAGTCAAACAACTCCTATAAGGATCTAATATTCGTCCACTAGTGCTAAAAGCAGACTCACTTGCAACTGAAGGAACTTGAATGGCAAAAACATCTCTAGCAAGTTCTGATACATTATTCCGCTTCTACCATGACAACACATCGTAAGGTAACCCTAAATTGTTTTCCACTTTTGTCTCAATTTTTTCCGCCAAATAAATTTCTAACTCTGTAGAGCCCTCTTCACTTCTCCTTTCACTAACCAACTGACAGTCTAGTGAATCCATCATCATCATCATCTGATAAGACAAACATAGCATTTGTCTGCTCAGAATCTCCATGATCGCTTTTGTTTCCAGCTGCTTCACTCTGATCTTGTGTGTTAAATGATCAGGCGATGGTTGAAAATCAATATGATGACCAAATATTGTTTTTCTTGTAAAATAAAACATATTTTGCTTTTATTTTTATCTCTTTGTCATTTGTTATATCAACAATCACATGAGATTGTGATTAAAATATTTTTTCAATCCATAACATGTTTTTTGGTGATATGTTCATCAAATATCAATAACTCAATTTATGACACAAATCTTGCGTTTAAGATTCTCTATATCGGCGTTTCTAATTACGTGCTCTCCCGATCAACGCATAAACATGCAATACGCAATTATCAAAAGAAAATTAAATGTGTAACAGAACTATCATCGCGCATGTAAAATAGGAGCAAAGACATAGAAGAACAGAATGTAGTACCATCTCAGCTGAGAGACCATTTGAGGGAAGATAGCTGCAGATACTGTTGGAAATGTCCTAAAATCATTTGTACTTTTCTATAGTTAAGTTGTAATGTCGAGGTTTGACAATTGTATAATATTGAGTGGTTATAATATTTTGTTAGAGACCACTTATGATCTATAGGTTTAAAAGTTTATTACCAATATTATGCGATCTTATAGGGTTACACACCTAAGCAAATTGGATCAAATTATTACTAGGTCTAAGATGGATTAGATCAATTATATATGTATGACACATAAGTAATATATACACGTGAGAAAGAAAAGGAAAATGTTCAAATCCAATTTAGAATGGGAGGAGCCCAACCCATGTTTGTGATTACACTACAAGAAAATAGGGGATGAGTGACTTCCAAAAACATCACAAATGGTCGCAAAATCGTAATTTGCGACTACTTAGAGACTAAAATAAGTAGTCACAAATTTTTTGTCGCAAAATACAATAGTCGTAAAGTAGTCACTTATTTCGGACTATTTTGTGACTACTAAACTTAGTCGTACATAAGCGACTACTTTGTGACAACATTTAGTAGTCGTATATTAAAGACTAAATTGTGACAACGTGAATTTAGTTACAAAACCGTCATGTATTAGCAATTGCTTTGCAACCATATTAATTAATATATATATATATATATATATAATTTTATTTTTTTAAATTTAAAAAGCTGAAATTAAAACGAAAAATCGAATGTTGAAAAATATTAATGCAAAAGAAACATGAAATATAAGATCCATAAATATGTTCACATTATGTTCTAAACACATGAAAAATACATTTACAATAAGGGAAAAGATGATGAAATATTTGTCTAGGGTACAGTGGTAATCGCGGGATCACTGTCCTTCAAGTAAGAGACAAGCATCTCCAAACTTGAGATCCGATTTTGACCTATACTTTCTATCATCTCCCATTCTCTTCACTTTAACCTGATGAAGATTTATGTCATTAATTAAGATTGATGAGAAATATAAATATATAATATGACAAGCAATTGTAAGAAATCCGAATGAAGTGGGGGACTAAATTTGATTCAATAAAAAATGCAGAGAAATCACATTTATCAGTTTCTAAATCATTTCCCAAGTCCTAAACAAACATTAAGTAATCATATAATAGTTCACATGATTAGTCAATCAGTCTTTTCCTATTTCATGAAATATATACGAAGATTAAACCCTAAACTAATACTAATTAACTAAATTTTGAAAAAAATTAAACTTAAACAAACTTTACCATAGAAAACATATGTAATATATGTTAAGATGTTTTGTAAGATGCAAAAATATTTCATCAAATCCAAAGTTATAAGTTTTCAAGAAGTATATTATATATTTAGTATAACAACTAGTGAAATCTATGTAGATATTTAAAACTACATATGTTCACAGTTTTTTATGTTGGTTTTTTCAAAATCACACGGATGAGTTGGTAAATATAAACAAATCAATCACACTTTAATAGCATCGTCGCAAATTAGTCGCTTGTTAGTGGGTATTTAATTACGGTTTTGTGACTATCTGTAAAAATAGGTGAAAATCTAAAACTGGTTTTGTGACTAATTTGGACTACACTTTCTGACTAATAAAAGAGTCGCTCATTCGTCACACTTTGCGACTCTTTTGCGACCACCGTTAAACAGTCGAATAGTAGTCTTAATTCAGTCGCTAATTTACGACTACTACACGACTATACTTTTCTGTCCTAAATATGCGACTATTTTGCTTCTAGATCTTCCGTAGTCGTTAAGTAGTCCCAAAATGGTCACAAAATAGTCACAAAGTTTTGCGACCAAAAAACAGTCACAAAAAGTAGTCACTCATCCAGTGTTTTCTTGTAGTGTTAGGTCTTGTGTTTCTATGCGTATACACTATATACAGTATATGGGAAAAACGGCCAATTCATATACCAACAATTGGCTACGGTTACAGGTCGGACATGAACTGCATACCTGTGCGAATTCATACATCAACTCATATAAAATAGCTAAAATATACATTGACAAGTCAACAAGTGTTGAGTCAGGTACCACGTCATCGACTCATCACCAGTCAGCTACCACATCACATGAATCATCACCAGTCAGCTTCCACGTCATAAAAAAAATCTATAATTTTTAAGAAAAAAAACAAAGAAAAATGATATTTTTTATATAGTTTTTGTTTTTTTATCTAAATTTTGTACTATCTTACATATATTAATTATCCAACATAGATTTTGGTTTTTTCAACAAACATTATTTTAGAAATGATATTAATCATAAAAATTATTTAAACAAAATTTTATTTTTCTTGATTTAAATATAATTTTATTTTTCTTGATTTAAATATAATTTTATTTGAGGAAATTTGTAAAAATATTACAAAAATTTTGTGTATTTTGAAAATTAACCCATGTTTTTAAAAGTTTGAAAATTAACCTTTTTGCATTTGAGTTTATCAATATATCCTAAATAAATTAAATATAATTTTTTTTAAAATCAAGTTGTAATATCATTGGATAATTAATTATAGTATAAAATAATTTACAAAATAGAAAAATGAAATCATTTTACTTGATCAATTAGAAGAGAAAAAATATGGATTACAAATATAATATAAAATTATAAGAAATCATACATGTGAAAAAATTTAAAATGATGAACTCCAGAAAATCTATGGTTTGTGCTCACGTTATATAATGTTTAGTTCACTCGATTCAATTTCTCATGAATAGTTGATTATAGAAAAATTAAGTTGAGAATTCATATCGAAATTTTTATATTTTGCACAATAATAATTTGATTGGCGGAATTACTTGTATACTCTAGTATAAAGAATGGTCTTATGTTATTTAAAGGCTGAGAGAGTGAGTTGCAGCCTTGGATCACCAAAATTAATTAACAATGTCAGAAAAAGTGAAAAATTAATCAACATATAGTTAAAGTGATGGTGGAACTAATATAAAATCATAAGATACATGAGTCACAGGTGATTTTGGCAAGTGCATCAGATAATCTTTTGCAGGAAACTGATGTAATGTTTGTTGATTGAAAAGCTTGTACATTACTTCAACTGTAGGTATAACACTGTTATAGATTCCTCTACAATATCTTCCAAATGCTCGATTGATAAGCAATTTGATTCTATTGTATTTTAATCTTTTGCAACCACTTGAAACAATGACAAGAGTGATACCGTTGGTATTAGTTTGATGGTCATTTGGATTAATAATGATCGATAGTTTATCAATTCTATTTAAAATATACATTTTGTAATTATAAATGCTCAAATTTTATAGAATAATTATTGTCTTATAACTTTCAAAAAGTTAGTTTTCAAAAACTTGAAAACATGGGTTAGTTTTGAAATTACATAAAAAATTTAGATTATTAAACCAAACTTCACATTTTATTTTTCTTAAAATATACTATTTCCATCGACTTCTGATGAATAAATGAAAAAGAACGAGAATGTTAAAAGTTAAAAAAATGTACATATCGTGTCTTATCACTAGCTTGCCATGTAGAAATTGTACAAATACATAGAGGTCTGATAATTTCAAAAATCTATTATCTTTTACAAAAAGTCAAATTTAAATTCTCTTTCAACCCTTTCTCGAATCTCATATGATTTGAACGGCGAAAATCCTCGAAAAACATACCTCCGATATTTTGAGTGACTTTAGCGGGTTTTTCTGATGCACTTATATCTTGTCTCAAGAAGCCGGTGCAAATAGAATACTTTTAGAAAAGTAAATTTCTATTTAAATCAAGAAAAAATAATTTCATATAAAATAAATTAATTGTAATTTTTATTTTTGTATGATTAAAACTATTTTTAAATTAAGGGTAATTTTTATTTTTTATGTTATAGATTTTTTTTTATGACGTGGCAACTGACTGGTGATGATTCAGGGTGATGTGGCAGCTGACTCAACACTTGTTGACTTGTCAATGTATGTTTTAGCTATTTTATATGAGTTGTGTATGAATTTGCACATATATGTAGTTCATGTCCGACTGTAACCGTGGCCAATTGTTGGTGTATGAATTGACCGTTTCCCACAGTATATGTGTGTGGTCTCATGGCTTTTCGAATATCTATTATATAAAAATTCAGTTGTGTCTCACAATTGTTTGACACGTCAGCACCCACCCATATGACACGTGCGAAATCTTAAAACATTTATTCAGTAGTCAAAGAAAAATCTGCCTTTTTCGTTTACCAAAATTTCTGGTTCCAAGAACTCAAAATTCGAATTAGCGTTAGCTCTCTTCCATCAGCACCAATACCTCTCATCTTTATTTATTAGAGGTTTGCAAATGTTTTCAGTATAGTAAAACTACGGTTTCTCATTGTCTCGACTTTTTTCATCATCGACTTCTTTCTAATAGGTTCTTTTGAGAAATTAGAGTTCCGAATGATGCATAATTCGGAATTTTATGTTAGATATTTAGTTTTCGATTCACTTGGGAGAAGAATGAAAGGTTTTGGAGATTTGTAGCTTCAGCCTTATTGAGAATGTGTCTTCAATCGCCATCAATGGTTACAGTGAGGAACAAGTTGAAGATGCAATATGTCTTGCTACAGAAATTGTAAATGGAGATGGTCTTCATGATGTGGAAGCTGAAAACAAAACACAAAGCAAAAAAGGAAAACGTTAGAAGCTTGTAGAAGTTAGAAGGAAAAAGGAAAAACAAGAAAAAAAGGAATTCAAGAGATGATAACAAAAAAGAAAATTGTTCTTATCTTAGGAATTAGAAATTGTAAAAGAGGCATTGAGTCTATGGTTATAAATAGATGTCGATACTCTCTTTAGAAAATCAGAGATTAAGAGTTTTGAGTTTTCTAAAGGTAAAAGGGTTTTTGGATTTTTTTTAAGGGAAATCAATTGAGAGATTAGATTTTCTTTGAGAGAGATACTTGTAACTTCTATATCTTGGTTTTTTGTAAGTTACCATTAAAGATAAATCTAATTGAGGAATTTGTTTGAGAAATCTCTGTGTTAGTATCTTTCTCTATAGTTCTTGCGTTTTCACAAGTGACGTAGACGAGATCACTGTGATGACATAAAAGATCTGCGGTTTAATCTTGGACCTGAGTACCGAGAGGTTTTTTGAACGACCGATTTCATGTAAGCTAAACGCTAAACATGTGCCTTCGATACGTGTACGGGTACATGATCTGATTCAGGTACGTACGAGGCACCCAACTAAGAGAAATTTGGATCATCCTTCTCTCATTAACTGGATTTCCGGAAATCGTTTTGCATTAACATGTGTCAATGTTTGTGAAAAGTAAAGAGACTTTTCGATTCACGCCCGAAGCGGAGTAGGAGATTCGTCACGATCTTTTGCGATAACATGGCATCCGGTGTCCTTGCAAGTGCTGCGACAGTGGGTTTGACAACAGACTGTAAAGCTTATTAAAAAAGTGAGTTGATCCATTTTTTAATTCTCTTATATTTTATTTATTAACATTTTCTAGAGTTAAACATCAGTTTATGGTCATTTTGTGGTAATGAGATTTATACTGATTCGATTTGTCTGGTAGCTGAAGCTAGATAGTGATTGTGAAATGAAAGGTAGTTTGTTCATTCTTTTTTTTACAAGACTTTTCAATCAGTCATTATCCAAATAAATTGGCATCACATAGATTTCTTCGGATATGATACTTTCTGAAACATGTTTGGGGTTTGTGTGGGGTATAGGCTCTATAATCACTGCACCCACTGGAAAAGAGTATGCATATCTTTGGCCAAGGATTGCAAGTGCTGCTAAAGCCAGTCTCCAAGACCATAAATCACTTGGTGACCATATCTTCTTTAACAAAACTTGGAATAGTTGAAAAAATAATGTGATGTTTTGGGTGCTATTTCAGTTACTGGTTATCCTTCATGAAAACCATTCGATCGGAATTACAAAACAGTTGATCAATATTAAAATGACTTCAATACTATGGTAAGTTGATAAGATGCTGACGTGGAAGGTGATATGGAAAAAGGAAAGGCTGATTAATCTGGAAGGTTTGCAGTTACTGTGGACGAAGCTTAAATAGGATCGATGGTTCTTTTTTGGAGTTTTATGCTTGTTTGTTGTAATTGAACAATCGTCATGAGATTGTAGCTCGATCGACATGAGATCTAGCGATTCGATAAACAATTGTAATCCGTCTTTCATTCAATAAAGAGAGAGAGTTTTACAGTAGTTGATAGCTTGAATCTATCATAAGTCTAAAGAATGCAATGTATTTCGTTGTTTCTTTTGATCGATGAAAACTGGCCTAAAGTGCTCTATTTTTTGTTGATACGAAGTGTTTCACAGCGAGTGTTAGGCCTTCCAATGCAATGTATTTTGTTTTTTCTTTTGATCGATGAAAACTGGCCTAAAGTGCTCTATTTTTGTTGATACGAAGTGTTTCACAGAATTGCGAGTGTTAGGCCTTCCATACCACTGTATTTTTTTTTCAAAGAAAGATCTACATATTTTTAAAAATCTGTATAAGTGTTATTTTATCACGTATTTGGTTTATTATAGTATTTTATGACAACTAGTTTCGGATTTACGGTTATGGCAAATACTAATTTGAAGGAAAAATCAACCTAACAATGTTTACATTGTCGTCTTTCTTACATGAGACAGTCTATGAAGTCCATTGCTAAAAAAAGCAAAATTTATTACAAAGGGTTGAAAAGTTTTTTTTTTTTTTTTAATTGCAAAGTATTTATGAAATCACTAATTTGCGAGATTTGAAAAATATATATTGGAACAATAAACCGCGTGTCTACGCTTTTAGTATCTCCAATCAGTCAGCTATTTTCTTTCATATTTGCGGTTCTTACTTTTTTACTTTGCCCTTCTGTTCAGTCACGTAGAAAAATAAATGTTTTTGTGCTTCAGAAAATATTTGACTAATGGATGTGATGAATGTCTTTGTGCTTCAGCCAACAAGAAGAAGAAAGTACTTCATTCTACGTCTACTTCCTCCATTTTCTATAATGGTTTTTCTACAAGTGGTGTTTCTATACAAATCAGATCACGGTGCTAAAAGAATCGTGATACATAGAGTTTTAACCCTAAAATATTACTGCAAGTGCACAGCAAACGAAGTAATATTTAGGGATTGAATCCACGAGAACCAAGTGAAACGCAACGAATCTATGAGTGAAATTAAGTTAAGATGACAATATGGTTGTTTGTTGAAAAGTGAAATCAATTAAAAGCAAGCGTTAAGTTTAGGGCAATTCGCAGGAATTGAGAGATCATGAATCAGACAATTATTCAGAAAACGATAAAGCTTAGTCTCAAACTCAAATATGAATGTATAACCAATCCACTTTCATGGTATCAACTACTTTATCTAGCAACCTAAGAATCTAAACTGTCGTTTGATCTTAGAATTCTAAACAAGCATTAACGAGCAGGTTTGATATGTTCACAAATTGCCTTAACATCAGCGTTCGTTGGCTAAGGACAATTTGCTCACCTATGTTCTATCAAGCAATCTATAACACTTTTGATGAATAGATTAAACCTAAAATCAGAGATTAAGTGATCAATTTAATCTAAGCAATGAGAACAACGATAGGTGAAGACCAGATGATAAAACCCTATCTATGTCTGATTCAATGATTCATAAATTCCCTTGAAACCCTAAACCTAACTATGAAACTACTCAGATATGGATGCAGAGAAACAAGAAAGAGATGAAGAAAAACTCATAATCAAATAAATAGAAATCCAAAGGGGTTCAGAAATCTTCTCAAGAGATGTAGAGTCAGAGTTTCGTCTCTTCAAAGCTTACGCAGAAAACCAAAAGTCTGAATAGATACGAAAGAGTATGAAAAACTTCTAAAATAAATTGTGTAGAGAATAAAAGTGTAACCTAAACAATGGCTAAAAATAACATATAAATAGGTCTAATAATATTCTGGTCGAAATCTCTGGCAAAGCCAAGCCCAATAAGGAAAAACTGAAATTTCTTTTTTTCTGCACATGTTTCTTTTGTTTGTCAGACGGACATGTTTTCATTAAAACTTGCATAACTTTCGATCACACCGTTGGAATGACCTCACATTACTTCCAAACGAAAGATAACTCGATGTTCTATCCTGTGTCAAAATTTCAGGTCGATCCATTGGTGGAAACGTATTCAACGAGTGTCGAACTTTCGACCTTTTCGCAAGATCATGTATCTTCACATATCCGTTTGCAACCATTCCTTACTCCTTATGCCTTATACTCCATCCAAATATATTTCAACCTGAAAAGACTCTAAAACATATAAAAACTCGATAAAACGATGAATATCATGGTTGAAAACCGGTAAAAACCATGATATATCAAATCGTAAACGTCAGTTTGGTATTTCTTCCCTCGACTAATCATTGTTAGAAGTCTCAAACAAGATAGATTTAATGCTCTAAAGGAGCTTATTGATATGAAAACGAAAATGATAAAAAAAGATAGCTCTAAAGGGCTTTATTCATAAGCAAAGGAAAGCTAAAGGAGGAAGCTTTAGTTGTCACCAAGAACAAAGGATTTATATTGATTTCATAAGATGAAAGAGAGGCTACGTTTGAGCAGCCAAAGTTACAATCATGAGAAACACAATACTCATATATATATATATATATATATGAAAGCACTTGTAAGAAACCCTAAACACATGGGTTAGAACAATATTGGGCTTGGGATAGGCTTCACTTTACACTCCCTCGCAAACTTGGCGTGGGTGGAACATCTACGCGAAGTTTGAAACCGTAAATGGAGATGACTTGGCAAGAGCATGAATAGTTGGAGCAAAATCACTGTGATGTAGGCGGATCACTCTATTCGCCATGAACATCAACCATTAGTGTGAGATCTATTCAAATCTATCCATAAAGAGTATCGTATGGCTCCCTCAGAAGTATTCTCTTGATACTTGGAGAGCTTAGTCGACTTCTCTCATGTGACCTCTTTGTCTCACTAAGAGTCCGAGTTTCCTTTGCCCGTTTAACTCCCTAATATGCCTTATAACGAAGAAAAATTCTCTTTCCACAACTACTGAAATCCTACTTGCTATTTACTTCTCATCCATAGCCAACTCAACAATCTGCCATTTCTATAGACATTAACCAATGCTCCACACATCACAAACCCATTGATAAAGCATTCCACGATCTCAGATTGCATTTAGACTTAGGATCAAACATCTTCTATGCCTTCTCTAACTCCCCAAATTTGACATACACTACAACCAACTCCATTCACAAAAGCTGCATTTTTATCTAGCATTTAACCGAACAGTTGGTGTGCATTTCGTGAATCTTTGATTTTCCATAGAAATCATCAGAACCTTATCCTTAAACACATCTTTATCAAGCCCAAACAGTCCTACTCCATTCTAGCTTTGGTATTTTAATGGATTTGAAAATTCAAACAAAATCCTATGTTATTCAATCAATCATTTTCAAATTCTCATCAAAATCCTATGTTATTTCAATTAATCATTTTCAAATCTTCGTCAAAATCCTATGTTATTTATTCTATGATTTCAAAATACAAATTAGAATCCAATCTTATTCAATGTCAAGAATTTATATAAGGATTTGATTTATGATTGAATTTGAATGGATTTGGAAATGATTTTATGTTAAAAATATAAAGAGTGAAATCTTTAGCAAAATCTTGTTATTTGGAATTCATTTGAGACACTTTCCGCATATCACGTGCATATTTGTTGTTAATGGAAATCTACTATTTTTTAAGCAAATATCTTCCAAGAAGATCTCTATATCATCAACGAAGACCCAAAACGTCTTCCTCTCCACAATTGACGATTCATAAAACATCTCTATATAAACAAACATATATAATAACTTTTCTATAACAAACCTAAAATCAAAGATCAATGGGAGATTCACAATAAGCTCGAAGAAAAGGGTACAATCCATGGAGTCCACAAGAAAGAAAAACTTTGATAAGTTTACTTTTAAATGGTGTTGCTGCAGGTTGGCGTGACGCAAACAGAATATTCAGCAAGTTAACCATTGGAAAAAGAATACTACCTGTTATTAATAAAACCCATGGGTGTGTCAAAACTCATAAACACTACCTAAATAGAATGAAGAACTTGAAGGGAAAATATCTAAGTGGTGTTGAAATTCTTCGCTTCAGCTCTGGATTTGGATGGGATCCAATCACAAAACGGTTTACGGCTTCTGACGAAGTATGGACTGATTATATGAAGGTAAATTTTGTTTTATAAAATTTTCTATGCATTACTATCTTCATAGGATTAAGAAAGCCATTATATAAGTTACGTATATATGTTAGTTGTGATGTTAATAACGTGGAAACTTTTAATTAGTGTACAAATTTCTTTTCTTTGGTGGAAACGTTATTATCTCATGTCTTTGTATATTTTCATTGTACTTTCTTCTTCTCTCAATAGTTTTGTTTCAATTTGTTGACCAACTTTTGTAATAATATCACTATTTTCTATTGATTTAGGTCCATCCGACTTACAAAACTTTTCGTGATGAAACGTTTGAAGAATTTGATGATCTCAAAGTGATATTTGCAAATAATATAGCTACCGGTGGGAATGCTATTGGTTTAGGTGAAGGTACTGATGCTCGAACAAGTGAAACTGCACAAAAGGAGCAAACAAATTATGTTGAAGATTTTCCCATGAATATCGAGGAAGATCATGAAACATCTACGCTTTTTTGGGGCAGCAGTTCAAGAGGCTCTTTAGAAAAACTTCCTTTAAGAAAGAGACATAAAACTAATAATATCAACAATGCAGGTGAACCAATCATTCAGAGAGAAGATGCGGAAGAAGTCCATACTGAGATGAACTCACTGGCAGCAATCACTCAAAAACTCTTTAATCTAATACAAGAAAGAGAAGTAAGGCAACAAAGAGAAGCCGAACAAAGAAAGACGAGATAAAGTTCAAACTTTTCTGCAGCGTGAAAGGTCGTAGTGAAACCGTGCGGGCTTGTCCACATAAGTCCAAAGCGGACAATATCATACTAATAGGATGGAGTTGGACATGGATTTAAAAAGCCTAACACTCTCTCAGGCATGGTATATAGCTAAGACTAAAGAGACAACCAAATTAAACCTTGGTTACTTTGCAACGATTAAGTAAATAGTAATAAGCCTTTGAACCTATAAAAAAAAAGGTCTTCCTAATTTAACGTTCCATATCTATAATTTATTCAATTTTTTTTCCAAAGAAATTAATAAGTCATGAGTGATCAAAGATTCCTATTATCCAAGAAATATATAAGATCGTAAGCCCTAAAAACTCTTTGATAGTTGTTATAGACACAGTCAAACAAAATTCTTAACCTCTTATGCTACATCTTTGGATCCTAGAAAATCTTCTTGCACTCTTTTAAAACCGCATTTCAAAAACACGCAAAAAACAAAAACTTAAATGAGAATGCAGAAGAACTGGCTCGAGATCTTCCTGTTTCACACTCTCACAGATTCATCATTTTTATCACCACAAAGACTCAGAGTGATGAAAAGAATCATATCATCACAAGGATCAGATTTGATCCAACACAAACTCTCTCAACACACTTCTTTCTTTGGCATCAAGCTTTGGATACTCATCACAGCTTCCGCTTCCATAGCTTTCCTCCTCGCTTTGATCGTTTTTGTCTTCCTCTGTTTCATCTTACACAGGAGAAAATGTAGACAAGAACCATTCAGACTAAGATCAAAGCTTTGTCTGCCTTTGTCACACATTCCCTTAAACAACAGACGACAGAATCCATATAACCGTTGCGTCGACCAAGGAGAGAACCAGAGAATCTCTCCGGTTAGTCGGTACTCTGCTCATCTTCCCTACTACACTCGCAGCTTCTCCTCTACTGGTGGATTTGGAAGCTTCACAGTGTTTACATTCATGGAGATCCAGAATGTGACTGATGGTTTTGCAGATGAGAATCTGATTGCTAAAGGAGATTCTTCGATGGTGTATCGTGGAATCTTGATGGGTACAATCACTGTTTCTGTTAAACGCTTCTTCCCCACTGATCAAAGGTTTTTTCTTTATTGCTTGATCTTCTCATAAATCTTGGAATCTTGATATTTTGATCTGAGAATAAAAGTAAAAACCAGGTATGAAGATGATAAAGATTTCATAACTAGAGCTGAGATGATTGCAAATGTTAGACACAAGAATGTGGCGAGACTCCTTGGATACTGCATTGAAGGAGACGAGAGGTATATATATATATGTATTACCTCTGCTAGCTGTGTGACTTGTGTTGTAATGTAGACTCACAAGTCTGTATGAATTTTAGGGTTCTTGTGTATGAATACGTTGAGAAAGGCGATTTGCGCCAATGGCTTCATGGATCTTCCGGGAGAAATCGGCCTTTGAGTTGGAGAAAGAGGATGGAGATCATTCAAGGAGTAGCAAAAGGGTTTTGATGATCTCTTCTCTATACATGTCAAACCAAATTTTTGTTGATTTCTAATTATATATGCATGAGAACATTGTTGGTTATTTATGTCTGTGTTCTGATCAGACTCGCGTATTTTCACGAGGACATTGAGCCAAGGATTACTCATCAAGACATCAGACCGAGCAAAATTCTTCTCGATTATCAATGGAATCCTAAGATACTTGATGTTGGATTCACCAGTCACAGTAGTAATCTGGATGAGAAAATCGATGTTCATTGCTTTGGGACTTTGATAATGGAGCTTGTATCGGGAAGAGTCTCTGTAGACCAAAGTTCATCACATGTGAGAAATGGATAATACATATTTTTAGTACAAAACCATTGTTATGTTCTGTACCTTAAAAGCTTATACCAGGGGAACAATGTGGTTCTTTGCAGGTTTTTCTTGTGGACTGGATCAAAACAATGGTGGCGAATCACATGATAGTAGATGTTCTTGATCCTAACCTGCCTGAAATTCCTACAGCGAAGGAACTCAAACGCATTGTGTTGATCGCATTGCGCTGTGTCGATCCTGAAATAGAAGAGAGACCTAAAATGGGAGATGTGATTCACATGCTACAGCCACATGACTTGCTACTGAGTAGTAACGTAATGAAACTTTTTTAAGATTTCGTTGCTTGTTCCACGAGCTAAGCTAATTTGATTTGTTAAACTTTTTGATTCTGTCTCTGGTACAGGCAATACAGAAGCCTCATCAGAAGATTATTACCAGGTCACGCGAGGTTTCTGCAATCTGTATCAGAACATGAACATCAAATGATTGCAAATTTTAGGATCTTGTCCTATTTTCTACAATAGGGTTTCCTTCTTTTTTGTTTGTTACAGCAGTCTTTTTTTTTTGCATCCCTTGTAAGTTCCAATAACCGGTATGATATAACCCATATCAGTAAACCGGTGGTATATAATCGGTATGATATAACCCATATCCGAATCTTCACAATTAAAGAGAGATTCTCTCCAATTTCAGTTTGTACCGGGATTTATAAAACCAGTCACTTCCAATAACCGGTATGATATAACCCATATCCGAATCTTCACCATTATTAAAGAAAGAGAGATCTTCACCATTATTAAAGAAAGAGAGATTCTCTCCAATTTCAGTTTGTACCGGGATTTATAAAACCGGTCACTTCCAATAACCGGTATGATGTAAGCCATACCACTAAACCGGTAATGGCCAAAGTGTTCCGTATCTTCTTCACCATGATTCACTCTTATCTCACACATCTTCGGTGATCTGTATTGTTAAATTCGCGGTTTCAGTTTTGATTTCTCTCATCGACGCTTCAAATCGGAAGTCATAAATCTTAGATCGAAGATCTTCGGGTGCTGCTTTTGATTCGTTGATTCTCTATACTCTGTTCTGATTCTTACTGGGTAATTTTTGAAAACTTGAAATTGGGAGTTTACGAAAGTCGAATCGAGGTTATATAACGTTTGATCCTTTTTTTGCAGGAATCGATTAAAATATGAACTGGGTTCAACAAAAAATCTACCTTTATAACGTCACCTTCGGGCTTTACATGCTTGATTGGTGGGAACGATACCTTTTCAGTATCCTTTCGATTTGATCTATTTTTTGAGCAACTTGTTGTTGTGAATCTTATCTTATTCGGGTTAAAAGGTTGCATCTTTTGTTTGTTTTGTAATAAGAGAGTTTAATTGAGATTTCACAATGCAAAAAAGCCACTGCTCTTGTCTTTTCCTCAACTGTTTCTCAGATTCTTTGGTGATGATCTTGATGTGGTTTATTCTGTACAACGGATCTCGCTACTTTTCAGAGCTTTGCAAGAGGTAACTTTCTTGATATTAATTTATGTGTAGCATTAGTTTGATTTAGGGTTCGGCTTTCTCAGCATCTCGAATAGGCTTATTTACTAGTTAACAAATATTCGAATCTTCGTGCTTAGAATGGATTTCAATGGTTTCGAGACTTTGATCCATCTTTGTGAGCTTGAATAAACGTATATGGTTAATGTTTCCGGAGATCATTTTAGTTTGCAAATTCGAATTGCCAATTTGACTAACAGTGGGTCCATGAAGAGTTATAAGAAGCTGATTCTTTGGGATTTTGATCTTAGGTTGTGTTGAGTATTCTCGGATGAAGCATCTGAAATCGCTTTCGCGATAATTCTCTTGCGTTGTTATTCTCTGCTTCGTTATGTATATTCCTCCCATTCCACATACATCTTTCATGAAACCAGGTCATTGTTATCATGCCCACGGACGCATATGAAACTGACGTGGTGGTTGTCTGAGACGTGTGCCAACAAACTCCTTTGTTCTGCTTTCAACCTCCTTTGGCATAATCTCTGATCAATGTTACTGTCCATATATGTCTCTCTATCATTTATTCCCATGGTTTGGAATGAATATCCTTTGTTCTGTTTTACTCCCAATTCATATTATTTTGAGACAGGACCAAATCATATTTACTTGCATCTTTTGATGTTTACATTCCATGAACCAAGTTTTCAGGTCGTTTCTTGGTATTGTTGGTAAGTTACTCACAAGTAGTACACAAAGCTTAATGAATCTGATATAATCTCCATTTTGTTTCCATTGATCTCTTGTTGTAGTAGCTCAAAATATTGGATTTGGAAGGTTTTTGTGTGTTCTGTAGTGAGTTTAAAGCTGGTTTCGAAGACATTATACATGATTTGGAATCTGTGTTCGAAGGATCATCCGAACTTTTTAGATGTTTGCAACCACAATATGAAATTTAGTTCAGCAGAATATATCACAGAACAAAACCTTATAAAGAATATCCACTTACACAGTTATTTAGGTACATCAAGTCTTCAAAATATTACGGAGTTTGGGTCAGAATATCCACTTAGTAAAAAAAAAAAGAATTTATTTTTCCCCAACGACAACATTTAACAAAAAAAATTGAGGAACGCTCACGGAAAAAAAGCTACAATGGATCCTAATGGCGGAAGAGCACTCTCTGGGCCTAGCCAAGATATAGCGACGCTAGAAGTAAAAACCAAACATTCACTCCTGGAGGATAACCAAGATGTAGAAAATATGGAAGAGGCTGATCCGGATGATTTGGCCAAAACTCTATCAGGTTCGGTGGTGTTCCAGAAACCACCCAGTCCTCTCATATGAGGACAATCAGTTGGAACTGTCGAGGGATTGGGAATGACCTCACAGTTCGACGCCTAGAGGACATGCACAAAAAGTATCGTCCAGGCTTACTATTCCTATCGGAGACGAAGAACAAAAAGAACGTATTGCAAGGAATACAAGTAGATCTCGGCTATGACCAGTTGTTCATCACCGTTGAGCCTCGTGGCTTAAGTGGTGGTTTAGCATCCAAGTAAATGTTTTATTTTCCAATCATCGTATGATTGATGTAGAAGCGACAGTGGAGGGAAATAAAGTCTTCATTTCTTTTGTTTACGGCGATCCGGTGTATGAAAACAGAGACCTAGTTTGGGAAAGACTTACTCAGATCGCAACTACCCGTAATGGACCGTGGTTCATGATCGGGGACTTCAACGAAATCAGAAACCATGATGAGAAGAAAGGTGGAAGGACGAGATCTGACGGATCATTTTTATCCTTTAATCAAATGATCCAAGACTGTGGAATGTTGGAGTTCCCATGTTCAGATGTAGGACCCGAGTCCGATGCCGACTAGACCAAGCTCTAGGAAACGAGGATTGGCACGAGTCATTTCCTCACTCTCATATACAATATCTTCGATTGTGGGCCTCAGATCATAGGCCAATCTTAGCTAACATTCTGGTGAAGCCCATTAGAGCACGCAAATCCTTTCGTTTTGACAAACAATGGACTGACAAAGAAAGAATTGAGGAGATCATATTAGAAGGATGGAACTCTAATTCGCTACCTCAAAATGCTGATATCATGGCACGCGTAGGGAACGTCCGTCGAGCCTTGGGTCAGTGGCGTCGGGAAAATATCCCAAACACGGAGCTATTAATAGAGGCTTTGAAGGAAAAGGTCGGCTCATTGAATGCGAGTGATGATGCGACAATGGAGGACATAGCAGATGCGACCAAAGAACTCCATGCATCTTTGAGATCGGAAGAGGCATACTGGTGCCAGAAGAGTCGAGTCCTTTGGCTCCGGCTAAGAGACAGAAACTCAAAGTTCTTCCATGCCCTGACAAAACAAAGACGAGTCCGAAATCGTATCTCCCGTCTAATTGACGACCAAGGACAAACGGCCGAATCGGATAATAATATGGTGTTCGTAGCCACCAAGTACTTCAGAGATCTCTTTCAAACATCCAACCCTACAGAGATTGATCAGGAACTGACACATGTCAGCCGATTTATAACCGAGAAAATGAACGATGTGTTAACTACACCAATCACGGAGGCAGAAGTCACTCTTTGCGATGCATCCAGGAAAAGCGCCAGGACCAGATGGGATGACAGCTATGTTCTACCAGAAATATTAGACTATAGTGAAAGATACTTTGACCCAAACGGTCAACAAGTTTCTCACAACGGACACCACTGTCATGGGCTTAATGAGACCAATATATTTCTTATACCAAAGAATGACAAACCGCAACTAATGAAGGAGTTTCGGCCTATCAGTTTATGCAATGTCAGCTATAAGATCATATCCAAATTACTTTGCCAGAGACTTAAAAAATTTCTCCCAAAGATCATCTCTGAAACCCAATCGGCCTTTATCGCGGGAATGATGATAACGGATAATACTCTAATTGCACAGGAAATATTTCATGCTCTAGGGACACACTCAGGAGGTAAAGTGAGACGCATGGCTATCAAAACCGATATGAGCAAGGCGTACGACAGAGTAGAGTGGTGTTTCATAGAGGAGGTTATGCGAAAGATGGGGTTCGCAGAAATTTGGATCCAATGGATCATGAAATGTATTACTTCGGTCTCGTATCATGTGTTACTTAACGGGCAACCACACGGTAACATCCATCCACATCGAGGGCTCAGACAGGGTGATCCTTTGAAACCCTTTATCTTTATCTTATGCACAGAAGCATTAGTCGGACTCCTCAAAGGAGCCAAAGAGGAAGGAAAGATTTCAAGGATGAAAGCAGCCAAAGTTTGCCCATCCATCTCTCACCTGCTATTTGCATATGACAGTCTCTTCTTTTGCAAGGCAGAGGCCCGGGAGTGCCTAGAGGTAATGAGAATCCTCCAAATATATGGCACTGCTTCCGGCCAATGTATCAACTTAGACAAATCTCAATCCTATTTGGAAAAAAGTACCAGACTTTACAAAAGAAGAGATAAAAAAACTCAATATCTATTCAAACTGAAGGTGGGATGGGAAACTATATTTCTTTTTCTCATCCACACAACAACAACATAAACGGAACACAATGTCACAAAAACACAAAATACTCAACTGCAAATTTATATACAACAAAAACAGAACACAAAACACTCAAAACGCAATAAATTCAAGCACAAAAACAAAACACAACACACGCTCAAACGCAATTCAACAAAAAATAGAGCACAAAACAATCATGCCCAAAGTCAATCGCAACAAAACACTCAATCAAAACACAAATTCAAACACACATAAAAAAGTCAAAACAAAACCAGCAAACTCAACACTGACACAAGAATTTTCAATTACCACCAAGAACTCAAACACAAATATGACACAAAAGTAAACAAAAGAAAGAGAAAGCAATGCAGAAACCCAACTTCACATATTCAATTTATTCCTCATATCTATTTTCATACGATTCTTTAAACGACTATAGTAAGAGGTAACTTTCTTTACAACTCTTGTTTGTCTACGATGGTTGAAAATTTCCCCAGTTTGAGCCAGGTATCTTCATAAGGATTTTTTTCCAGAGGCGTATGATAGCCAAGAGCAAATGACTAGTAGGTGAGTAACTTTCTATCTCTTCTAATATTTACTGCCTCATGAATGGGTTCTTGAACTGCAGAGAACAAAAGTTTTGGAAGCAATTCTCAGTCTCCAAAAAGTTTTTGTGACTTTTCCTAAAACTTGACAATTGACAGGGAATCCTTGTTAATGATGGTTAATTCATGTTATACTTTCTTATATGCTTAGAATCAAAGTGATTTTCTTTTCAAAAGTTTGTATATCAAGCTATTTGTTCTAGCTCATGTTCTGGGTAAATGTCGAATATTCTAATTACTTTTTGTTCTCACTATTGATTATAGGTGTATGGGGAAAATGCATCTTCTTGTCATTCCTGGAATTTTAATTTGTATGTTTTTCTTGGATATTTTTTGAAGGTATGTGCTGATGTCATAAATGGAGGCCATGGAAATGACCATCCATTATTAAGTTATATATAATTCCGGTGCTATTGATCATGTGGCTGTTGTTGCTTTGCTAAAATAGATTGGTGCTAGTAAGAAGCTAACCTCATTAAAGGCAGGAAATCTCCTGATGAACGATGATAATCAGTTGCAGCCTTCTGGTAATTGGGCTTAAATCTGTTTAGGCTTCCATAATCAAATGTCAACCTCAAGTCACTTTTGGAACAAAATTCTCTTAGTTGAAATTCACACAGAGAAGAAGAGGCCGATGGATAGTTTGATCACTTGTGTGGAGTAAACCAATTTTTAATTTAAATTTTGGTTTGGATAAATCTAATTTCAGTTTTGGTTAGATTCGGTTAATTTAATTGACCACTAAATGAAGGACACGTAAGCTCCTCACGAACCATCCGTTCCCTTCAAAAAAAATCCCCAAGTCCTTTCACTCTTCTCCTCTTTCCATCTTCCAAATTTGCACAGCGCGAGCGATACAGACAGGTTCTTCCTCTTCTTCTTCTTCTTCTGCTTCCTCTTTGTTTGGTTAGATTCTGTAAAATCTCGGTCGGTGCATGACTTTGACTGGGTTTTTGTTCGGCAAACTCTGATTTTTCGTCGCTTTGTTGTAGTTTTAGTTCCTTGGTTCCATTTCTGGGTTGAGATGGACATATCAGTCGAATATTTACTGTGTCTTCTTCTTTGATCTGAGGATTATTCGGTTCTTGTACTTGTAAGGCTTTTAATTAATTGTACTGTTCTGTTCCCAGAAACTTTCATGTTCTGTCTACTGATTCCTCGTTTGCCATTTCGTTTCTTAAGCCATGTGATTTTTGCCATCTTCTTCTAAATTACTTTTTCCTTCTTCATCAGATGGCAGCTTCATCTGCTTGTCTTGTTGGAAATGGATTGTTGTCAGTGCACACAACCAAACAGAGATTAAGTAAAAGCTTTTCCCGGAGACAGATTGGCCTTTCCTCAACTTTTTCTTCAGTTATTAGGTCATCTAAGGTTAATGTCGTGAAGGCTTCTTTGGATGCGAAGAAGCATGAAGGAAGAAGGGGTTTTCTCAAAATCTTGTTAGGAAACGCCGGAATCAGTTTGCTTGGAAGTGGGAAAGCAAATGCAGATGAACAAGAGGTTTCTTCGTCTAGGATGTCATATTCTAGGTTTCTAGAGTATTTGGATAAGGGTAGGGTGAATAAAGTGGATTTGTATGAGAATGGGACAATAGCTATTGTGGAAGCTGTTTCTCCCGAGTTGGGTAACCGTGTTCAGCGTGTACGTGTTCAGCTACCGGGATTAAGCCAGGAGCTTCTTCAAAAGCTGAGGGCCAAGAATATTGATTTTGCAGCACATAATGCTCAGGAAGACCAAGGCTCTGTGTTATTCAACTTGATTGGTAATCTCGCTTTCCCTATGCTTTTGATTGGTGGTTTGTTCCTTCTCTCGAGACGCTCCTCTGGAGGAATGGGTGGACCTGGTGGTCCTGGTTTCCCACTTCAGTTTGGTCAGTCCAAAGCAAAGTTCCAAATGGAACCAAACACTGGTGTAACATTTGATGATGTTGCTGGAGTTGATGAAGCAAAGCAAGATTTCATGGAAGTGGTGGAGTTTCTGAAGAAGCCCGAGAGATTCACTGCCGTTGGTGCCCGGATCCCGAAAGGTGTTCTCCTTATTGGTCCCCCTGGTACCGGGAAAACCCTTTTGGCAAAAGCCATTGCTGGTGAAGCTGGTGTGCCTTTCTTCTCCATCTCCGGTTCTGAATTTGTTGAGATGTTTGTCGGTGTTGGTGCCTCAAGAGTCCGCGATCTATTCAAGAAAGCCAAGGAAAATGCTCCGTGCATTGTCTTTGTAGATGAAATTGATGCTGTTGGTAGGCAAAGAGGAACCGGAATTGGTGGAGGTAATGATGAAAGAGAACAGACGCTCAATCAGCTCCTGACTGAGATGGATGGCTTTGAAGGTAACACCGGTGTTATCGTAGTTGCTGCAACCAACAGAGCAGACATTCTTGACTCTGCTTTGTTGAGGCCAGGACGGTTTGACCGGCAGGTATTATCTGATTAATACACATTGATACTTTTTGCAATCCTATACTACTCCTAGAACTGGTTCTTAGCTATGAGTTTCTGATGCAGGTAAGTGTTGACGTTCCAGACATTAAGGGGAGAACAGATATTCTCAAGGTTCATGCTGGAAATAAGAAGTTTGACAATGATGTCTCACTTGAAGTGATAGCAATGAGAACACCTGGATTTAGCGGAGCAGATCTCGCTAACCTCTTGAATGAGGCTGCAATATTGGCTGGCCGGCGTGGGAAGACAGGGATATCATCTAAAGAGATTGATGACTCCATTGACAGAATTGTTGCTGGCATGGAAGGAACGGTGATGACAGATGGTAAGAGCAAAAGCTTGGTTGCTTACCATGAAGTTGGTCATGCAGTTTGTGGGTAAGTGAGAATAAGATTCAAATAATGTCTGCATATTTTCTGAGCAAGAGCTTAATTTGAAGTTAATTCTTTGTTCTTTGCAGAACATTGACTCCAGGGCATGACGCTGTGCAAAAGGTAACGTTGATACCGAGAGGCCAAGCGAGAGGTCTGACTTGGTTCATTCCATCAGATGACCCGACTCTCATCTCCAAGCAACAACTGTTTGCAAGAATTGTTGGTGGACTCGGTGGTAGAGCCGCTGAAGAAGTCATCTTTGGTGAGCCTGAGGTTACCACTGGCGCAGTTGGTGACTTGCAACAGATCACCGGTTTGGCTAAGCAGGTACCTACACTCTAAGCTTCACCGATTTGATATTTTACTAGTAAATGATATTGAGACTGTTGATTATTTACTTGCAGATGGTAACGACATTTGGAATGTCTGAAATTGGACCATGGTCGTTGATGGATTCATCTACTCAAAGCGATGTCATCATGAGGATGATGGCAAGAAACTCTATGTCTGAAAAGCTTGCAGAAGACATTGATTCTGCGGTGAAGAAACTATCAGACAGTGCATATGAGATAGCTCTAAGCCACATAAGGAACAATCGTGAAGCCATGGATAAGATCGTTGAAGTGCTTCTCGAGAAAGAAACTATTGGAGGCGACGAATTCCGGGCAATTCTCTCTGAGTTTACCGAGATCCCGCCTGAAAACCGGGTTACTGCCTCAACAACATCAACTCCAACCTCAACACCAACACCAGCTTCTGTCTAAGTAATGAATCTGTATACTTGTGATACTTGAATTTTTATGTAAATTTGTACGATCAAACTGGAGCTCTAGGAATCTGATACTATCCCAAGTAAATGTTAAAATTATTTGCAACACACTAACTGGGATTCAAGAGTATTTTCAAGCTTTGCACAAGCATATCACCAAATCGATCTTGCGATCATGTTCTGCGACTCAAACCTATATACATTTGCAATAAGATTGTCTTTAAGCCAATACCATGATTTTACCAACCAGATACTGTTTTTGTTTTGTTCGTCCTTTCACAGCTGAAAGCAGCAAAACCTGAAACCAGAGTAAACATCATTGTTCAATTCAAACCCAGCAACTATAAACCCTAAGAAACAAACCAAAGAAGCAAAATTTATCAAACCTTAAAGCAAACGTTACGCATTTAATGGCTTCTCGTTTTGCCCTTTCTTCACCCACACCATTGTAGCAGCATCCCCAATCGGCTCTCTAACACGTCGAGGAGCCAAACCATGCCTCTGATTTGTCCGATTACGGTTACTCGATCTGGTTTGTGCCTTGAGATTTTCGGTTTCTCCACTTTTGATAGAGAGATTCTCAAATTGTGTTTCTACGGCCGTCGAATCAGTAACGGCTGCTTTCTCACGAGATCCATTACCCTTGGCCTTTTCTCCTTTATCACTATAAACTCGAATCTCATCCTTCACCGGAGTATTATTCTCCGTCGCGATTGTTCCACACTCGACGATATCGTCAACAGTCACAGCCACATCTTGATGTTTCTTCTTCCTACTATCATATCGTTTCCTAACTCCCCTCTTCTTCTCCGGTACTCCTTTGTCCCTCGGAACCGCATCGTCACCTCTCTCGCTCCCGATCGCCGCCGGTTCCTCCTCCTCGGCGCATCTTGCTTCTCCGCCGTCAATAGATTCCTTTTTCTTACTATTTCTGCCCAAATGCTTCCGATTACTTCGATCCAAACGCTTTTCCTCCCGTTTTCCTCTGGCTTCCGCTTTCTTCAGATCTTCCTCTATCCTTCGCTGTTCCTCAACCTGTTGTTGTTTCCGTCGTCTCTCTTCTTCTTCTTCAACCTTTTGCTTCCGCTCTTTCTCGTTGATCCAACGCTCCTGGAGTTGAAGGATGCTGATGTAGTTAGCCGGAATTGAAGGAGCAATCTTCCTTTTGCCGTCACTGGTCTTCTCCTCCATTGAAATCTTTTCCTTCTTCACAGGCTCATTAACTCGTCGAAGCTGAAATAAAAAAGAAGACAACCGTACAGTCCCAAAAAAAAAAAAAAAAAAATTCTACGCATTCGCTAATTTATACCGAACCAGAAAGCTATCGACCCTGGAAGCCCATTGGGCCGATAACTTTTGTTTTTTTTTTCCTAATAATTTTTGATAGATCTTTAGTTCTCTTTTTTTTTAAATGATTAATATTCTTTTATTTTTCAAGTAATTTACTGATTTTTTTTTATCCAAAATTCGATCTAGGTTCTGAACTGTTCTACAGTGAAAGTATGGACAACTGTAGAAATTTTATAAATTAATACTCGATAAATTTATGTTTCGATAAATTAATAAAAAATTTCAGTTTCAAAATTGGTTTATCAACTAAACAATATATTTATAAATTAATAAAATATTATTGTCCCGATGTTATTAATTTATAGAAATTATCTGTACTTTATTTTCTTTTCGATATCTTGGTTTTTTTTTTTTTTTAAATTTTGTTTTTTAGTTATGTTATGGTCCATATTCCATACCAATGTTCGAAATTTCGCTAAGTGCGAGTCGGGCGGTGATGCCGGATCTAGCGAGTTACCCAAAAAACAGAGATTAATCGGAGAGTAGTTTTTTAATGATTTAATGTGTTGTACACATGTTTATCCATAAAAAATCAACATTAAAAGTTCTTATACAAAAGATTAATAGATATATCCTCTAATACACATCTAGTTCAAAATACAAAAGCTAATTTCCACTCACGGGATACACAAAAATATATATTGTCTTGATCTTAAGAACATACAAAAAATAGGTCTTCATCTTCAAAGATCAAGTTATCGCCGTGCAGTGGAGAGATGTGTTAGAAGTTAGATCTTGTAACTTACACCTGCAAACACAAGTGAAACATGTTAGAATGCCATCCGTTATAATACAAAAACAGAGAGAAAGACAAACAAACACAAAAAAAAAAGAGACAAAGACAATATGCAAATCGGGAATACTCCTCTGGAAGATCCATCTAGCACAGTATTGGCGTACAACATGTGTCTTCTCTTTAGAAATGGCATCATGGATACTCTGTTGTCGTTTCTATGAAGCCAAAGAAGCTTCGGGGTTAATGGTGGTCGCATACTGATCAATAGGACCTTGGAAGTGAGGAGCTTTAAGAGTTCCAAGCTCTCTTTTCATTTTTCAATGCCAATGTCCTTACTTATATTCACCTCTGCCCTCAAATCTTTCTCATGTTTTCGCTTCAGATTTTTCTTGTTTTTGGCTTCAAGAATCGCCTTCTTACACTTCTCTTGATCTTCTTTAGTTGATACAGGACAAGCTGACACATTTCCTTTCTGATGAGCAATGTGTTCCTTCATTCTATACACACCACCAGAGAACTCTTTCCCACACAACTTGCATTTCACTTTGTCTAGACTTCTTGGATCACACAACACTCCATATTCCCATCCTACATCATTTGAGTTCCGCTTAAGAGGTGGGGGTGTATATGTTGGTGGATTATCTATCCTAATTCACAAAATGAAACAAAATTAACATTCAAAATTGAAAAGCTTCAAATGAGATACAAAGTTACGAGTAAGTGAAATGGCAGGGGAAGAACAATCTGAGAATTTGATGATGAGATAACATGAAAATTAGAACAATCTGAGAATTTTATCAAACAAATTTTCACAAAATCCCAGAAATCGTAAAATAGAGGTGAAATATCAAACAAGAGAAACGCTTTGAGTGATTCTTACCTCGAATTCGCACAGCCAAAGAAGGTAGATGGTGGACGAACTCGATTAAGTATGATTTGGTCTCAAACTCTCGATTTGCTCTTGATTTTGAGGTTGAGCTTCCGAAATTAGGGTTTGTAGTGAACAAGAAAATCCCCAAACTGAGTTTGTTGTCGGGGAATTGAGTCAAATATAGTCTATAATAGTCAACAAAAAACGTGGCTCAACTCGGATTTACGTTAAAACGCGCCGACTTTTGAATTTCCACGGTTGACGCAGATTTTTTTCGGTTCACCGCCTGGAGCCACCGATCATCACCTTCTCGCCACGGTGACCCTCCGATCACAGGATAATCGGACAAAAACTCGGCCACCCGCCCGCATTTTCGAACATGGCTCCATACTATTAATTATCTAATAATTGTTTCTAACACTCATTAATTTTTGAGTTTAAATAAATCCATTAAAACTTAAAAATACGATATGGTATCTTTCGAAAAATATTAACATTCATATATATATATATATATATATATATATTAAACATTTGGATCGACAAGATTCGATCTATAGTCAATTAAACTCTACAACGCGGACTATAACGAATATCTGAAATCGAATTCTGATAGATTATACTGCAGAGATGGACATTTAACCACTTGATTAAATGCATATTTCCATATTAATATATTTAGACCACGAAATTTGTCTTTTCTTTTATATTTAATCTACGACCTCAGATTAATTTGTAACAATTTGTTTAAGTCAATTATATATATATATATATATATATATATATTTTTAATGAATAGCGAGCAATTGCCTTAAATTTAACAATTTATGACAAAAAGGTTAAAAATCTATATTACCATAAATAAATGTCAGATGTTAAATTAGTAATAGAATTACAGATGTTCGAATTTAGGTGTGAAGATTATAAAGGGAAAAAAATCTGACATAAGAAGACAGATAAATCCAAAAAACATTTAATTATTTGTTTTAAAGCTTCTTTTATTATTAATCTATTATATCCTATCTCTCAATAAGTTCAGAGAGGTTATAATATTGTTAAAATAATACACTTCTAATTTTTTTTGGGTTAATTAGCTGAATATCACTTTTGAGAGAGATAATTGGGAAAGTAGCAGTTCCATTTTCAGAATTAGGTAAATAGCAGAGAGAAATAAAACTGGACGAAATTATCCATGTATAGTTAACTATATCATATTATTTGTAACTATCTAAATAGTTAACTATTTTCATCGAAACTACTTATTCAATTGATCTGAGAACATAGT
Source organism: Pseudoturritis turrita (assembly GCA_900406555.1). NCBI lineage: Eukaryota > Viridiplantae > Streptophyta > Magnoliopsida > Brassicales > Brassicaceae > Pseudoturritis > Pseudoturritis turrita. Next base: position 942,258 of record OVBL01000343.1, read on the forward strand.
TAACTACATCACATTATTTCTAACTATCTAAACACATATTTAACTATTTTCAGAAAATAGTTACCAATTTAAAAACATAGTTAACTATTTTCAGAGCATAGTTATCTAATTTCATGACATAATTACTACATGAAAATATTGTTGTAATAGTTATTTATTTAAACAAACATAGTTAACTACGTTCAGAACGTAGTTACCTATTATAGTTTGCATAATGGAAAAATAACATATATAGTTAACTATTATCAGAAACATAGTTACTTATTAATTTCCGAACATAGTTAACTATATCGATTTCCGAACATAGTTAACTACGTTTATGAATCTTTGTTGTTTTTCATTAAGGATAAAATCGGAATTTTAGGTGGGCTAAATGTTAGTTACTATATTATGTTTTATATGATGTTAGATAGTTAATTATAGGTGTAAAGACTGCTATAGAGTGCAATTTTCTTTTTTTTTAACATCGATCTTAGATTTTTAGTTTATTTAATTTTAGTGGTCAACATTAATTTGCAAGGTTAATTAATTTGCTTGGAGCTTATTGATTAAACTTATTTTTCGACACCAAATGTTTTCCGTCCATTGGTTTTATTGATTCATATTTGTGTTTAAATTAGCTATTGCCTTTAGAAAATTGTTTATTTTTAACCACAAAAAATGAAAAACTTATAAATAATATACTTTAACGTCTTTAGATTTATATTACTCCAAAATATATTTCAGATCCAAAAAATGAATAATCTCAAAAAAATTATGTTAGTTATTGCTTTATGTTTTGGTTTGAATGAAGGTATTGTGTGTCTTGCGAATGGAAATCCACAACGTGTACAATGTCCCGACAATACTTTAGAGTTGCGAAACGAACTCGTTTCTGGTAGTATTCTCAAAATCAGTTGCTCATCCAATCAAAAGAAGGTTACGAATGCCACGAGCGATCAAAATAAAGAATATGAAAAAGTGAAACCGTTCATCCAATATGTAAAATTCAATAATGCATATAAAGTTAGCTTTCCAGAGCGTTCAGACAAAAGAATAGGATGGAATTGTCAGTTCTGGCAAGGTAAAAAAATGGAGCATTTTTTTAACGCATCGAACGCATATAGAGGAGCTTATTCTCGTCAATGTGGTCAGCTACGCTCATGGATTGCCAAAGTTGATGGAATTTATCTAAAGTCAAATAATGGACTGAATCGGCCCCGATATTTATGGACTACTAAATAATGTGCTTTTCTTCTTCTTAAAACTAATTATTTATGAAAGTATGTTTCTTTCTTTTAGCTTGTAAGCAAACTCATTATTTTAATTCAGGGTTAGAATATACAAATAAAAATATAATAAAATATTTGAAAAAGGATAAAATAATGTATATTGTATAGTCTTTTAAACCATATCACATTCTTCTTTTCTAATATATAATATATATATATATATATATGTTAGGAATAAAATAATTTTCTGAGTTGAGCGAATCACTTGACGCCACGTATCACACGGCACGGTGAGACCCTTAACGCCTTTGGTGGAGTATATCTTTCAATAAAAGCTCTAGAAAAATTTGGGCATTAGTCTACAATGGCCCAAACTGACAGGTAAGGAGGACCAAGCCCATGTTATACCCTGGGTAGCATATCCCGCCACCCGGAGTAACTGGGACCCGAAGCTAAGTATTCAGGAGAACCAGTGCTAAGCATTGCCACCCAGAGACGAAACACGGAGCCCGAGTTCTCGTATCAAGAACTCGGCTAGGTATGAAATATCTGTTTAAGAGCGCCAAGTTCAAATTATTTCATCTCTTAATGTTTGAATCCTTAGTCAAAGGGTAAAAACACTTTCACCCTATGCGTGCTAGGGTCAAAGCAGGTGGTCCATACTTGGAAAACTATTAAAGAACAAAAAAACTGATTATGAGGTAGCACCCCGGCGCCCTATCCGCCATCTCAGACACTGCCAACGGTACGAGGGGTCAGGTGCAGCGTAGCATAGCCGTATGGTCGGCCAAGTGGCATGAGAAGACAAAGAAAGTATGTGAAAAGCACTCGAGTGCATCGTACCAAGTCAGACCCGTAAGTCCAAACCCGACCCAACTAAGGAAGCGGAGCCCGGTATCCGAACCCGGAGAGGTGACGGTCTATAAATACTACTCTACTTCTTTCATAAAAACGATCCGAACTTTTGGCTAGAAATACTTACACATAGTCCATTTCTCTCGAGAGTAAAGCCCATTCCCTTGAGTTTTAGTTTTTTCTGGTTGTTTAGGACCATTTTCTCCGGATTTTTACCTGGATCTCTCTTCTTCTCTGGCCATCTTTCGGCCGGAACTACTCAAATACTCTATTTTTCTTCTTCTGTCTCACCACTAGATTTCTTTCACCAACCCACATATTCTTCGCGGACCATCTTTCGTTCGGCCCGAAGTCACTCATCTCATTTCTTTCCATTTTTCGACTATCCTTTCTCTTGCTCTCCATGACTCTCTGTAGTCTCTTTATGTTCTTCTATCTTTTGCCATATTTTCTGACTTGAGTGTCGGAGAGCCGTCGGAAAACACCCCCAATCGTGTTTTCCGAGGCTTTCACGTGTTTGTTGATTGCGTAGGATCCTTCCAGTGGTCTTTTAAGAGGACTAAAAATTCCCGAAACAATATATATACTCGTTTTCTTTCAAAAGATATATTTATACTACTATGTTCTTTTTTCTAAAAAATATTTTCTATTGCAAGTTGTTTAATCTTCTTCATCTTATGTCATTCATTAGTTTCTATAACAAAAGAAACAAAACTTGCTACAACAATGTTAAAAGACGTAGCAAGTTCAGAAGATGAAAAAGATCATTTGGAGATACGACTTCAAATCCCGAAGAGAGAGAGAATGCATATTCATATAATTGAAGAAAATATCGTAAATATAATTGAAGAGAAAGATTGTAGAAAAACAATACGATAATTGTGTGAAGAAAAGAAAACGTGATTCATATAATTTTAAAAGAGATCGTAGAAATATATATATATATATATATATATATAAACTAGATTAGGATCTTTTTGTTATGCGTATAAAAATAATTTTTTTAGATTTTTAAATTGATAGTTCGCATAATTATGATCTGTATAATTAGATTTTAGATTAAAACATGCGTTTAATTATTCATAAATTTTTTATTCTAAACCAAAATTAAAAAATCCAAAATTAACTCAGATTACTTAGAAACTCCGAGAATCAATCCCTCTAACGAATGAGAAAATTCTAAAAATAGATTTCAAATCTTATATTTCCTATGTATTATAATAGTTGATGTTTAAGGATTTTACACACAAATTAAGAAAATATTAAATTCTTTATTTTTTTCTAAATTAAAACATCATTTATCATCCACTTAAATACAATTCAACCAATAATAAATTAAACTGCATAATGCAAATAGTCATATCAAATAAAAATAAATTTAATTTTGTATTGAAAACTGAAAAAATCATCTAATTTTTAAACAAATTTTTTAAAAAAAAATCAAATAAAATAATATAGAGGGAGTATTACTTAAAACTGAATTTTAATAATGAATAAACACCAATCTTTAAAAATAATAATATTATCTTCTGAGACCGAATTGTTTTGTTTGATAATTTTATTATATAAACTCTAAATCTGAAAAACCAACTTTACATAAAAACATAAATTTCCTAATACACAATAACAAACTAGGTATAATGAAAAATACTAACATCAATGCAATAGAACGCATAGACATTATTAGATTAAATTATAATAAAAATTAACATCAACTAAATGTATGAACTAAATTGCATCTCTAACTTGTGGAGCTCAAGTTTAGATGTGTTTGTGTTTAGTCTCTCAGTTTTTTACAATTTAAATTTATAAGAAAAACAGTAGATGATGAAAAAAACCGGTGATAAATCTTTTTATTGCCTTAAATTTAACAATTTATTATAAACAGGTCAAAATTCTATATTACCATAAATAAATGTAAGATTTTAAATTAGTAATAGAATTACATATGTTCGTCGAATTCAGGTGTTGGAAGATTGAAAAGGGGAAAAAAAATCCAAAACAATTAAATTTTTATTTATTTATTTGTTTTAAATCTTCTTTTATTAATATCTTATCTCTCACACAGTCCAAGGCCATTTTCTAAGCACCTTGCGCCTCTCCCTTGGAACGAGTCGCTGCTTCTCCAAACGCTCTCTATATAAAAGCCTCGACGATTCTCTGTTTGCGTTTGTGTTTTTTTTTGACATTAAGAGGTAGAAAAGAAGAGTTAGGGAGATGGCGATAACGATCCGTAACGCGGCTTCACGGCGAACAATGAGTCCGATCTCCGGCGATATCGGATTGAGATCTATGTCTTCATGGTGGAAAAGCGTCGAGCCTGCTCCTAAAGATCCGATCCTCGGAGTTACCGAAGCTTTTCTCGCTGATCCTAGTCCCGAAAAAGTTAATGTTGGTGTGGTGAGTCAAGTCTCTGTCTCTCTCTCATTTGTTTTCCCTGCTACTACAGATCTTACGGATATTGATTTTCCTTTGATCTAAGAGATTGTTTCTGGAGGATGTTTGGAGAATCTCTGAAATGGCTTTTTGCATGTCGACTTTTAATTTTGGGTTGATGAAGCTAAAATGTTTTAAACTGGGAATCATTTAGGGAGCATATCGTGATGATAATGGAAAGCCTGTTGTCTTGGAATGTGTCAGAGAAGCTGAGCTAAGGATTGCTGGGAGCTCGTTCATGTAAGATTGCTGCTGCTTTCTGTTTCTTCTCAAATGAGATGACTTTAATGCTTCTGTTAATTGACCCACAAAATTGATTTTCAAGTTTGTATAATTGGTAAAGTTCCCTGAATTGTAACTGAAGAAAAGAATATGTCAAGCACTTGAATTAACCTATTTTATTCAGATACTAAGATGGTGGGTTCACTCTTTCGAATATGGCTAGGTTTGCGTTTTTACAATACGTAGTATTAGAAAGTCAAATAAATTTTTTGTGGATTTGTTGAAATGATACTGATCCTTGCACGTAGAGAAGAAGATTTTGCTAGCTGTTTGTTTCTGGAGCTGATACTATCTTTTCTATATGGTGATCTTGCACTTTTTCACAAAGCTGCTTACCATGTCAAGCACTTGAATCTGTTTTTCTTCTATATGGAAAATGTTCTATGCAGAATGGTGCATGCGTATAAAAACTATGTAATTGGAATGCACTCAAATAGAAGTGCCTAATTCTGTACAAACTTCTCTCGTTTTCGTATGTTCAAATATATGTGACATTAATTTGTATGCATCATATTTCACCAGACTGATCTGAGCTAATCTCTATTTGTATTAATTGATTAAAGGGAGTACCTTCCTATGGGAGGAAGTGTCAAAATGGCGGAGGAAACATTGAAGCTTGCCTATGGGGACAATTCTGAATATATCAAAGATAAAAGAATAGCTGCAGTTCAGTCTCTGTCTGGAACTGGAGCCTGCCGACTGTTTGCAGACTTCCAGAAACGTTTTCGTCCTGATTCACAGATCTACATTCCTGTACCAACCTGGTCCAAGTGAGTTTCATTCAGTTAACTTTGATCATTTCCAAATTTAACATCAACCTCGTACTTTTGTAAGTGTGGCCAAGCTTCTTTTGCTTCCCCAAGATAACACAGCTTATGTTTTTTTTCTATGAACAGCCACCACAACATCTGGAGAGATGCACAAGTCCCTCAAAAGACATATCATTACTATCATCCAGAAACCAAGGGCTTGAATTTCTCAGGATTGATGGATGATGTGAAGGTTAGCAAGAATAACTTCTTCGACAAGCATATTTACATCGTATTGTTGTTAATAACATCCTAATTCTGTTAAGCCTTTTCTCATAGAATGCTCCGGAAGGCTCGTTCTTCCTCCTTCATGCTTGTGCTCATAATCCTACTGGAGTGGACCCTACAGAGGAACAATGGAGAGAGATATCACAGCTATTCAAGGTGATAACTCATCGATATTTTCTATCACTCACTTTTCGTCTCCCTGATCTGTCCGCCGCAGACTAACAGCAAGTTCTCATTTCAGGCCAAGAATCACTTTGCATTCTTCGATATGGCCTATCAAGGTTTTGCTAGTGGGGATCCAGCGAGAGATGCCAAGTCCATTAGGATCTTTCTCGAGGATGGTCATCACATTGGAATTTCTCAGTCCTATGCGAAAAACATGGGACTCTACGGCCAGAGGGTCGGATGTCTCAGGTATTCATTTTTCTCAGGAATTTCTTTGAACCCCATTTTTCTTCATACACTTAGCAAATTTAATTTCCTTAACTGAATTTGAAGTCATCAGCTTGTATGAAGTAGCCGATGCAGATAGTTAAACACATCATTGAGCATACCCAGACAGGTTCATTTAGTGATGAAGTTAGAACTGAATGTGAGCATGATTACTTTGTCTTCTGCTGCAGTGTGCTTTGTGAAGATGAAAAGCAAGCAGTGACTGTGAAAAGTCAGTTGCAGCAACTCGCTAGACCAATGTACAGCAACCCACCTTTACATGGTGCTCAAATAGTCTCAACCATTCTTGGAGACCCAGAGTTAAAGAGTCTATGGCTAAAGGAAGTTAAGGTAACATTTCCACATTACTGTCATCTCCTTACCTATAGCTTCCTTCGGCTTGCAATCTATTCCATGTTTCATGTGCACACATTAGCTAAAACATGGAGACTCTTATCTTATGTACAAAGATGCTAATACTTTCATTGATCACCTTGTATCCCATGTTCACTCTTTTGTGTTTAACTATAGAAATAGAATCTGATAAGCTGTATGTAAAATTTATAACGGAACAGATCATGGCTGATCGGATAATTGGCATGAGAACTACTTTGCGAGAAAGCCTTGAGAAGTTAGGATCGCCTCTGTCATGGGAGCACGTAACCAAGCAGGTAATTACCAAAAGTTTTTAATTTTATTTTATGAACTTGTCATTTCTCTACTATGATGCACACAATTACATAATCAAATCTTTATGGGGAAACAGATTGGAATGTTCTGCTACAGTGGGCTAACACCAGAACAGGTTGACCGCTTAACAAGCGAATATCACATCTATATGACCCGTAACGGTCGTATCAGGTACTTCACTTGTCATTCAATCAATGCCTCTATTCCCTCAAGATGCTTAATTTCAAAGTGTTGGCAAACCATTGAGGCTCTTGATGTATTTGGGTTGCAGTATGGCTGGTGTTACGACAGGAAATGTGGGATACCTTGCGAATGCTATACATGAAGTCACCAAGTCGCATTAAATTATTTACATGTCTCAGCCAAACATAATTGTTTGGTTTTGAAGTCTCAATAAGACAGAGGAGGCTACATTAGTTATTCTGGCAATTGTTTTCGTGGGAACTGAAAGTTTACCCATAAACAGTGATTTGTTTTTAGCGGCACAATAAAAAGATCAGCACATGGACACAAGAGCGTTGTTGCGTTTTGGTTCTTTGTCTTGCAGATCCGTGGAATCGGTTTTGTTTTTTATACGGACAAAAACATATACAGACACGAGAGAAAACAGTCTTAACTCAAAAGTGAAAAGAAAAAGAATATAATAGGACACAATCATTACCTCCTGATTTCTCAAAAAGCTGCATTGGGCACGTATAAGGAGGAGAGACATCATCGACTCTCTTCTTAAGAAGCTGATCTTTTAGTTAATTACGTGGTAATCCTGTGAAATCAGAAAGAAAGTAAATCTCCCTCTTTTTCCATCAGGCATTTGATCTGCAAAAGCATCTCAGCTTCGAAATCGTTTCTACGGACCAGCTTGAAATGGAAAGCCTCCACTCATCTGTCGCCTAACATGCTCCGGTATTAGCCTGTTTATAAGCTCTGGTGAAGCCCCAGATAACTGTTTGAACATTCAAATAGATAGAGAGAGATAGAACAGATTAAGTAACTGTTTGAAGTTATCATTCACTTATGGTTTTAAGGAAAGTGAATTTTTTTTAGCTAAATTCTTTTTGCTGTGATTAACGTTACCTCTTGTTTGAAGTTGAACAACGATGGTAGAGGTCGGCCATTCGGAAGACGAGCATTTGGCTCACGGAGTTCATTGAAAAATGGATGAGCACATGCTTCGAGCTTTAGACACGGAAACAAACGTCTATGTCAGTTACAAAGCCTCAGCTTTATTGAACAGTACGGGTCCAAAGAATCCAGAGAGAACCACTATAACAATTAAGAGTACTTGGTGGTTTAGAAATACTGACCGCAGTGCAACGTAGGCTCGGTGAATACTGAAGAAGCCGAGATGCAAGGTCAATGGCTTCTGGAGGCATTCGCTTATGGAAAACCTGTATGTGTATGGTGTTACATATTGTTTTGGCTTTTTCTGTTCTTGAATATTGCTTAGGTAGCAAATTAAGAAATTGTATGATGAGAAAGAAGGTAGAAGAAGTGACATGCATATAATATACCTTGTGCCAAGGGTGAGCTTTGATTTGTGGGAATCTGAAGTCTGTGTAATTTGGGTTCATGCATCGGATTTCTTCTCGTGTTGGAGTACCAAGAACCTAAACCAACGCAGCACATACGTATATATCGTGACAAATCTATTGGATTATATAGTAAATTCATATACCAGACAGAAAACGAGGCCCAGGTAAATCTTTTTACCTTTATGATCTCCACAAGCTGGTCCACGGAATTTTCTCCCGGAAATAATGGCTGCAGATAAATAATATCACAATGATTGCCGAAAATCTGGACGGATGCTTTAGTTCTCAAAACAGAAATAATATACACAAACCTGGCCAAGAAGGAGCTCTGCCAAAACACAACCAGCAGACCATATATCTATGGATGATGTATACTCTGTAGCCCCAAAGATGAGCTCTGGAGCTCGATAATACCGAGAGCAGATATAGGATATGTTTGCTTCACCTTTCACCTAATGTGAATAGTCACATGTTGCAAAATGTCACAATAACAGATAAACCATCTAATTGATTTTTCATGAGACAGAACACATAAGCACAGTGGGAAATAGGATAATCCTCTTACCAATACTTTTGCACTTCCAAAATCACACAGCTTACACTGATGGGTGAGGGGATCAACCTATAGAACAAACCAGAGAATTAGATTACGATCTAGTCAAGGTTACCGATGACAAACCAACAATAGATAATCAACGTACCAACAGGTTTTGTGGTTTCACATCTCTGTGGCAGACACCAGGAGCAGTATGGATATAAGCCAAACCTCTGAAAATCTGCACAACATATTCCTAACCCGTTTCAGGATCAACCACGACAGAGCAAGAGTATTTGTAGGGGAAACAGCAGATAACAATGCATACTTGGTATGTGTAAAGTTTGACATAGAAAATAGGCATCCTCGAGTTTGAACTAGTATAATGCTTCAAAACCCGGTACAAAGTCTCGGGTACATACTCCATAACGAGATTGAGGAAAAGCTCATCTCTACTCGTCGTAGAGAAGAAACAATGCTTCAAGGAAACCACATTAGGGTGGTCCATTAGTCGCATTAATTGCAACTCACGATTTTTGTAGCGCCTATCTTGCAAAACCTTCTTAATGGCTACTGATTCTCCAGTTTCCAAGCATTTTGCCTAGAATGGTAAGTTAAAAAAATCTGATCAGAAAGGGAAGGAAAAAGCTATTTGCCTACAAATTCTAGTTGTGACAAGCACAAAGGTACCTGGAATACAATTCCGAATGATCCTGTCCCAACAACCCGTTCGGCCATGTAACTAATGGTCTGTAAAGGCCAGAAGGAGGAAAAGATAAGCGAGTAGAAGTACTTAAGAGGTAACCTTACACATGGTAACGTGCCCCGAAGTCATGAGCAATAACTACTATATTTAGAACATTTTAAAGATTTAACAAACAATGGAATCCAACCTGTTTAGGTTCACCGTTTTTGCCTCCAATTGTAGTAGAAATGATGTGACCGGTAACAGCATCATTTCCCTCTATAACAGCAGCAGACATTTCCTGCAATCAAACCGGAACATATTATTACAGGCATTAAACTATCCTTGTCTACAAAGGATGAAGGAAACTGGTAACATTTACTGTTTTCTCCCATAATAACCATCAGGCTACAATCAATAGACAAATATTTCATTTTAAAGACTTAAAATCGTTAGTTGTTCACTCGGTCTGTCAAGCATATGAAATCTTCCATAACATTTAAATCTAAGAAAAGTTAAGGCTTAGATTACAGAGAATTCAAGGAAAGCCAAAAAGTGGTAATGTAAATTCAAGGGTAGAGAGCAACATTAAGATGTTGTGGACATAAGAAAATTGTACAAAATCAAAAAGATACAATCATACACATCATGGAACGAACAAACACTGTCAGAGTGGAGAACAAACATAAAGAAAAAAAAAAAAAAAAAAGAGTTGAGAATCAATACAGAGTGTAAAAAAAGAAGAGAGACAGAAGAATCATATAACTACACTAATACTCCAAAACTAGAAGATCCCACAAGTATAATACTTTGGATAGTGATGAAACATGAAAACAAAAGCCAAGTAAAGCAAAGCAAGAAAGTCAGCTAAAGGAATTTTTATTTATTTTTAGATGCAAAGGGAAAAAAGGAAATTAAGGAGAAAAACAAGCTTAGTAAGATCTACATGGGTCGTCTTGGCCTTGGATTTCAGCTCGTCAAATGTAAATTTCACCCATGGACAAGAAATTTTCTCTACCCTAGTTTTTTGTTTCTTCAAGATTCAAAGGTTAATTAATACTACTACTAGTCAAAAAAACAACTCGAGAGATCAAGACTGAAAATTTAAGCAGAAGAAAAGTATGACTAAGCTACTATGAAGTCAAATTCGCAATCTTCGATGAGAAAGCCACTTCATTGTCCATGGAAACCCGAAACCCGAAACAAGGAAAAATCAGAGCTAGATCTATAGCCGAGATCTAGAACAGCCCACCAAACGTATCAATTGAAATGCATTGTTTACCAGAACACCGACGTGAAAAGGGTCAAACAGAGAAAGAGACACACACATACACCAAAAGGTCAAAGAAGAAAACCTTGTCTGTATTCAAATCGGGACGACGTTTCGAAGCATCTCCGTCGTGAAGCTGCGGCGGAGCAATAGACGGAGGCTGAGGCCACAATGGTATCGAAGTCATGTGCTTTACAGCTCTTCTCTTCTCTCTCTCCACACTGAAGAGTAAAAAGACTATTTTTCCTCTCTCCTGTCTCGTCGTCTAAACTTCAGAACTCCTCAAAAATAAAATAATACCCACGCGCGAAGGAAGAGCGTAAAGTACACGCTCCAATGAGAACGCTAATCTATTAAATAAGTGTACTTATTAATTAATACGCTGTGAAGTGAAAACTGAAAAACATGATAATTGCAAAACACGATATGGAGAACATCTTATCCACAACAACAAAATATTATGCATATAAAAATTTGAAATAATGAAAAAATAAAAAGGTTTAAATATTCACCTAATATATTTTTTTTACATAAATTTTATACATCTAAAATTTATATATAAATTTATTATTATAATCAATTTTAAAATTATTTAAAATTTGAATAATCTTTTTATAAATAAAAAAATTTAAGGTGTAAAAATGAGATTACAATATATTTAGTGTAAAAAATAGATTTTATACCGTTTTGATATTGAAAATAATATTGGGTTGGAGAAAATTTTACATCAAAATAGGATTTGATGTTGGGTTGGAGATGTTTTAACATTGCAATCTCTTGATAAATCTGATACAACTAATTGTGGTTAAATATTGTTTTCAAATTTTGGTAACAAGATAAACATTTGCAGATTTAATTTTTTTTTAAATCTATCCTCTTACTGAATTGGTAAAAAACGACACCAATATTTTTTTTATAAAACTATATATTTACATTCATTTTTTTATAAAATTAGATGGCTAATTATAGGTTTTTGGTTGGTTATAGAATACAATTTCTCTTTTTGTACCTAAATATATCAAATTATCTATTTAAACTAATAATAATACATAAAATTCACAATATATTTTTTGGGCCAATAAATCCCTTCATGCGGGGGGACTAGTGCAGGTAAATATAATTTTAAATTTATATCGATTTTATTCATGGTAGGAAAAATATCATTGTCCATGTTTTGTTGAAAAGATTGTCCAACAGATTTTGCAAAAGAGTAATTTAACGGAAGAAAGAAGAAAAAGTGATTAAATATGCATCCGAAATAATTTGATCATGAAAGGTAAGAGCTATAGGCTTTGTTGGCTTATCCCTTTTGTGGAAGTAAAGTCGTCTTCCTTCTTTTTTTTGTTGGACGTTAGTTTCATAGAGTCGTGCATTTGTTTCCAAGTGAACATTTTGAGATTACCATCAATCCTATTTTCAACCACATTCAAACTAAATTTCATGAGAACTAATGGTGGAAGATGTTTTAAATTTGAGAACGATAGGAACACAGATGATTCAACACGATTTGGTACATAAACTTCACACCAAATGTTGTAACACACGGAATTGTGTAGCACTTGTCACATCTCTCACTACCAGTAAAACATTTGACATTAATTATTACTAGATAAATTCTCAATGTTCAACGCACCAACGAAAAGAAATCCCATGATCGTATTTACACTTCGTAGGATACATGGTTACAGTTACCGCCCTTATAAAGTATTCAAGTTTTAAATCTATCTCTTGCCATATTTTTCTTCTATCGAATATCTTGTGAATCTCTTTTACGTGAGCAGGTGGACACTCGTCTCGACGTCAGCATTAGTCGAGTCGTCAAAGATCTTTTTTCAAACACACAACATCTTCAAATACGAGCCATATACCGATTTTTCTATAGGTTTAAAAACGTGTATATTCCTCAAACCTTATTGAATTTTTTTTTGAACACAAGAGTTAGTGTTCAATTTTTTTCTTTTTTGAATTGAATGTAAAATTGGTATTCAAATCAAAAACGTTTTACAATAAATGCTTCTTTGGTTTGAGGAGAAACAAAGCATATATTCAAAAAAAGAGGGTTTTGTAAGATGGTTATTGAGAGGCAAGCCACAAGTCCATGGCCTTCATGTACTCGTGATCTCCTGCTTGGCGGACTGAGTTGATGCGGTTGGTGATGATTTTTCCAATTTGCTTGACGAGTGATTGAGTGGAGGAAGATGCTTCTCCGTGTCGTCGTCGATTTCTTTCAAACCAGAGATAATATACTGTATTGAGTTCATGGGCTTCCAACTAAAAACCAATTGCCAATTAGTGGAGATGCCCAATCCCCTTATATATTACTATAGATCCCTTTATCTTTCCGATGTGGGATATCTTAACACGCCCCTCGAGATGATAATTCTTTCAATAATCTCGAACCGTATCCCACTCTAAGACCGGTAATAAATCCTACTTGGGCCACCCTGCGTGGGTTAACAAACTGGGCTAATAAACCTGGCTCTGATACCATATTAAGTTTATGGGCTTCCAACTATAAACCAATTGGCAATTAGTAGAGAGGTCCAGTCCCCTTATATATTACTATATATTCCTTTATCTTTCCGATGTGGGATATCTTAACATACTGTGGTTTGGAAAGCATACCTTAGCAGAAACAAGGAGTATTTGCACCGGTTCGAGGTGAGTAGATTAATGAGCAGGCCCCAATTGGTAGTGAAATCTGATCAGATTAGCTTTGACGTAAGACTCTTCCATATTTCTCCAGAGTATCCACATTCAAAGAAGATATGGTCCCGGGTCTCCTCAACATTCCTACAAAAGATGCAATCAATTTATTGTCCCTGATTCAAGTTCGCATTCGATCCCCGGTGGTTAATCGGTTTAGAATAGCCAACCAAACGAGAAAAGAGTACTTTGGAGTTGCGTGGGTGAACCACACTCCCTTGTACCAATTCATCATGGGTGTGACTGTCCGAGTTAATTGCCAAGTGTGTCGTGTAACAAACCATTGAAGTTTTGCGTTCTCAATGACTACTTCGATGGTGTTGAACAACTCTATCCGATGGCCTCTACGACGATGATTTACAAAAACCTCATACATAGTGGCTAGTCTCAGAATTTCCATGTCGATAAATCCCCTATGTCCCGTTAAATCGTATATACAACCAAGTTCAAACCAATTGTCAAACCAGAAAAAGTGTTTTTTCCACAATTGTGGGGGTGTAAATCCACACAATTAAATTTGGTAAGACTTTTTACGGGATCTGAAACTTTTGAGTAAAAACTACGAGAGATCCAAATATGATGTTTTTATTAAAATTGTTTAGAAAGTTGTCGTAGAGAAACTATAAATATGTTTCTAGGTAAAATTACGGATCTCTTTCTTAAGAGATGTACATATGTATTTATAGAATTCTAAGTCGATTAGGGTTACTCCTGAACGAATAAGGAATTTTCCTTATTCTTCGCCTCCTCCTTTCTTTGTGTTCATATTTTTCCTTTTTATTCGCCGACTTCTCCTAAGTCAATTCGAACGTCTCTGGGCCCTTTGCTTAGGCTCTACCCATTGGATCCTTTTGGCTCGTGTGATGGGCCGAGCTCTTTGATTAGACAAGGTAGGTCGAGCCTCTTGGCTTAGAAAAGAGTACATTGGTTCGGGTATCTATGGCTCGGGTTTAGCTCTCTTGTGGCTTGGGTTGCGTTATGTTATGCGGCTTAGGTCATTATCTTACGCGGCTCGGGTTTTGGTTGAAACCATCATTGGTTCACCCGAGCCATTTTTCTGGTTTCGGCTCGGGTACGTCATGTCTCATCGATCGGATTATGCTCCTTTTGATACTTAGACATTTTTTTGTTGATCATACAAAAGATAGAATCCGACCCCAACAACGGCTAGCGGTGCCGAGGCCCGTGAAACGGCTAGGGGTGCCGATCCCCGTGACATGGCTAGGGGTGCCGAGGCCCGTGAAACGGCTAGGATATCGAGGCCCGTGAAATGGCTAGGGTGTCGAGGCCCGTTAAACGGCTAGGGGTACCGAGGCCTGTGAAACGGCTAGGGATGCCAAGGCATGTGAGACGGCTAGTGGTGACGAGGCCTGTGAAATGGCCCAACGGCTAGGGGTGCCGAGGTCCATGAAACGACTAGGGTGTCGAGTTCCGTGAAATGGCTAGGGCCCATTCATACTTAGCCATTTTTCCTGTTGATCTCAGTGGGGAGAAACCTGACCCCAACAGTTAGTCCCCCCAGCTCGTCAGCCTCAGTGATGATGGTGACGAGGTGCAAGTAGTCGTTACTGAGATCAACATGCCGAGCTGAAACTGGCATTTATTATGTGCCGAGCTGTTTTTTTGATCACTTTGCCGAATTGTATCTTCGATCAAATTGTCGAACTGTGTCTTTGATCAAATCGCCGAGTTGTTTTGTCGTAAGAGTACTTGACGAGGCATTTTGGCGAGAAAAACATGACGAGGTATTTTGCCAAGGAAAACATGAGGGGATGTTTTGCGAAGATGTTGTGCCGAGATTATCATGACGAGGCGACGAGCCAAAACTATCTTGTCACCTAACTCGTGTAATAACCTACAAAGACTCATAAAGACTCTAAAAATACTTAAAAGACTCGATAAAACAACGGATATCATGGTCGAAAACCGGTAAAAACCATGATATATCAACGACGTGAATACTCTTTTCAAACCGAACAAAGAGGAAACGAAGGACGGATGAATCAGGAAGAGTGCAATGTTTTTCCACTGGTGTCGGCCGACACCTTCCAGAGTGTCGATCGACACCCCCTGCGAATTTGTACCTCAAGTTTTCAGAAATTGCATCTTTGACCCAGAAATTTCCAGGAGTTGCACATTAGCCCCATTCGTGTTTTAGACTATATTTAGGTTTTTAAAGCCATTGTTAGGAGGAGAGTCGGATTATTATTGAGACTTAGAGAGAGATTGCTTTGAGAGCTTTTGGGGAGACAATTCCGAGACTTTGTTCGTTTGAGAGAAGAATTCGAACCCCTTTGTATCTTTTGCTTATTTATCTTATGCATACTGTTCTTTTCATGATGTTTGTTTCAATCACCATGCTTGAGTAGTTTGCTTGTTAGGTTTAGGGTTATTCAAAGGTTGAAGATGAATTGTTAGATTATATATATTGTTAGGATAATCATATAGTTCTTCATCTAGATTGTATTTAATGCTAATTCTAGCTTGATCACCTAGAGTTCAGAACTTAGGTTGATTAATAGATGCGAAAGTATTATTGATTGCCTGAACTATCTTAGATGAGCAAAATTCCTATTCGCAAAGAAATTTGGCTTAGGGATTTTGTGAATAATCGAACATAAACCTAATGCTTGTCTGAATTGTTTAAATTTGCAAAAAAATTTGGAATTTTAGGGTTTAGACATAGATAATCCTCGCAACGAAAGTTGGTTGATTTTATAGTTGTGTTTCGAGTTCGAGAACGAATCTTCATAAATATCCTAACGATCTTTTAGTCTACGATTCAGATTTACCAAAGAATTTCCCAAGGCCTAACGTTTGTCTCATTGATTAAAACTCGCTTTCAACTAATTTTCCAACTGATTTTCTTAATTATTTTTGTTAGTTACATTAATTACTTACTTAGCTTGATTCGATACTGAGAATTTGCTGTGCAACATTAGGTCTCTAGGGATACGATAACCCTTTATACTACAACTGCAATTATGTGCACTTGCAGGGATTTTTCTAGGGTAAAACTTTAGAGCTATCAAGTTTTTGGCGCCGTTGCCGGGGACTTAATAGTTGCCTACAAATTTTTAGTAGTTGAATTTCGTCTAAGTTTTATTTTTATTTTTGTTACTTACGCGCTCTATCACTTACTCTTGTGTGTTTCAGGTGTATGCCTAATCGCAGAACCAGAAGCAACAAAGATCAAAAGCTAGTCAATCTCAGTAATCAAGAGCTAGCAAACTTGGAGCGTACGAACATGAAAGCAAAAAAACCAGCCGAGATGGTCAATCCGATAGTACTTATTCGGGATGAAGCTGGTTTATTGTTTGACGAAGAGGAAAACAGACACAATGCGCAAGGTCAGAAGCTTGGTGTTGATGGTAATGTGATTGTGGAACAACTTGAGCATCAGAACGAGAACAACAATCGAGCGCAATTCCAACTCGAAGGGCGCGAAGTAGTTAGGACACTTGCGGACTACAACAGGCCTGATCAGTTCTATGCCAACAGATCTACGATCAGACCTCCTGCTTTTGAGAGGCATGATTTTCAGATTCAGCCTCAGTACTACACTCTCGTGGGACAACATCAGTTTCATGGACTCTCCAATGAGCATCCCATGGATCATATCGAGAAGGTTGAGGATCTGGTTGGTGGCATCAAGGCCAATGGAGTCAGCAATGACTACCTGTTCTCTAAGCTTTTCCCATATTCTCTTGCAGAAGAAGCAGCTAGCTGGTTGAAACAACTTCCTCCAGGTTCGCTGACTACATGGAAAGCGACGAAGAACGAGTTCTTGAACCATTTTTATGACGATGCTAGATCTGAAGAGCTGAGAACTAGAATATCTACCTTTTCTCAAGGTCCTATGGAGTCTTTCAAGGCAGCTTGGATTCGTTTCCAGTCATATCAGAGAGACTGTCCACACCATGGGTTCAGTGAAGCTCAGTTGCTCAGTACCTTTTTCAGAGGGGTTGATTGGAGATATCAGATGTCACTGGATTCTGCGAGTAATGGGAATTTCATGACGAGAAGCCCACAGGATGCCTTGGTTCTTATCAAGAACTTGGCTTCGAGCAATAGCACGAAGATGTCAGATTATGAAAGGCAAAAGCAAGCTGGAAGTCTAGAGGGTAGTCAGATTGCAGAGGTCCAGGCTAAGTTGGATTCAGTGCATAGTCTCTTACTGAGTAAAAATATGAAGGTTATTCACTTTGCTACTGAAGTTGAGGCTATTGAAGAAGATGAAGTTGAAGATGTCAACTACATTGGTGGAGGATATCAGAGTCAAAGGTTTTAGTATGGTCAAAACAACAGGAACTTCACTAGCAACGCTCAGAGAGGAGGTTACAAAAATGCTGAAAGTAATCCGATGGGGTTTAATTCCAATCAGTCGTACCAGAAACCGGCTCAAAGCAGTGGCTACACCAGGACTTATGGAAATTCAACTTATCAGACACCTCAACCTACGTCACCAGAATCAAGCAAGATTGAGTCTATGTTTGAGAGGCTTCTTGAAGGTCAGCAGAAGATGACGGTTGATTTCAATGGTAAGATGGATGCCATGTACACAGATCTGAATGGCAAATTTGAGGCTCTCAATATCTATGTGAAGAAGCTGGACACACAAGTTGCTCAGACCGCAGAGTCAGTATGGAGACAAGAAGATTTTCTTCCAGGAAAAACCGATACGAACCCAAGACAACATGTCAATTCGATCACTTTGAGAAGTGGAAAAGAGGTGAAACCAGTGTTTGGAAAGGGTATGAATGAAGAAAATTTCGTTTTGCCTAAAGAAGCTGAACAAGAAGATGATTTTAATTTTGCAGACAGGGTGTCGGACGACACCAAGGGGGAGTGTCGGACGACACCTCCTACAGACGAGCCAAAGTCGACCTCGGACGACACCAAGGGAGAGTGTCGGACGACACCCCATACAAACGTTCCAAAATCGATCAGTAACGGGCTGGTGTCGAGCCAGGCCATTCCAGTGTCGACCGACACCGTTCTGGAGGCCAAAAATCAACTTGAAACTTCCAGGGAACGCGTCTACAAACCCAAAGTTCCATATCCAAAGCCTCCTAAGAAGTCCAAGAAAGAGATTGAAGATGCTAGATGCAAGGCAATGATGGAAAGGTTGGTCGTTGAACTCCCGTTTGTAGATGCAGTTAAGACTTCGCCGGCTTTCAGAAGATATGTTAAGAAGATGGTTGCAAGTAATGAGAGTCTTGAGGAAGGAGTATTGATGATCACTAAGGATGTTAGTGCGGTTCTGATGAACAAGATTCCTACGAAGCTACTAGATCCAGGGAGCTTTGTGTTGGATTGTTCGATTTTGACAGACAGGTTTGAGCATTCTCTTTGTGATCTCGGATCAGGTGTCAACCTCATGCCATTTTCAGTTGCTCAGCGTATGGGAATGACAGATTTCAAGCCGACAAGGGTCTCTTTGATACTAGCAGATAGATCAATTCGGTTCCCATAAGGCTTACTTGAGGACGTTCCCGTTAAGATTGGTGAATGCTTCATCCCTGCAGATTTCATAGTTTTGGAATACGATGAAGAACCCAAGGATCCTCTTATCTTGGGAAGACCATTCTTAGCAACTGCTGGAGCGTTGATTGACTGCAAGAACGGGAAGATAAGTCTCAACATCGGTGATTTGGTCATGAAATTCAGTATGGACAAGTTAATGAAGAGACCCACCATCAACGGTCAGACTTTCTACGTAGACACCTTCACTGATATTGCAGAGGAAGCTTTTCAGTCTATGCATCCTAAGGATCCACTGGAGAGAGCATTGGTTTGTTCTACTAGTTCTGAAGCTTACTTGGATGACATTACTGCTGGGTATGTCAAGATGCTAGATACTAGTGAGCAAGCGAACAAGCTGTTTGTTCAAGAGAAATTGACTGAGAGTTCTGAGAAAGCTGCTAAGCTAGGCGATTGGAGTGAGGAACGAGCTCCTAAAATCGAACTAAAACCACTCCCTATAGGGCTAAGGTACGCATTTCTTGGTCCGAATTCCACATATCCTGTGATTGTTAATGCTTCTTTAAACAATGCAGAGCTCACTTTACTGCTAAGCAAGCTGCGCAAGTTCCGCAAAGCTCTTACTGATCTTTCAGGTATATCGCCAGACTTGTGCACACATAGGATTTATCTCGAAGACGAGTCAAAGTCATCGATTGAGCATCAAAGGAGACTGAATCCAAACCTGAAAGAAGTGGTCAAGAAAGAGATTATGAAGCTATTGGAAGCAGGGATCATTTATGCCATCTCAGACAGTTCTTGGGTCAGCCCGGTTCATGTTGTGCCTAAGAAGGGAGGAATCACTGTAGTAAAGAATGATAAGGATGAGTTGATTCCGACAAGGACAATCACTGGGCATAGAATGTGCATTGACTACAGGAATTTGAACACTGCTACAAGGAAGGACCATTTCCCATTGCCGTTCATCGATCAGATGCTTGAGAGATTGGCAAATCACTCGTACTATTGCTTTTGGATGGGTATTCAGGGTTCTTTCAGATCCCCATACATCCAGAAGATCAGGAGAAGACCACGTTTACATGTCCTTATGGCACTTTTGCATACCGCAGAATGCCATTTGGATTATGTAACGCTCTAGCGACCTTTCAAAGGTGCATGATGGCTATCTTTACAGACATGATAGAAGAGATCATGGAGGTGTTTATGGATGATTTCTCGGTATATGGACCATCATTCAAAGGATGTCTAGACAACTTGTGCAAGATGCTTCAGAGGTGTGAAGAAAAGTGCTTGGTTCTGAATTGGGAGAAGTGTCATTTCATGGTTAAAGATGGCATAGTTCTTGGGCACAGAGTTTCTGAGGCAGGGATTGAAGTTGACAAGGCGAAGATCGAAGTTATGACAAGTCTGCAGCCGCCTACTTCAGTGAAAGAAATCCGTAGCTTCTTGGGACATGCTGGATTCTACAGGAGATTCATCAAAGATTTCTCCAAAATTGCCCGCCCACTGACCGCCCTGCTATGTAAGGATGTAAAATTTGATTTTACTACTGATTGTTTCATTTCTTTTGAGCAGATTAAGCGTGCATTAGTAAGCGCTCCTGTTGTGCAACCTCCGGACTGGGAATTACCGTTTGAAGTCATGTGTGATGCCAATGACTTTGCAGTAGGAGCTGTTCTAGGCCAACGAAAAGACAAGAAACTCCATGCCATCTATTATGCCAGCCGAACTTTGGATGATGCGCAGAGAAACTACACTACTACGGAGAAGGAATTGTTTGCAGTAGTGTTTGCTTTCGAGAAGTTCCGGTCATATCTAGTTGGTTCTAAGGTTGTGGTTCATACAGATCACTCTGCCTTAAAGTACTTGATGCAGAAAAAGGATGCCAAACCTCGTTTGTTACGTTGGATTCTCTTGCTGCAAGAGTTCGACATCGAGGTTAAAGATAAGAAAAGAGTTGATAATGGAGACCATCTCTCCAGGATTAAGATCGAAGATGACGTCCCACTCAATGACTATTTGCCAGAGGAAAACGTTTACATGATTGAGGCGAAAATTGCTGAGCTGGATGTCGAAAAAAAGCCAGAATACCGAATTGCAGGCTTGGTGTCGACCGACACCCATGATGGTGTCGGCCGACACCCTGCACGTGACTGCCAAGAAACGTGTGAAACAGATGATTTTTGGGCAAATACTGATGTTATAGCTGCTGTAGCTATTCCTGAGCATCCATGGTTTGGTGATATTGCCAATTATCTTGCCGCGGAGAAGAAACCCGATAACTTTATGGGTTATGTTAAGAAGAAGTTTTTGCGGGAAATTAGACGATATTTCTGGGATGCGCCCTACTGTACAAACACTGCTCTGATGGGATTTACAGGAGATGTCTTCCAGAATCTGAGGTTCAGGATGTATTATATCATTGTCATGGGTCTACATATGCTGGTCACTTTGCGACATTCAAGACTGTCTCTAAGGTTTTGCAAGCTGGTTTTTGGTGGCCAACAATGTTCAAGGATGCTCACAGGTTTGTTTCGCAGTGTGATGCTTGCAGAGGAAAGAAAAGATCAGCAAACAACATGAGATGCCACAAACCTTCATCCTAGAGGTAGAGGTTTTTGATTGCTGGGGCATCGATTTTATGGGACCGTTTTCTCCATCATACAGGAACAAATACATCTTGGTTGCAGTGGATTATGTATCTAAGTGGGTTGAGGCTATTGCTAGTCCAACCAATGATGCTTCAGTGGTGCTGAAGATGTTTAAATCCATCATCTTTCCTAGATTTGGAGTTCCTCGGATTGTGATTAGTGATGGGGGTTCTCATTTTATCAACAAGGTCTTTAAGAAACTCCTACGATCACATGGTGTGCAGCATCGAGTAGCAGCCCCATATCACCCGCAGACAAGTGGACAGGTTGAAGTTTCCAATAGCCAGATCAAGGAAATTCTTGAAAAGACGGTTGGAAAAACACGTAAAGATTGGTCTGCAAAGTTAGATGATGCGTTATGGGCTTACAGGACTGCATTTAAGACACCGTTGGGCACTACACCATTCCATTTGTTGTATGGCAAAGCTTGCCATCTTCCTGTTGAGTTAGAGCACAAGGCTGTCTGGGCCGTGAAAATGATGAATTTCGACATCAAAAGCGCCGCGGAAAGGAGACTGTTACAGCTGAACGAGTTGGATGAGATTCGACATCATGCATATGAGAACTCCAAGATCTACAAAGAGCGCACTAAGGCATACCATGATAAGAAAATCATCAACCGCCACTTTGAACCGAATGACCAGGTACTTTTGTATAATTCTCGTTTACAACTGTTTCCTGGAAAAATTCGCTCTCGTTGGTCAGGTCCTTTCACTGTTAAATCGGTTCGACCATATGGTGCGGTTGTTCTTTTAGATCCTGAAGGCAAGGAATTCGTTGTGAATGGTCAGCAGATCAAGCATTACTGGGCTAAAACCGAAATTCCGAACGGGCACATTGTTCCGTTATCGGATCCACCGATAGCTTGAGTCCCGACAAAGTCAAGCTAATGACTGAAAACAAGCGCTTGGTGGGAGGCAACCCACCGGTAAGTGTACATATTTTGTTTATTTTTTGTCTTCTACCTTTTTGGTTTTATGTTTTAAACTTTCTTTTTCAAAAAAAAAAAAAAAAAAAAATCGGGACGAGTGTCGATCGACACTGTCGACGAAACGGACGAAAATCGAGCACCATGCTTGAGTGTCGTTCGACACCCTTCCTGGTGTCGTTCGACACCATCCACCAGGTTAGTCTTCTTCATTTATTTACCCGACCCAAACCACTTATACCTCCCTCTCCCACAAAAAAAACAAAAATCTCCATTAGAACACTTAAGAACTTTGATAGCTTCTATCTCTCTCAATTCTTGACGGATTTGAGTGATTCAAGCGCCTAATTTGTGTGGATTTTCGTGCTCTATCCATCTCTTCCATTCTCTTGTCCGATCTCTGAGGTATGCCCGTAATATCCAAATTTCAGTCCGACTTTAGGGTTATGGTAATTCGAAATTTGCTTCTTTTGCTTTGATTTTAGATGGATTCATGCCTATCTAGGTTGTTTAAAAGCAATTTCGACCCTTATAGTTGATTTCCTTGTCAAGTTCATTCAATTTTCTTAGACTTTGGTTTTATGAAAATTTTCATAATAACTTGTAATTATGAGGAATTCTGGACGAATTTGGAGATTCTCATTGATGATTATGCAGTTGTGATGATGAGATTTGTGTTGGAGTCATGTTGTTTTAGATGGAACGTAATTTTTAATCTCGTGACTAATCTCGTTCCGACGAAATTTTCGATGATTGCTCTCTTGTTTGTTTTACAGATGGTAGGAAAGACTTTCCGGAAGCAGCCTGGACAGAAAAAACCACGTGTTGAAACAACAGTTGAAAGACAAGGGGAGACGGGTGAAGCTTCTAATGTGTCGACTCGATTTCCATGGCCACGAAGAGAGAAGCTTAAGATCAAAGATCCATTTGGAGATTGGGATAAACCCCTTGCCGAGGTTGCACATTCTCCTGAGTGTTTGACAAGGACAATTCAAGAGACTTGGGATGAGTATGATACTTTGTTCTAAAATGCTTGGATTGATGTCAAGATTGAGCCTACTCGTTTTGTTTGTGAAGACACATTGACGACAATGGGTATAAAGGATGAAGTGAAGCAGTGTATGAAGACTCTGGGTTTGGGTACGTTGGCAACTAAGTTTCACAAGCTATATCCTGAGTTGGTGAGACAATTTTAGCTACAGCTCGGGTTTACTATGATGGTGGTATTGTTAAGAAGGCTAGTGCAGGGACTTTGACCTTCATGGCTCAAGGGACGCGTTACCATCTTCCACTCTGGAGATTATGCCAGATTTATGGGTTTAATCAGCAGGCGCAGGATGTGGCTATCCCTTCAAGTTTCCCTGATGTTGATGTGTTCTGGTCTAACTTTGGTACGGGCTCTTACCGTTCTAAGAGTAGTACCCAATCTGATATCCGACATCCGGTTTTGCGCTACTTGGGCAAGATCATTGGACACACTCTTTTGTGTAAGGATGAGGCTAATAAGATGAGAGTTCAGGAGCTGATCTTGTTTCACTTTGCTGTGGGACACTTGGTTGAGGATGACTACGCTGGAGATGCCCCCAATAAGAATGAGGTCAATTTGGGTGCTGTGTTTGCTCATCATTTGGTAGATTTGAAGATGAAGCCTTTCAAAGGGAATCCTACAACACAGAAGACTGAGTCTGTTGGGAATTTACTCACTCCCATTTTTGAACACTTCCGGATTGATTTATCAGCTTGCCGTGTTGAGAGTACAAAGGCTGTCATTGGTGAGGAGTACCTTAAAGACTCTAGGGTACTCAAAGCTGGTTGGAAGTATGTGTTTCGCACTGAGCATGACGATTTCGTCATTCCGTTACCTCAACCTGATTATACTTCCATAGCCACACAGGTGGACCTTAGCTTTAGACCTCCTTCGAGCCTTGTGACTCATGCCACTAGGCATAGACGTCGAGGAGTGTCTCCTAGAGCACCTGCACCTGAGTGCGAAGATGAGCCTCCTGCTGCTTTTGTGGATTTTGCTGGAGATACCACTACACAGGCTTTTGAGACTTTTCTTCCTGCAGATCTCAGCGAGTTTCTTCCATCACCAGATCCCATGTTTACTGATCAGGTAGCTGTGAACAAGTGGCTGGTTACCAACAGCAAGAAGCACACTTCAATGTTGGGCAAGATGTGGGCAGCGATTACTTGTACACACAGTTCTGATGTTCAGGAGACTAGGGTTCCATCCCCGACGCCTACTCCACACACCGTTGATACTGAGGCTGCCGCGACTTCTCACTCTTCTTGTTCCCGTAGTCCAACTTCGCCCGTTTAGACATCTATCTCGGTTACCATTTTCCACCTTTCTTTTCTATTTTTAGTTTGTTCTTTTGCTTTATTTCCAATCTTCAGTCTTTATCACACTGGGGACAGTGTTGGTTAAGTCTGGGGGAGTGGAAAATACTAATATATTTTTCTTTGTTTTGACTCTTTTTCATGTTTTTCTTGAGTCAGTCCAAGTTGTTTATTGAGTCAAAAACTTTGTTGGGAATTATGAGCTTTTCTTTGGAACTAACCACATTGCATTGATACTTGAAAGACCATTGTTACGGCAGTTGATTGCAGATTTTAATAGGTAGAACACTATGATTGGATCGATTTACCGGAGAAAGTTCATGTTTCAGGAGAGTTCGAAAGATCCAGCGTTGACTCCGCACCTAATGAACTTTAATTCTCTCATCTTGGGGCTTGGTATACATCGAACCTGATTCCTCTTCAATGACTGTCAAGAGAAGTTGGTGCAATCTCCTTTTGATCTTCCCTATAAAAAAAAAGATAATGGAAAGTAGCTAAAGGACAGCAGCCCGAGTTCCGTAGAAAGGAATAGGAAGGCGAGCATCTCACGAAAACATCTCCTCACAAGGAACAGAAAAGTGAGAAGCACTGTTTTTGAGCTATAAAAAAAGGGTTGATAGAAAAAATAGAAATGACACCCTCGAAAAGTAGGGAGAAAATTAACTAAGGGAAGAGAAAATAAAGGAGTTGTACCGATACTTTCTGTGTGTTCAGAAGCTTGGAAGAGAAGAGTTTGTGGTTTCTTTGATCGATATTCCCTCGATGAGACCGCACGCTTAAATAACTAAAGGAGTCAACAATGGTGAAGTCGAATTTCTCTAAGGAATGCTGAACCGTATCTTGGGACGATTGCTAAGCTTATGGTAAGTACACTGACGTACTATCTAATTCGATTCTGTGATATGTGGGTTCAAAAGTATTGTCAATGTGGCGTTTTGGAGAGTTGGTGAGTTCCCGTGATTTTCAAACCTCGACTTTATTCTTAGTATTTGCTTAGGGACAAGCAAAGGCTAAGTCTGGGGGAGTTGATATATCATGGTTTTTACCGGTTTTCGACCATGATAGCCGTTGTTTTATCGAGTCTTTTAAGTGTTTTTAGAGTCTTTATGAGTCTTTGTAGGTTATTCGCGAGTTAGGTGACTTTGGAGCATTTTGGGAGTATTTGGAGTCAAACCGAACAAAGAGGAAACGAAGGACGGATGAATCAGGAAGAGTGCAATGTTTTTCCACTGGTGTCGGCCGACACCTTCCAGAGTGTCGATCGACACCCCCTACGAATCTGCACCTCAAGTTTTCAGAAATTGCATCTTTGACCCAGAAATTTCCAGGAGTTGCACATTAGCCCCATTCGTGTTTTAGACTATATTTAGGTTTTTAAAGCCATTGTTAGGAGGAGAGTCGGATTATTATTGAGACTTAGAGAGAGATTGCTTTGAGAGCTTTTGGGGAGACAATTCCGAGACTTTGTTCGTTTGAGAGAAGAATTCGAACCCCTTTGTATCTTTTGCTTATTTATCTTATGCATACTGTTTTTTTCATGATGTTTGTTTCAATCACCATGCTTAAGTAGTTTTCTTGTTAGGTTTAGGGTTATTCAAATGTTGAAGATGAATTGTTAGATTATATATATTGTTAGGATAATCATATAGTTCTTCATCTAGATTGTATTTAATGCTAATTCTAGCTTGATCACCTAGAGTTCAGAACTTAGGTTGATTAATAGATGCGAAAGTATTATTGATTGCCTGAACTATCTTAGATGAGCAAAATTCCTATTCGCAAAGAAATTTAGCTTAGGGATTTTGTGAATAACGAACATAAACCTAATGCTTGTCTGAATTGTTTAAATTTGCAAAGAAATTTGGAATTTTAGGGTTTAGACATAGATACTCCTCGTAACGAAAGTTGGTTGATTTTATAGTTGTATTTCGAGTTCGAGAACGAATCTTCATAAATATCCTAACGATCTTTTAGTCTACGATTCAGATTTACCAAAGAATTTCCCAAGGTCTAACGTTTGTCTCATTGATTAAAACTCGCTTTCAACTAGTTTTCCAACTGATTTTCTTAATTATTTTTGTTAGTTACATTAATTACTTACTTAGCTTGATTCGATACTGAGAATTTGCTGTGCAACATTAGGTCTCTAGGGATACGATAACCCGTTATACTACAACTGCAGTTCTGTGCACTTGCAGGGATTCACGTCGTTCCGGTCCGGGTATTGTACTTGATGCCCTTGCTTTAAACTCATAATCGTAACGAGCTAATATTAATAAGCCAAAGCGTGTTAGGATAACTCGCACCTCTGCGCAGAGTGGCTAAGTTCCAGTGAGCTATGAAGCGATATTTACTGGGTTTTAAGAAGTTAAAGACCAGCGTGCTAAGGAGCGAGTGATTGCTGGGTTTTGGTTATTGCCTTTGATTTTAGGGCCTACGATGTACCATCGACTTACATGTCCGTTTCGATAAAACATGCTTAAGTATCTCATACTAAACGACATACGTTTAGTACTATATTTTTGAGATGTTAAAGACTAGCGTGTTAAGAAACGCGTGATATCTTGGTTTAATCTAAACATGTTTATGTATACGTTTAGTGTTATGTTTCTAAGACATTGGACCAGCGATCAGTTGCTGGGTTAGACGAAACATATTTAGGTATCTCACGCTAACGATATACGTTTAGCGCTATGTTTTCGAGATGTTGCGACCAACAATTCGTTTGTTGGGTTTTAGATGAAACATTTCGGTTTACAAATGCGTTTCCATAAACGTATCCGCTCCGACAATGGACATATGTATTTAGCAACTAACGATTCGTTTGTTGGATTTTAGATGAACATTTGGTTTACGGATGTGTTTCCATAAACGTATCCGCTCCGACAATGGACATATGTATTTAGCAACCAACGATTCATTTGTTGGGTTTTAGATGAATATTTTGGTTTACGGATGCATTTCCGTAAACGTATCCGCTCTGACAATGGATATATTTATTTATATAGAGCACTTTTAATCCGAAAAGGCTGTGATGATTTAGATTCGTAAAGGATGTAGTAGTTCATTATTGTGGCCAGCAGCAACGAGAGTGAGATGAGATGTATGTTTAGTTAAGACTTTGACTAATCCGTAAAGGATGTGAGTGGGATGCATATTTTGTTAAGGCTTTAGTAATCTGTAAAGGGTGTGATTTGAAGACCTTAGCTTCGAAAAGTTTGTTTTAATTAGACATAGAGTCTTTTATAAGATGGGAGTATACGAGTATACGTATCCACTCCCCACCTTTTTAAGAAAGGGGGCAGCCGAACCTATCCGAAGACGAGATGCCTACGTACCCTTTGCAGGGATCAAACTGCCTCGTAGTTCGTGTAAAATACCATAGTAATAGTATTTCTTAAGATGCATTGCGTTCTGAGATCCTAGTACTGGAATGCCGGTCATGTTAGCGAGCTCGTACACTCCTAGTCGAATTGAAGTTAGATAGCTCGTTCTTAGGTTGCTGGTTTGGCTTGGCTTTCTTCTGCTTCGTCTTCGTGTTAAGTTCTGCTACAGGATTCCTGAGCTTATGCTCGGCCATAACACAACTTCGGGGCTCCTTTTGATTTCCACAAATGGTTTTGATTCCGTTCGGCGTCGAAAACTTTATGCACATGTAGTATGTTGATGGGAAAGCTCTCATAGAATTTATACAAGGGGTTCCCATGATTACATTGTATATCGTAGGATGATCAGCCACCAAAAATTCTACGATCTTTGTTACTCCTTTGGCTCGAACGGGTAGCCTGATCATTCCAAGTGTCATCATTGTTTCTCCTGAAAATCCGGCTAGTAGCTTCGGCGTTTCTGTAACTTTGGATAGATTGATCTCCATATGCCTTAACATTTCTCGAAAATTAACATCAACAGAACTTCCCGTATCAATCGACACTTTGGCAATGTCGTGGTCTCCTATGATCAGCTCGATAACGAGAGGATCACTATGACGCTGGTCAATGCTAACCGTTTCCCTTTGCTCGAATAAAATCACCTCATTTGGCAAATTGGCGGGCGCCGACCAGTTGGTGCTAACATCCGTCTTGCCGACCAGTTGGTGCTAACATCCGTCTTGCCCTGAAACGCTTTGATTGCGGACACCGTATCTATGCAGTACTGGGATCCTCCCATTATCATGTTAATTTTTCTTCGGCGTCCTGTTCTTCTCAGATGTTGGTTCAGATCCTTATTGGCAGTTTAGTCTACTGAGGGTTCTCCATGTTTCGCTCTCCTCCTTCACAATTTTCTCCCTGCAGATCGATCACTAAGGCTGGTCTGCCGCTAGTTTGTCCGTCAGTTGCTCCTGGGGTTCTTATGCTCGGCACGATAGCCACATGAATATGATGCAGCAGTGGTAGTCCTCCTCGGGTTCTTGACGAATTGAGGGGCATCATAAAGTTGAGGGTTCTCGAATGAAGGTTTGAGGTGCCTCGCGGCTCGCCCGGTTGGATCCAAGCCCGAAGTTATGCCTCGGGCTCGGCTCTCCGTCGCCAAAACCCTAAGCTCGGCCGTCATCGTGCTGTTCAGCTTGTCTTGCTCGTCTGCCTTTTTGAACAATTTCTCCAACATGTTCTTTGTTGGGGTCAGGTTTCACCCCACTGAGATCAACAAGTGAAAATGGTTAGTGAGAATTATGCCTAGCTGAACCAAATACAACGGGCTCGATAGAACCCAAGCCGGAGACTCTCATCAGCTCGGAATTGGACAAAACTTGGTGAAGAACAAGACATTTGAGTTAGTTTTCCAGAGAAGTTGGAATCATGTCACTTGGAATTGCGGGTAGCAAAATACACCCGATTTAGTGAAGACATCCCAAGCTTCATGAATGAACTCGCTCTTGCTGAGCTGGAGAAATGAGCTCGGCAAGACGACTTGAAGCCATTAGATCGAGCTGAAATTTGAGAACAAGATAGATAATTGAGTTATCTTTCGAATGGAGTTGGAATCGTATCGTTTGGAGTTGTGGTTAGCAAGATACACCTGATTTAATGAAGACATGCCGAGCTGCAGGGATGAACTCGTTCTTGCCGAGTTGGAGAGATGAGCTCGGCAAGATGCCTTAAAGCCATTGGATTGAGCTGAAATTTGGACACAGGCTATTTAATTGAGTAAGGTTTCATCCAAAACAAATCTTAATTCATTTAGATCAATGGTCAGAAAGTTACATCAATTATCATAACGACAGATCAGTCTGGCCGAGCTCACTAGCTACGAAGCGACGAAATTGACGATCCCAACAATACGGGCGAGCTCGGCAAATTGACGAGACCCACAATACGGGCGAGCTCAGAAAATTGACGAACCCAACAACACGGGCGAGCTCGGCAAATAGGCGAGCTAGACAATATGGCGGCGAGCTTGGCAAAGACGACTAGCTCGGCAAGCCTATCAAAAACAGCGAGCTCGGCGAATAGGCGAGCTAAGCAAAGACGGCGAACTCGGCAAGCCTAGCAAAAACGGCAAGCTCGGGAAGCTTAGCAAAGACAGCAAGCAGGAGAGCTCGGCAACGCAACTAACCGGCGAACCTGGCGACGAAGCAAACATCCGAGCAGTCTTGGGCTTAGCCCCAGCCTACAACAACGAATGGGCCGAGCCCAATAGCTATGAAGAAGGCCGAGCTCACCACAAATAAACCTTGGTGGACCGAGCTCAAGAGAAGTCTTGTTCAAGAGGAGTCTTGTTGGAGGCCGAGCTCGCCACAAATAAACCTTGGTGGACCGAGCTCAAGAGAAGTGTTGTCGGAAGCTTAGCCCAGATGTAAAGCCCAAGATATCGCAACCGACCTACAAAAAGGAAAATCCTGAAGAATTAGGAAGTTTCCCTGATCGCTTAGGAGTTGGGCTAGCCAGCTTAAACGAGTATATATATCTATGTACATCCCTGGAAAAGGGGATCCACAATTTTTACCTAGCAAAACTCTGTACTTTTGCTCTCATACAAAAAGTTTTCTAAGCAGCTTAATAAAACACCAACTTTGGATCTCTGTTTGTGTTTTCGGTGGTTTTTACTCAGAAGTTTCGGATCTCTCAAAAAGACGTGACAAATTCAATTGGCGTGGATTTACACTCCCACAATTTGGCGCTAGAAGGAGGGGAGATTGAAACTTTCTTACTCCAAGGAACCATCGCACGAACGATTCAAAGAAGATGACTAGCGACGAACGAACTAATGACCCGCAGGACACAGGGATCGATGGATCTCAAGCGACGGATACACCAACGCCTGTAGTCATGGAGACGAGTCCAGAGGCCCTAACACAGATCAAGACGATGCTAGAGACGCTGCTCAAGAAGGCGGAGGAGCATGACAAGCTAAACACAACGATGAGCGATAAGCTCGAAGTCCTTGCGACGGCGAGCCGAGCCCGTGGTAGAGGCTTAAGAGTTGACCTAATGAGGCATCCTCTTTGAAGTCTCAATCCTACGGCCCTCGACTTCTCAACACCTCACCATGCGCCGAGAACCCAAGGCGGATTACTCCCTACAAACCAACCAACCACAACCGCTGAACTGAACGCGACACCGCAGGATGCAAACACGCACACCATGAATGGAACGAATCCGGTGATCGACCTGGAGGACAACCCAGAAGGGGAACACGACTTGGAACATCACCACGGAGCCGAACTCGCGGGTGCAACCCGAGCTCGAATCGAACGAAGCGATACATACCTCGGCCGTGATCAGGACTTCACCGAGGAAGAGGAGGACATCCTCTGGGCCCAGTGAGCCCAGATTGAAGAAGAGCGTAAAGCGATAATCCGAGCCAAGAAGGAAGAAATGGCCGAAATTCGAGCTGGCATGGAGCGAGCCGCCGCTGAGATGAAATTTGTTCGATCTCAGATGCATAGAGCTACCAGCAAAGCTCCCGAACTCGACAGAGTGCTTAAAGAGGCACAGAACACCCCATTCACGATTCGAATTACCAAGGCAAGGGTTTCTGATCCGGGGAAGTTGAAGATACCAGTTTACGAAGGAAAAACTGATCCAAAGGAGCATTTAACCGCCTTCGCGATCGCAATGGGACGAGCAAACTTCAGAGAAGGGGAAGATGACGCTGGTCAATGTCTCTTGTTCGTCGAGCATCTTAAAGGCCCAGCTCTTCTATGGTTCTCCAGGTTGGGAAGAAACTCGATCGACAGCTTCAATCAGCTATCTTCGGCATTCCTCAAACATTACGCTATATTCATGCAACGCCGAACATCTGACGCGGATCTGTGGACCATGGGTCAAGGACAGAACAAAACATTGCGCACCTTCATCGAGCGGTTCAAGTCGGTATTATCGAAGGTAGAAGGGATAAGTGACAAAGCCGCGCTGCAAGCATTGAAGAAAGCCCCATGGTTCGACTCAGATTTTCGGAAGGAGATCGCGCTGAACGCACCATCCACGATCCATGACGCATTGCATCGAGCAACGGACTTTGCCTCCAACGAAGAAGAAATGAAGATCCTAGCCCAGAAGCACGGAAAGGCGAAGTCCATGAACTATCCTCCCCCTGCTCTGAACCCACCGAACAACAAAAAGGGCAACCAAGGCTCTGGATACATCCAACACGAAGGAGGATTCAAGGGAGCCCATAACTACCAAGTGGACTCCTCGGGCCATGGGAAAGGACGAGGTCAAGGCCGAGAAAGAGGTACATGGAGTAGCACGTGGACCAGGGGCCAAGGAACTTACGACGAAATGGCTTATTGCGAACATCACCATTTCTTCGGACACTCAACTGCAAATTGCCACATCCTAGGCTTGAAACTCGCTGCAAGGCTGGCGGCTGGCAAACTCAAAGGAAATATTACCCTCAAGGACTTCGACATGGATACTAATGCAAACCGCCCTGAACAGGCGACTGAAGATCTTCTTAAACGAGGAAGGCAGGATGACGAAGCCCCACAGTCTGGGCCAAGAAGACAGATCAACATGATAATGGGTGGATCTCACTATTGCTCGGATACTGTCTCCTCGATTAAAGCCTTTCAACGGCGAGCCGATGTCAGCGTCAACTGGTCTGCACCCTCCAAGTTTCCGGATGATGTAATCTCATTCGAAGAAAGAGAAACAGCCGGAATGGACAAACCACATGACGACCCCCTCGTGATCGAGTTAATCATCAGTGGTTATGACGTAGCCTGAGTCTTGGTCGATACGGGCAGCACATTGGAGATCATCTTCAAAGAGACTCTCAAACGGATGGACATAGATCTGTCCAACATAGTGGTTACCCCAAAACCATTGACTAGATTCTCCGGAGAAACGACGATGACATTAGGAACGATCAAATTACCTGTACAAGCTCGAGGGGTCGTCAAGATCGTTGAATTCTCTGTAGCCAATCACCCAGCGATCTACAACGTCATCATCGGAACACCTTGGTTGAACTCAATGCGCGCCGTAGCCTCGAGCTACCATCTCTGCGTAAAATTCCCAACACCAAGAGGAGTCAAAATGATTCTGGGAAGTCATAAGGAGTCCCGCGTATGTTTCCTAACTGCACACAAACTCAGAAACCCCGTCACCGATCCCATAGCCAAGTTGGAACGCAAGAAGATGAAGACGGACAGAGAGCCAGTGAAAGAACTCTCCAAACTATTATAGCAATTACAAATTGCGGAGGATCGCGAGGAACAAACGACCGAACTAACTTGCGACCCCGTAGCATCGGTTTGTATTGACGATGAACACCCGGAACGATGCGTTGAGATTGGATTCGGCCTCAGCGAAACAATCAAGGAAGAGCTTATTTCATTCTTAAAGGAAAACGTGGAAACCTTCGCTTGGGCAGCAGAGGATATGCCTGGAATTGATATCGACGTAACCAGTCATGAGTTGAACGTCGACCCAACCTTCAAGCCAGTAAAACAGAAACGGAGAAAGTTGGGCCCCGACAGAGCAAAAGCAGTGAACGACGAAGTCAAATGACTATTACGAGTCGGTTCGATCATGGAAGTCAAGTATCCGGATTGGCTGGCGAATCCCGTTGTAGTAAAGAAGAAAAATGGAAAATGGCGGGTGTGCGTAGATTTCACCGACCTAAACAAAGCTTGCCCGAAAGACAGCTTCCCGCTACCTCACATCGATCAACTGGTCGAAGCAACGGGTGGTAACAAGCTCCTATCCTTCATGGATGCATTTTCCGGATACAATCAAATCCTAATGAACCCCGACGATCACGAGAAGATAGCCTTTATCACAGATCGTGGAATTTATTGCTACAAGGTGATGCCTTTCGGGCTCAAAAATGCTGGAGCCACGTATCAACGTTTGGTGAACAAGATGTTTGCTAATCAACTCGGAAAGACGATGGAGGTTTACATAGACGACATGTTGGTAAAATCGTTGGAAGCAAAGGATCACGTAGCACACTTGGAGGAGTGTTTCCGACAGCTCAACTCACACAACATGAAGTTGAACCCGACCAAGTGTAGGTTCGCTGTCACGTCCGGAGAGTTTCTTGGTTACTTGGTTACTCATCGAGGTATCGAATCAAATCCCAAGCAGATCGATGCGCTTATTCAGATGGCTTCTCCAAAATCGAAATGCGAAGTGCAGAGATTGACAGGAAGGGTGGCCGCGTTCAACAGATTTATTTCGCGCTCCACCGATAAATGCTTGCCATTCTACGACACTTTACGAGGAAACAAGAAATTCGAATGGACAGAGAGGTGCGAAGAAGCTTTCCAGCAGTTGAAGAAATACCTCGCCAGTCCCCCAGTGCTTGCAAAGCCGGTTGAGGGAGATCCGCTCTTCTTGTACACCGCAATCTCCACCACAGCAGTAAGTGGAGTACTTATTAGAGACGAACGGGGAGAGCAGAAACCAAATTTTTACGTCAGCAAAACCCTTACCGACACAGAGACAAGATATCCGCAGATGGAGAAGTTGGCCTTATCAGTCGTCATATCTGCCAGAAAACTAAGGCCATACTTCCAATCGCACTCAATTGTGGTCCTTAGTACTTTCCCCCTGCGATCCGTCTTGCACAGTCCAAGCCAATCTGGAAGATTGGCCAAGTGGGCTATCGAGTTGAGCGAGTACGATATCGAATATCGCGCGCAAACTTGTGCAAAATCACAAGTCCTAGCCGACTTTCTGATCGAACTTTCAGAGGAGAGCTTCACCGACGGAAACCCGAGTTCGACTTGGCAACTCCACGTTGATGGCTCATCATCCAGAAATGGCTCAGGAGTTGGGATACGTCTGACATCACCAATGGGCGAGATACTTGAGCAATCCTTCCGTCTAGGCTTTCACACCTCAAACAACGAAGCAGAGTACGAAGCCCTCATCGCCGGATTAAAACTTGCACAAGGACTCAAGATTGATTGTATTCGCGCGTTCTGCGACTCGCAGTTAGTCGCGAACCAGTTCAGTGGGGAATACGCAACCAAAGACGATCGTATGGAGGCATATCTGAAAGTCATCAAAGATTTGACTGCACAGTTTAAAGAGTTTACACTGACGCGTATCCCTCGAGGAGATGTTGAGGAAGAAGCAACGACCATGGACCAGGATTCAACTCCCCTTTCTCCCAACACCCACCCATGTCCCGCAGCCGAAGCCATTGCGACGGACGAAACATCACCAGACATCGAATATGGCTGTGACAAAGGATGGCTTAACGATATCCACGGGTACATTTGCGATGGTTCCTTACCTTCTGACAAATGGGCAGCTCGTAAGCTTCGGGCACAAGCGGCTCGCTACATCTTGCTTGATGGGAATGTCTTCAAATGGCAGTTCTCCGGGCCATTACTCGCCTGTGTCGAAGTAAAGGAGGCAAGAGCAATCATGGAGGAAGTCCATAGCGGCTCGTTTGGTAACCACTCGGGAGGATGAGCCTTGGCGATAAAAATCAAACGACACGGTTATTACTGGCCAACTATGATACAGGATAGCGAGAAGTTTTCCACTCGATGCAAAAAGTGCCAGCGTCACGCACCAATGATACATCAGCCAACCGAGATGCTCTCGTCGATATTGTCACCCTATCCATTCATGCGATGGTCCATGGACATTGTTGGACCATTGCATCCTTCGAAGCAGAAAGGATTCCTCTTGGTCTTGACGGACTATTTTTCGAAGTGGGTGGAGGCAGAATCTTACGCCAGCATCAAGGATGCACAAGTTGAAAGTTTCGTATGGAAATATATCATATGCCGACACGGAGTCCCTTACAAAATCGTCACCGATAACGGTTCGCAGTTCATCTCCACAAGGTTCGAAGCTTTCTGCGAGAAGTGGAAGATCCGACTGAGCAAGTCCACCCCTCAGTATCCACAAGAGAATGGCCAGGCTGAAGCAATAAACAAGACGATTCTCGACGGTCTAAAAAAATGCTCGACTAAAAGAAAAGCCGGTGGGCTGACGAATTGGAAGGCGTATTGTGGTCTCATCGAACAACACCGCGACATGCAAACAACGAAACTCCATTCGCTCTCGTCTATAGGACCGAATGCGTCATTCCACCAGAAATACATTTTCCTGGAGTCCGTCGAAGATTACTCCCAGAACAGGAAGGACTCAATCACCTGTTGATGCTCGATGAGTTGGACTTGATCAACGAAAGACGGGATCAAGCCTTGATCCGAATTCAGAATTACTAGAACGCAGCGGTAAAATACTACAACTCTCACGTACGAAATCGACGGTTCTACGAAGGGGACCTAGTTCTACGGAAAGTCTTCCAGAATACTGCAGAGCGAAACACCGGCAAACTCGGAGCAAACTGGGAAGGACCTTACAAGATCACGAGTGTAGTCCGACCTGGAGTGTCCGAACTCGCCAACATGTTTGACGTTCCAATACCACGATCATGGAATGCAATGCATCTCAAGAAGTACTATCCTTAAGATACTTCACATGAATACGGGGCGGCTTGATCCCTG
Organism: Pseudoturritis turrita; assembly: GCA_900406555.1. Taxonomy (NCBI): domain Eukaryota; kingdom Viridiplantae; phylum Streptophyta; class Magnoliopsida; order Brassicales; family Brassicaceae; genus Pseudoturritis; species Pseudoturritis turrita. The sequence continues at coordinate 979,255 of OVBL01000343.1, forward strand.
CAAAGGGTACGTAGGCAGCTCATCTTCGGATTGGTTCAGCTGTCTCCTCCTTAAAAAAGAGGGGGGGGAGTGGGTACGTATACTTGTATACTCCCACCTTTTTAAAAGACTCCGCGTCTACTTAATGCAAGCATGTCGAAGCTATTTTCATCGTGACACACCCTATGCGGGTTACTAAAGCCTTAATAGAAACAGGCATCGCATTCAAATCCTCTGCGGATTACTCAAAGTCTTATCTAAACAGACATGTCATCTCATCCTCGTTGCTGCTGGCCACAGCAACGAACTATTACCTCCTATACGGATCTAACTACTACATCCTACCGAATTACAAGCGCGCGCTATATAAATATCTAATGTCCATTGTCGGAGCGGATATGCTTATGGTAGCATCTCCGTAAACCAAAATGCGAACCCTAAACCCAACAACCAAATCGTTGGTCATAGCAGTACTACATGTCCATTGTCGGAGCGGATATGCTTACGGTAGCATATCCGTAAATCGAAATGCTCATCCTAAACCCAACAAATGAATCGTTGGTCGCAACAGTACTACGTGTTCATTATCGGAGCGGATATGCTTACGGTAGCATACTCGTAAACCGAGATGTTCATCTGAAAACCCAACGAACAAATCAATGGTCGAAATAACTCTTGAACTATACGACGGAACAAATTAACGTAACAAAAGAAAAATAATAATAATGATAATCTGGGATTAATAAGTATAACATTCGTCGCTTCGCATCAGGACGAATGTTAGGATAAGTTCTAGACATAAGCAAAAAAGTGGATAAAGCCGTCCAGGCACCAATACCTTGAGTCTAAGATCAAACACGACAAAAAAAAACTTAAAAAGGAGAAAAGGGATAGAGCCTAGGAGCTAATCTTTCCGGCGTCTTCCCCACTCTCAATGGCATCCCCCACGATCTTCTCAATCATCTCACGAGTAGCTGCATCAATAGCCTCTTCAGCAGAAGGATCAACCCTCTTTTCCTGGGCACACGGCTTGCCTATTGTAGTTGGAAAGTCGTCTCTCTCCCCCGAAAGAAGTTCGGAGGACCTTTTTGGATTGGGTTCGGCAAGCTCAGAAAACTTGTTGTTCATGGGAGACTCCGTCCCCAAGTCCGTCTTCGTTTCTAAAGCAGAAATACCCGGTGTGCCTTTGTTCGAACCAGCGAAATCGCGAATCCCAACCGCGGCTGCAGTAGTCTCAGTTGGTTCGTCAACATTGAGCTCCAACAAGATATCAGACGGCGCAGGGGAAACACGCAAGTCCTTCTTTAGATCAACCACGAGCTTCGAAAAAACCTCATAGGCGCCTTTCAGACAACCCTTCTGTTCAGATAAGGTCGTCACCTCGGCATCAAGAGATGGCACCTCGTTCTTCAGAAGAAGATCGATAAATTAAAGATTAGCTTCGATTTGCGCAAGGTCGAGCATATCTTCTTTTGGTTGGCCATCGATCTGCTCAATCTCTTTGCGGACTCGGGAAACCTTTTCTTGAAACTTTTCAGTCATTTCATGCTTCGCCTCCATCACAGCCTGTTGAATCTTGATTCCCTGAAGCTCGTTCGCCGTCTCTAATTGCCTCGTCAGCTCGGCAATCTTTGCATCACGGCAAACCTTGGCCGATTCCAAAACCATATTTCGCTTCTCTGCCTCAGCGCATTTTTTCTCAAAGAGCTCTTTTTGGGATTTAAGGCCACTAACGATCTTGGCAGTTCGTTCCAGCTCGGCGGAATGGCTGCTGGTCACCTTGCTGAGCTCGGCTTGAAGATCTAGGGCTTTTTTCCTGGCATCTTCAATACGGAGTTTGTCCTGCCTCGCGGCCGACTCATAGTCGAGATTCATCTTGTTGAGGTAGGCCAGAAACTGCGAACAGAAAAAGGGGGAGGAGTCTGAGAACTTTGCAAAGAAGATGCAAAATAGCGTGACAAACTAAACCAAATGCGGACCTTAACTCCCCGCGTGGCCATTTCAGAATAAGCCTTGTCCTGAAGTAAAGTGTCTGGCGGAGGAAAAGAGGCTCGTGGACAAACAACTTTAGAAAAAAGAAGGGCTGATGACGAAGCGTCATTGTAAAGTCCTTCAGATGGGACCAAAGAATCTGCAACGTTAGCAGACGGTGTCGGCTCGGAAACTATGCGAGGGGGATTGGCACGTTTTGACTTCTTAGGAACTTTCTCGTCGGCAATAGCTTTTCCCGCGGCTGAAGAAACGCGTTTTCGGCTCGGCTTTTCTTTCTCCTTATGCTTGGACACAGATGAAGCCTGGGGTCGAACGGCGCTGACAATCTCTTTGGAGCTTACAGGAATAGCGACGGGTTCGGGAGGATTTGCCTCCAAGCTTATCTCGGCCGGCCGACCGATCCCAACAATCGAATTCGGATCCAAGACTCCATCCATCTCCCCGGTCCGTCTCCCCGCTTCGGCAGTAGCTCTGGCTAGGGCAGCTTGCTTGTCACGCCATGTTGGTCTCCCCATTGTGGATGAAATGTCTTTTGAGGAAGAAGCAGTTGAAGTTTCAATGGAATTCCCAGCAAGACGAGCTCGGGCTTTTTCGACTCTTTCGAACGAAAAATCCTTTTTCCAGTTGCACCTACGAGCTGCGAGAATCGCTTGGAGCTCGGCAACGTCAGCAGGATACTTCGGAAGGGGATTCGGCACTGCAAAGAAAAAGGCAAAACATTTATAAAAAAAAAATAAAGTAAAGACACATAAAAACCGAGCCAGTAGCTCCGAGCAGTCTATGGGATCGGCTACCCATTCTTTTCCAGCTCGTCTTAATTTTCGAGATGCATTCGCCATCCACCGACGCATCAGAAATCGGCACAAAGAAGAAATAATCTGCCCACTGCCTATCCTTGCTAGGAAACCCGTAAATGATCTTCCGGTATACCCTGTTGGATGCGTAATAGAGAAATTTATCTTTGGAACCAACTCTGCGAAAAGTTAGGAGGTTCATTAAATGATAGACGCTAAGCTCCTTGTCGCATTCGTAACTACGGATCAAAATCCCTACAATATGACGGATTCCCCGAGGTGTAATCTGAGCCAATGACAGTCGATACTTCCATAAGAAGCGAAGAATGACACCAGGGATCGGAAAACACATGAAGCACAACTCCAAAAAAAGCTCCGTACAGTGTAAAATGGCCTGGAGGAGGATCATCAGCACGACAGGATGAAGACGGAAGCACGAATTCAACCTCCTCAGATACATGGAACTTTCGCCTTAAAACTTCTAAAGATTCGAGAGTTGACAAAGTCGAGCCGGGCGAATCGGGAACTATCCTCTTGGTTTTCTTCCTGGGGGCTCGATGCCTACGAAGTCCGAACACGAGCTCCCGTTTTTGTCTCGCCTCGGCAAGACCACCTTCCCAATCTTCAGGTTCAATCTTCATGACAAATGGATTTTCCTCTTCGTCGAAAGCTTCATCAATCAAGGAAGGGACGCCAAAGTTGGTTGTATCCGCTGCATTGTCAGCATCAGATTCAGGGGAGTAAAGAATCTTCCTCCCAAAGTGTGAAGGACCAATCACCGAGTTTTCCGAGTCATTCCACTTCGTAGAAATTCTCGCAGAATCTGCCTCGGTTCGGCAACGGGCCCATGAGCTTGACACAATGTTGGAAGTAGCCGGTTCGGCGGCAAGGACATAACTCTCAGAAGCCATAACAAAAATCCTCCGCAATCGAGCTCGGCAAAATCAACTCGTACAAGTCTGAATCAAGCTCGGCAAAATCAACTCGTACAAGTCTGAATCAAGCTCGGAAAAATCAACTCGGCAAAGTCACTAGTCAAGCTCGGCGAAATTCACCCACGAAAGATTCAAGTTAGGCTCGGCAAGAGCAGTAAAATCGAATAGCAATCTCTTGTTGAAACCCTCTCGTATTCGGCGGCAGCTTCTCGCAGATCAGGATCGGCCAAATCACCAATTGGTTTCGGCAAAAAGTTTTTCAAAACTGGAAACGAAGATTCCCAGAAGAAAAAAAAATCAATCAATCAAGCTCGGTAAATCTCAAAGATCGATTTCAACGATCTCCAACCAATTTCGGCAGAACGAAAGTCTTCGAAGAACTAGCCGGATAACTCAAGAAGATTTGAAGATTGGCCGGAATCTTCGAACAATCTCGCCGGAAAACTCAAAGGGATTTGAAGATCAACCGGAATCATCAAAGGAACGCGTGGAGGTCGGCCGTAGAAACTCGGCGGCACGGCAAAATAAAAAACGAGAAACCTAAAGCTTAACTTCAAAAGAAGAGAGAGAAGAGAGAAAAGAAGTTTACCTTTCTTGAAGATTTTTTTTGGAAAGATGAGATTGTGAGAAGAAATCCCACGAAGCTCGGATATATAAAGACGAATAAAGCATCTGGTGATATCATCTTGCCTCGGGAATCGGCAAGAGACCGTTACGCTTCCCGAAAAATTTACTAAGTCCTCGAGATCGCCGAGCCGAAAACCAAAATATAGAAAACCCGGGCCGGCGAAGTAAGCTCGGCAACTTCTAATACTTTTGAGGCAGAAAAACTATTGCAAAGATCCCCAAAGCTAAGAGGCCAGATTTCAAAACAAGATAACCCCAGCAATATGCGCATATTTGGGATCGGCAGTGTTAAACGGCACGAGCTCGGCAACACAGGGACGACAAAGGTTGCCGAGCTGGGATTAATGGGCTCGGCAGAGATAGGAGGCAAACTTCGAGCTCGCCAACTCTAACAAAACGGGGTCGTCAACTTATCGTCTCTGTACGACCGGGACATTAATCTCATCATTGACTGCTCTCACCTCGGCATTATTATAACCAACATCACCGAGCCAGATTACACCCAAACGAGATCAATACATGACAAATGACCAAGTGCCTAAATTGGGCAAGCCGGCGAGCTCGTCAAGCCTAGCAAATCGGCGAGCTGGTGAGCTCGGCAAGCCCAGCATAATGGCAGGCTCGCCAATACAACAATGAGTTCAGGACATTGATCTCAGCTTTGACTACTTTAAACTCGACACTATCATCACTAATACTGCCGAGCTGGGGGGCTAACTGTTGGGGTCAGATTTTACCCCACTGAGATCAACAAGTGAAAATGGTTAGTGAGAATTATACCTAGCTGAACCAAATACAACGGGCTCGATAGAACCCGAGCCGGAGACTCGCATCAGCTCAGAATTGGACAAAACTTGGTGAAGAACAAGACATTTGAGTTAGTTTTCCATAAAAGTTGGAATCATGTCACTTGGAATTGCGGGTAGCAAAATACACCCGATTTAGTTAAGACATCCCAAGCTGCAGGAATGAACTCGCTCTTACCGAGCTGGAGAAATGAGCTCGGAAAGACGCCTTGAAGCCATTAGATCGAGCTGAAATTTGAGCATAAGATAGATAATTGAGTTATCTTTCGAATGGAGTTGGAATCGTATCGTTTGGAGTTGTGGTTAGCAAGATACACCTGATTTAATGAAGACATGCCGAGTTGCAGGGATGAACTCGTTCTTGCCGAGATGGAGAGATGAGCTCGGCAAGATGCCTTAAAGCCATTGGATTGAGCTGAAATTTGGACACAGGATATATAATTGAGTAAGGTTTCATCCAAAAGAAATCTTAATTCATTTGGATCAACGGTCAGAAAGTTACATCAATTATCATAACGACAGATCAGTCTGGCCGAGCTCACTAGCTACGTAGCGACGAAATTGACGAGCCCAACAATACGGGCGAGCTCGGCAAATTGACGAGCCCAACAATATGGGCGAGCTCGGAAAATTGACGAGCCCAACAACACGGGCGAGCTCGGCAAATTGACGAGCCCAACAACACGGGCGGGCTCGGCAAATAGGCGAGCTAGACAATATGGCGGCAAGCTTGGCAAAGACGACTAGCTCGGCAAGCCTATCAAAAACAGCGAGCTCGATGAATAGGCGAGCTAAGCAAAGACGGCGAGCTCAGCAAGCCTAGCAAAAACGGCGAGCTCGGGAAGCTTAGCAAAGACAGCGAGCAGGCGAGCTCGGCAACGCAACTAACCGGCGAACCTTGCGACGAAGCAAACATCCGAGCAGTCTTGGGCTTAGCCCCAGCCTACAACAATGAATGGGCCGAGCCCAATAGCTATGAAGAAGGCCGAGCTCGCCACAAATAAACCTTGGTGGACCGAGCTCAAGAGAAGTCTTGTTGGAAGTTGAGCCCAGATGTAAAGCCCAAGATATCGCAACCGACCTACAAAAAGGAAAATCCTGAAGAATTAGGAAGTTTCCCTGATCGCTTAGGAGTTGGGCTAGCCGGCTTAAACGAGTATATATATCTCTGTACATCCCTGGAAAAGGGGATCCGCAATTTTTACCTAGCAAAGCTCTGTACTTTTGCTCTCATACAAAAAGCTTTCTAAGCAGCTTAATAAAACACCAACTTTGGATCTCTGTTTGTGTTTTCGGTGGTTTTTACTCAGAAGTTTCGGATCTCTCAAAAAGACGTGACAAATTCAATTGGCGTGGATTTACACTCCCACATTCTTCATCTCCACGAGCGGTTCGGTTGGCATCGCCGCCTCATTTGCTGGTGGTGGATGATCCTTGGGGTCGGCTCCTGTATCCTTCGGGTCGGCTTCTATATTCGTCAGGTCGGCTGCGGTATTCGTCAGGTCGGTTGTGGTATTCGCCGGGTTGTTTACGTCTCTGTCTCCGTCACCGGCCATCTCTTCAAAACCTCTTTGTGCGGTGGTTTTTTGTGTAAGAAAATTTCAAGCTCCCCACAGACAGCGCCAAATTATGGAGGTGTAAATCCACACAATTGAATTTGGTAAGACTTTTTACGGGATCTGAAACTTCTGAGTAAAAACCACGAGAGCACAAACAGAGATCCAAAGATGGTGCTTTTATTAAAACTGTTTAGAAAGCCGTCGCAGAGAAAGTACAAGTGTTTTTCTAGATAAAATTGCGGATCCCTTTCTCAAGAGATGTACATATGTATTTATAGAATTGTAAGTCGGTTAGGGTTACTCCTGAACGAATAAGGAAATTTCCTTTTTCTTCGCCTCTTCCTTTCTTTGTGTTCATCGTTTTTCTTTTTATTCGCCGACTTCTCCTAAGTCAATTCGAACATCTCTGGGCTCTTTGCTTATGCTCTACCCATTGGATCCTTTTGGCTCGTGTGATGGGTCGAGCTCTTTGATTTGACAAGGTGGGCCGAGCCTCTTGGCTTAAAAAAGAGTACATCGGTTCGGGTATCTACGGCTCGGGCTTAGCTCTCATGTGGCTCGGGTTGCGTTATGTTATGCGGCTCGGATCATTCTCCTACGCGGCTCGGGTTTAGCTCTCCTACGGCTCCGGTTTTGGCTGAAACCATTATTGGTTCACCCGAACTATTTTACTGGTTTTGGCGCACCTTCTACGGTTCACCCAAGCCGTTTCTGAGTTTTGGCTCGGATCTCACCATACCACCAGATTACCGGAGCCGCTTTTCTGGTTTCGGCTCGGGTACGTCATGTCTCATGGATCCGGTTATGCTCCTTTTGATACTTAGACATTTTTTCGTTTATCTTACAAAAGGTGGAATCCGACCCCAACAACGGCTAGGTGTGCCGAGGCCCGTGAAATGGCTAGGGATGCCGATGTCTGTGACACAGGTAGGGGTGCCGAGGCCCGTGAAACGGCTAGGATGTCGAGGCCTGTGAATCGGCTAGGGATGCCGAGGCCTGTGAGACGACTAGGGGTGTCGAGGCCTGTGAAACGGCTAGGGGTGCCGAGGCCCATGAAACGGCTAGGGTGTCGAGTCCCGTGAAACGCCTAGGGCCCATTCATACTTAGCCATTTTTCTGTTGATTTTAGTGGGGTGAAACCTAATCCCAATACCAATCACTTGACATTGTAGATTCCAAGCCACGAATCTGTATTTTGGGATCTTTTTCCATATCGAGGAGCCTTTCGTTGTGTTATCCTTTATCGACCCGAATGATTTCTTACCAATAAGCATCATTTGTACCCATTGTACCCACAAAAAACTCTCCATATTAGTTTGAGGCAGGTAACTTGATTTGCTTCTTTGAGAAATTTAATGCCCAGTCCTCCCACTGATTTTGGTCGACACATGATTAGTGTTCAATTTCAAGTTGGCCTTTCACGACCAAGCAATTGTAGCAATGCGTATACAATTACGGTTATAGCTCAAAACCACATAGAGTTGAACGTCATGAATTTTACTAAGAAAAAACCAAGGTGCTAGCTCATTGTAGAAAAAACAAACAAACAAATATGGTAATATGCATGGTAAAAACGTTTTAAGTTTTGACGATTTTCTTTTTTGATAAACAAGTTATGATGAGTTTAAGGTTAAGAATTTAAACTTCATACAGATTCTAGTAATAACTAAATTTTTATTATTTGTAACAATCAATTACATTGAAGACAAAATACTGACTGTAACAATTTTTTTGTTTTTATGGTGTATGATTTCACTATATATATAGCATCTAACTTACCATAAACTAAATAAATATAAATTTTTTTTTTGGTAGAACCATCATTTACATAAATTACAAGCTGCAACCCAACATCAAATGACAAAAAAATAAACATGATCAAGTTGAAATATTTATATTCGTCTAACAAACTGTAGGAGTAGAAGCAGAGGATGCAGCAGCAGTTGCAGCTGCAGTGGCTCCAGCAACAGCTGCAGTTGTAGCTCCAACATGATCTGTTCTGTGTTTCTTCTCACTTTTTTGAGGTTTTTTGTGACCGATGCACATAAATACGGCCATGGTTATTACAGAGAAAGTGGCTGCAACCGCCAACATCCCCCATACTAAACCAAAGCCACTGGTTCGACCGTCGCTCAATAAGCGTCTTGCCATAATTTTTTTATGTGGATTTTGGTTAAGTTTGATATTTTAGGTGAGACCGTGAGAATTTAAATGCTTTTTTTTAGATGTGAGAGATGAAAAACAATGTTTCTAGATAATTCTTTGAATGGACTGTATTGTCTTACGTTGCGTGTGTGCTTACGAAACAATATGATCTAAATCTAGAAATTTCTTTGATGTTATCTAAGAAAATTTTGGTTTATATAGAGCACGATCGCTACTTTTCAACGTGTTATAATTACATTTGTTTCAATTTGAGGGATGTTTAATTAAAAGTCTTAGGATAAGGTCTTTGGACTTACTTAGCACATGGACTATCCCAATCAAGTCCTTGAAAGTTTAATATCTCGTTATTTGGATTCAACGTGTATGAAAAACTTATATTTTTCTTTATCAAAAAAAAAAGTGCATGAAAAATGGAATTAACAATTTACAAAAAAAAAATAAAAAAAATTGCATATTTTGGATTCTGAATTTTACATGATGTTTTAATGTATATATTTTTGTATAGAAAATTTATTTCTTGTGGGTGATTGATATATATAGTTTGATTGCTAAGTTAAACCAATCACAATCGGCGAAGACCAAGGGTAGATTCCATTTTCTAAACCAAACCTATTTATTGTGATAGATGCATGTCAAGTGATATTCCACAATATATATATTTTAATCCGTCACATTGGTCCAAAACAGGGCCAGCCCTAAGTTTTAGAATGTCTAAAGCATGTGGCATTTTACAAAAAAATACTAACTGTACAAAATGCACAAAAACAATATCAAAATACTTAAAAAAAATCATAGAATACCTTTTTTTATTTTTTATGTAAACAATGAATGACATGCTTGGAGGCAGGGCTCTTCTTTGGGCCATGACATGTTTCATGTTTGGATAATCTTGGCTATAAGGAGGTAATTTTCGAAAGTGATTCAAAGATCATGGTGAAAGCGGTAGCTGGACCTCGAGAATGGCCAAGGCTTCAAGATTATATATACCAAGGAAATTATGGAGAAAAAGAAGATTCACTTGGTCAACCATTACTTTTAAAAGAAGTCAAATCAATCAATGCGCCAATCTTATAGCCAAGAAAATCTCTTTATATGAAGTTTATTCTGCAATTCTTGATTATCGATCGTATTCCTCATTGGATGATTCAAATGGTTGAGAAAGAGAAACTAATCAATCGTTCTCAATTACAATTTATATGAAGTAATGTTTTAGTTAAAAAAAAACTGCCATTATGTTATAATGATGATAACTCGTCAACTAACAAAAATTGATGACAACTCCTCGATTACTGGTTTCAATTCTATACGATTACATTTTGGGTATAATCACATTTTCAACTAATTTTCTCTTATATTATAAACCTAGGCATGCACATTCCAACTACTCGTTCGGATTCGGTTCAGATTTTTTAGGTTTTCGGTACCAAAACTATAAGTCTCATTCGAGTTTAATTTTTTTTAGATCGGATTCGGTTTGGTTCACATCGAGTTCGGTTTGGTTCCGGTAATTTTTTTGGGATCCGATCCTTACCCGAATATCCATCGGATACAGTTCGGATCGGTTATTTTTTATCCGAAGTAACCACGAATATTATTCGGTTCGGATATTTTCATCCGAACTGAAGAAGATATCCGAAACCGATCTGAAGTATTCAATAACCCGAAAGTAAACAAAGTAACAATTAAAGCAAATAACCTCAAAATTATGTTTCTAAGTATATTTTGACTTTTGAAACCAACAAACTTTTATATGTTCGGATATGTTTGGTTCTGAGTTCGATTTTCGAGTATTATCTTAACCGAACCGATATCCGAAGTAACGAGTCATTAAACCCCATTTGGAAACCAATCCCGATCCGAACCGGTTTTTTCGGATCGGGTTTGGATTTGGATTTCAGATTCGGTTTTTTTTCATGGGTTAGATATGACGTCAAAAAGAAATTATAAAATGTTATAGTAAAAAATTATTAACTACGTTGGAACTATTAAAAGTAGCATAATACTGATAACAGGATGATGCAAGAATTCAATCCGATACTACATCTAATAGATATTGGTCATATTTTAGCATACTGATTTAAAAAGATTATGCACACATTGTGCTTAGGTATGCCTAGATGTTCTAAACAAATAGGTCTTAAATACAAAATACGTTCGGAAAAAGTACCCAAAACATATCTAGCAACCTCCTCCTCCACCACCGCCTCCACCGCAACCTCCTCCACCCCCACCGCAACCACCACCACCGCAACCTCCTCCACCACCACCACCGCCTCCAACATTTGTTTTAGATTTTTTGTGACCCATGCAAACAAATACGGTCATGGCGACTACGGAGAAGGTGCCTGCAACCGCCAACATCCCCCAAACTATGCCAAAACCACCGGTCGAGTCGTTGCGCAATAAGCTTCTCGCCATATGTATATTTTGGTTAAGTTTGAGAGTTTAGATTCGGTTTTGAGTGAGAATTTATATGCGAGAAATGAAAAAATAATGTTTCTAGATAATTCTTTGAATGGACTATAGTGGCTTACGTTACGTGTGTATGTACGTAAGAATACGATCTAAATCAAGAAGTATCTTTGATGTCATCTAATAAAATTTTGGTTTATATGGAGCAAGATTTGGTTCAATTTGAGGGATGTTTTCAATTTGAGGAAAGTCTAAGGATAAGGTCTCTCTGGACTTTTCAGTCTAAGGATAAGGTCGATCGACGATCGTAATCCATTTCTTCGAATATTTTGTTTAATAACTAGTTATTTGGATTCCAACGCGATGGAGTTTCTCAATATTTAAACTAACATTTACACACACAAAAAGAGCTACACGAGTTATTTGAACTAGAAAAAACTAAAACCGTAACTTGAAACTGTGTAACTATTTGAACAAATTATCTTTTAAGATTTGGCTCTTACATTTGACCTAATTTTGTGACCTCAAACATATGTTTTATACAAAGACCGAGTCTCTTCCAAAGCTACATTTCTAAATTCTTATGCAAAAGTTATGACATTTCGGTTATAACTCAAACATAACTTGAAACTGTGTAACTATTCGACTCTACAGTTATTACATTTCGGTTATAATCTCATTTTCAACTAATTATCTATGATATTTTAAGAAATTACTCTATTATATAACATGATATGATGTTAAAAGAAAGTATAACACGAGTGAATAAAAATTTATTCATTAAGACAATTCCGCAGAAAAATACAAACAAGAGAACTATGATCAAAGTAACAGAATACTGCTAATAGGATGCAAGACTCCGATCCGATATATATATATATATATATCAAATAGATATAGATATTGGTTATAATTTAACATTATGCTTAGGTATGCCTAGATGTTCTAAGGAAATCGGTCATAAAACCAAATACGTTCGGAAGAAACCAAACCAAGAGATATCTAGCAACCTCCTCCACCGCCACCACCACATCCGCCTCCACCGCCACAACCACAACCCCCCCAGCCGCAACCGCAACCTGAATCCTTCTTCTTTTCCTTCTTTTTGGAGCAAGCAAAAACCGCCATTGATACAAGTGTTAAAGACAAAAGAATCATGAAGATCAAGAACAAAACATCCCCAAAAGCTGCAGCTTCTTTCATGTCCATCTAATTTCTAATTCTTTTTGTTGTTTTCCTTTTTTTCTTTCTCCTGATTTTGTTTGAGATTTTTACATTTGATCCTTCCATGACACTATAAAGAGGAGGAAATTTGAATTTAATTATTTTACACCAGTATTGTTCCAATAATTCCTCTAGTGACTATTAAGTCAAGGTATTCAATTCAATTCTGCAGTTTTCAGGTTTCCTTTCTAGTGCAACTCCTCTATGCTATATTTCAAAAACATGATTACAAAATAAAAAAAGAGTCTATTAGTAGTGAGGATAAAGAAGCAGTGTCACGTGGAATTATGGAGAGTATTATTATTACCACAAAATCTCTATTAACATGAGCTGTACATCACTTCAACAAGAAAACCCCACACAAGTGATGGGCAATATTCTGAGTCAATTAATAGCTTTCTATTTTTAGGAACCTTTTGACACAAATATTTAAAGAGAAAACTCGGACGATGAAGTAAGAAAAACCAAAACTTTATTGGCCCAGCCCTTCTTTATTGTTGAGATTTACAAGTAATTTGGTGTGAAAAAATTAAAGTTTCTGCATTACCTCCGCTGAGAAGTTTTGTACTGCTATGCCTTTGGTATAGGGTTGTAACATGTTCAACAAGTAAGCTAATCAACTTGCAAAAAAAAAAACATTTGGTGAAGCATTGACTTTGAAAACGAAGACATATTTGTAAAGTAAAAAGATATAAGTTTTTATTTTATTTTTATTTACCTTGGAGAAGCACACAAACCCTTGCTGTGTATTGAACGTTTTGACCATATAGTTTCCCACTTGGGATTTGCTTGAATCTTGGTGAAGTGATCATTAACAGTGCCAAGAGACTGTAACCATGCGAATGAGCTGTTCTTTGATGGGATTGTTGGTAAGGTACGCTTTAACCAAGAAAGGTGCTTTTGGTAATGGTGGTTGAGGAACAACGGAGCGATGATTATTGAAGCATTGAACTTTCAAGATTTGTTGTGTTTTCTCTGTAATTGGAAATCGAGATAAATCCTCTCCTTTGTAATCTCTACCACATTGGATTCTGGCAGTGCAACAATAGCTTCATCAGGACATTCTTCGACTTTCCGACTTGAGAATTCAATGAAATCCTCGTTTCTATTAGCATCCATTCGCTCGGTGCTTTTAGGATGCGAGATAGCTTCTTCACCGGGTTCAATAAAGTTCTGAACATCTTTGACAGGAACAACAACATCTAGTGAAGGATACTCTTTTAATAAAGATTGCTCCTTGGTTTGCTATGGAAAAAGAAGAAGAAGAAATTTATATAGAAAAAATAAAGCTCTCAATGGGATGTTGAACAAGGCGGTGAGAAGGAGAGGTAAACAGTTACCTTGTTCTGATTTTCATTACAAGGTGTAGAATCTTGATACTTTAGAACGCATACAACGAACAGAAACAGTTCTCTGAGCCAAAAGAGCTTCTCAAGCAGAGCTGAGGGACTAATCCACAAAACACCAGACGCCATCATTAGATCCTGAGTTTGCCGATCACTCGATAAGGTTCCAAATGGCTCTACTAGTATCCCCGAACCATCCAAACCATTGTGGATTATGTTCCCATTGAAAAGGAACAGTTCCTGGATTCCGACTTAATATCATACTTGTAAACCGGTGGAGAAGGAGGAGGCATCTTGTTGGTTACTGAATCAAAAGATCTTGTTTTGCTTCTCTTCCGTCACTAACATGAAATACCGAGAAAGCATCATTAGACTGCTCGAATCATCTAAGTAACCCCCGTCTTGTTTCTAACGGTGTTTCTAATGGTTTTTGTTGTTGTAAATATTGATTTTTGTATATATATATATATATATATATATATATATATATATATATATATATATATTTAAATGCGTTTCAGAATTATATATACTTAGTCCGAGTGACCTATCCAGATTTTTTTAATGAAGAACTGGATTTCAACATTGTAATTTGTTGGGGGTGATCTTACAGATGATAGATCGAGATTAACGATTTTATTCTAAAATACCTGATTGATTTGGGTAAGTGTACATATGGCATTTAAAGCTTTCTATATCAACCCGATTTCTAGAAAATAGTAGTGGAGACGGAGATATTTAAGAGAACTGATTTGACTATCTATATCATCAAAGTACACTTATCTTTTCCGTAACTCCAGAGTTAAGCGTGCTTGAGTTGGAGCGATTTCATGATGAACGACCTACTGGAAAATCATTTCTAGTACCGTGTGAGTCAGACAAAACACTAAAAAAGATTTTGTGGTGATTTGTAGGGTCAGTAAACAAATCTTTCGAGTCTCCCAATCAGTCGTTGGACGAGGGTGGACCCACATGTCGAGAGAAGGCGTGGGGGCCATGGACGGTGGCGGTCGAGATATTACACCTTCTATATATTTTATTAGCGGCGTAGAAGTGATGATTAATTAGGACTACGCTGAAGAACAAGGACATTACAGTAATGACCCAGCCAAGTATAACGATTCAAATCAAGTTTGGAAATTGGAAATAATTTGTCTTATTTTTTTTTATTTACTATTTTTTTTTAATTTTTTAATAATATATCTTATTATTATTATTTTTTGACTATTATTTCATTTTAGTTAAGCATAAAACGTCAAAAAATTTATAATTCACCAGATCGCGACATGTGTCTAATATTGATCAGATGATGACATGTGTTAATACTTCAAATTAATTAAGAAAAAATAAAATTAAAAATTGAAAACTAAAAAAATAACTATCAAGTAACTTACCAAATAGTAAAAAAAAAAAATTCTAATAGTCCAAACTAATAAAAAAATTAAGAAGAAATATAAAGAGAACATAAGCCATAGAAAAACAAAAAATACATACAGAATGGAAATATCAATTAAAAAAACAAAAAGATATATAAATTGAAAAACAAAAAAAATTAAAAAGGATATGAAAATCTCAATTTAAAAGTTTAAGATTTAAACAACCATACTAAAAAAAAAATCGATAAGCATACTAATTTTATCAATAAAGTTATAGAATATCACAAAGACAATGGAAATCTTAGGTCTATGACGGCATTGGTACTTTCCAACATTAGAAGAAAGGAAATTGTATAAAATGGAAATTTATATAAGTTAAAAACTAATAATACTATATTTACTACTAAGATTGTATGAGGTTTGGCGGATATAGATCTCTATGTGAAATAAATGATGACATCAATGGTATAAAATTAGTCAATTATCAATCATGTATTTATATGATATTTGATAACATTATTTATAGGTTTTTTATGAGGTTACTAACATAAAATTTACTCTTTTATGATTTAACTCTACAATATTTTAATTATTTTTATAATTTTATCACATAATTAATAAATATTCATAATGGGTAAGAATATAATTTATTCTTTGTTATTAAGAATATGATTTGAATTCTGTTTATATATACACGTTTGGATTCGCATTAAAATATAAATTAATCTCTATTGATTTAAGATATGCGTTTAAATATTATTTCAAAATATTTTAAAATTCAGCGGATTACTAATTAAAAATTAAATATTTATCTAAATAATTTTTAATGTATTTACCCGCGCATCAACGCGGGTCCTAATATGTCTTATATTCTTTTTTATACTATTATTTTCTTTTAATTATATTACAATTTGATTTAAGAAATAAATAATGTTGAAAAGGAAAATTTCTATTTTCTATATTAATATATTGACATGTGTCACAATCTCAATTAAAATTAACACATGTCACGATCTGGTGAGTTACGATTTTGCCTACGTGTCACGTTCACGTTGAGCGCATCATGCTTTATATAATACTAGATTAGGACCCGCGTAATACGCGGAATTTTAATTATAACTTATTTATAAATGATAAAAAAAAAAAGTAAAACGTGTCGGTAATCGATTAAATTTAATAAAGATAAAATTTATGAAAATGTAAGAAATATATGTTAAATCTTGTTGATGTAAATATTTAGATTTTGATTGTTACTCGCACACTTATTTTAGATGTTGATTAGTAACCTTGTTTCAAACTGAATTTCAACTCCACGTATTTCATCTCGCAATACAACTCATGTATTTCATCCATAATATTAAAACCATCTTTTCACTTCATGCATTCCTTGTCAATCAATAATACCCAAAATTTTCATATCAAAATAATATATGCATAATACATTCTATCAAATTTATGTCTATATATGTCATTAGTGTTAAACAAATAGTAAGAAAATTAACAAAATATATTAGTAAATAAATTTAAAAGTATTAACAAAACATGTCGTAATCTCATGAATATCAATTTTTTATATGCCGCACTAATACTTTTAGAAATTGAAAATAATTTGTCTTATTTTCCTTTTTTATTTTTTTTATTTAGTATTCCCTTTTAATTTTTTAATAATATGTCTTATTTTCTTTTTTGACTATTATTTCATTTTAATTACACTACAATTATAAATAATTTGTCTTATTTTCTTTTTTTAGTCTTTTTGATTTATTATTTCCTTTTAATTTTTTTTAATAACATGTCTTATTTTTTTAGACTATTATTTCCTTTTAGTTACACTACACTTTGATTTAAGAAATAAATAATGTAGAGAAAGAAAAATTATATTTTATATTAATATATTGACACATGTCACAATCTCAATTAAAATTAACACATGTCACGATCTGGTGAGTTACGATTTTGCCTACGTGTCACACTCACGTTGGGAAAAATTTAAAGTAAAATAGTTTTGATCGATTTGTGGAACTCTCGAATTCATGATTTGCTTAAATGATGTATTTTTTTTCTTTTCTTTCTCGATTAGTTATGACATTTTTCCTTTTTTTCTTTTTAAACGTATTGACATCAAACAAATTTTCCTTTTGTAATGATATTTTTTTTTTACAAATTTTCCATTTTACCTTTTTTAATAACATTTTTTACAAATTTTCCCATAACCTTTATTTAATGACATTTTTTTTAACAAATTTTTCCAATGATGTATTTTTTTTTCCTTTCTTTCTCGATTAGTTATGGCATTTTTCTTTTTTTTGTTTTTAAACGTATTGACATGAAACAAATTTTTCCTCTTTTGTAATGATATTTTTTACAAATTTTCTCTTTTACCTTTTTTAATGACATTTTTTACAAATTTTCCTTTTACCTTTTTAGTGACATTTTGTTTACAAATTTTCCCTTTTTCTAATGACAATTTTTTTTACAAAAGGACATTGACTTTTTTTTGTTACGTTAGAACATTTTTTTTTGGCGATGATGTATTATATTTTTATATTAATATATTAACACGTGTCATAATCTCAATTAAAATTAACACATGTCACGATCTGGTGAGTTACGATTTTGCCTACGTGTCACACTCACATTGGGAAAATTTTAAAGTAAAATAGCTTTGATCGATTTGTGAAACTCTCGAATTCATGATTTGCTTGAATGATGTATTTTTTTTCTTTTCTTTCTCGATTAGTTATGAAATTTTTTTTTTTTAAACGTATTGACATGAAGCAAATTTTCCTTTTACCTTTTTAGTGACATTTTGTTTACAAATTTTCCCTTTTTTTAATGACAATTTTTTTTACAGAAGAACATTGATTTTTTTTTGTTACGTTAGGACCTTTTTTTTGGCGATGATGCATTTTTTTTTTAACTTTTAGATAAAAAGGAAATATTATTTAAATTAAAATTAACTTTATACGTTAGTATATTAACACGTGTCATCATCTCAATTAAAATGACACATGTCATGATCTAATGAGTTATAATTTTGAGTGCATTCTCCTTTATGTAATAAGACTAGATTAGGACCCACGTAATACTCGGGGTTTTAATTATAATTTATTTATAAATGATAAAAAATAAAGTAAAACGTGTCGGTAATCAATTAAATTTCATAAAGATAAAATTTATGAAAATATAAGAAATATATGTTAAATCTTGTTGATGTAAATATTTAGATTTTGATTGTTACTCGCACACTTATTTTAGATGTTGATTAGTAACTTTGTATCAAACTAAATTTCAACTCCACGTATTTCATCTCGCAATACAATTCATGTATTTCATCGATAATATTAAAACCATATTTTTACTCCATGCATTTCTTGTCAATCAATAATACCCAAAATTTTCATATCAAAATAATATATGCATAATGTATTCTATCAAATTTATGTCTATATATGTCATTAGTGTTAAACAAATAGTAAGAAAATTAACAAAATATATTAGTAAATAAATTTAAAAGTATTAATAAAACATATCGTAATTTCATGAATATAAATTTTTTATATGCCGCACTAATACTTTTAGAAATTGAAAATAATTTGTCTTATTTTTCTTTTTTAGTTTTTTTTATTTAGTATTCCCTTTCAACTTTTTTAATAATATGTCTTATTTTCTTTTTTTGACTATTATTTCATTTTAGTTACACTACAATTATAAATAATTTGTCTTATTTTCTTTTTTTTAGTCTTTTTGATTTACTATTTCCTTTTAATTTTTTTTAATAACATGTCTTATTTTTTTTTAGACTATTATTTCCTTTTAGTTACACTACTTTGATTTAAGAAATAAATAATGTAGAGAAAGAAAATTTATATTTTTATATTAATATATTGACACATGTCACAATCTCAATTAAAATTAACACATGTCACGATCTGGTGAGTTACGATTTTGCATACGTGTCACACTCACGTTGGGCAAAATTTAAAGTAAAATAGCTTTGATCGATTTGTGGAACTCTCGAATTCATGATTTGCTTGAATGATGTATTTTTTTTCTTTTCTTTCTCGATTAGTTATGACATTTTCTTTTTTTGTTTTTAAACGTATTGACATGAAACAAATTTTCCTTTTTTAGTGGTATTTTTTTTTACAAATTTTCTTTTTTACCTTTTTTTAATAACATTTTTACAAAATTTTCCCATTTACCTTTGTTTAATGACATTTTTTTTTACAAATTTTTCCAATGATGTATTTTTTTTCCTTTTTTTCTCGATTAGTTATGGCATTTTTCCTTTTCTGTTTTTAAACGTATTGACATTAAACAAATTTTTCCTCTTTTTAATGATATTTTTTACAAATTTTCTCTTTTACCTTTTTTTAATGACATTTTTTACAAATTTTTCTTTTACCTTTTTAGTGACATTTTGTTTACAAATTTTCCCTTTTTTTAATGACAATTTTTTTTACAGAAGTACATTGACTTTTTTTTGTTACGTTAGGACATTTTTTTTAATAATATGTCTATTTTCTTTTTTGACTATTATTTTATTTTAGTTACACTACAATTATAAATAATTTGTCTTATTTTCCTTTTTTAGTCTTTTTGATTTACTATTTCCTTTTAATTTTTTTAATAACATGTCTTATTTTTTTTTAGACTATTATTTCCTTTTAGTTACACTACACTTTGATTTAAGAAATAATAATATATTGACACGTGTCACAATCTCAATTAAAATTAACACGTGTCACGATCTGGTCAGTTACGATTTTTTCTACGTGTCACACTCACGTTGGGCAAAATTTATAGTAAAATAGTTTTGATCGATTTGTGGAACTCTCGAATTCATGATTTGCTTGAATGATGTATTTTTTTTTTCTTTCTCGATTAGTTATGACATTTTTGTTTTTTTTTTTGTTTTTAAACGTATTGACATGAAACAAATTTTTCCTCTTTTTTAATGATATTTTTTACTAATTTTCTCTTTTACCTTTTTTAAATGACATTTTTTACAAATTTTCCGTTTACCTTTTTAGTGACATTTTGTTTACAAATTTTCTCTTTTTTAATGTTATTTTTTTTTACAGAAGAATATTGACTTTTTTTGTTACGTTAGGACATTTTTTTTTTTTTGCGATGATGTATTTTTCTTTTAACTTTTAGATAAAAAGGAAATATTATTTAAATTAAAATTAACTTTATACGTTAGTATATTAACACGTGTCAACATCTCAATTAAAATGACACATGTCACGATCTAATGAGTTAAAATTTTGAGTACATTCTCCTTTATATAATAAGATAAGAGATTTGTCTTATTTTCTTTTTTATTATTTTTATTTACTATTTCTTTTTAATTTTTAAATAATATGTCTTATTTTCTTTTTTTGACTATTATTTCATTTTAGTTACACTAGAATTAGAAATAATTTGTCTTATTTTCCTTTTTTAGTCTTTTTGATTTACTATTTCATTTTAATTTTTTTAATAATATATCTTATTTTCTTTTTTAGACTATTATTTTATTTTAGTTACACTACAATTTGATTTAAGAAATAAATAATGTATCTTCACCAAAAAAAAAAAAAAATGTAGAAAAGAAAAATTTATATTTTTTATATTAATATATTGACACGTGTCACAATCTCAATTAAAATTAACACATGTTACGATCTGGTGAGTTATGATTGTGCCTATGTGTCACGTTCACGTTGAGCGTGTCCTGCTTTATATAATAAAATATGTCGAGTTCGGATGAACTAACCAAATTTTACAATGAAGAACCGGGTTTCGACATTGGATTTCTCGGAACGACCTTACATGTGATAGTTTGGGTATGACAGATTTATTATGATCATGTCGTGCGTATCTTACCAACGACGCAAAAGTGTTGACTAGGACCACATTCATGAACTAGGATGATACAATAGTGATCTAGCTGAGTTTTACCAATTAGTCAAAACTCGCACAACTAAACTTGGTTAGAAAAAATTAGGGATTCGAAAACTTCTATGAACAGAAACACGAGAACAGAGATCCAAAGATGGTTTTTTATTGATATGTTTCAGAACTTCAAATACAGAGGTTGTTCAAGAGTAAACCTAAGTATTCTTGCTAAGTGAAAAGTTGCGGATCCCCTTTTTGGGAGAGATACATGCTTATTTATACAAATCTCAGTCGGTTAGGACGAATCCTAAAATGATAAAAAAAACTCCCTAATTCTTCGCGAGTTTTCTTTTTTCATGTTCATCCTTCCTTTTTTCTCAGATTCTTTTAAGTCGGTTGAACATCTTAGGGTTCCCGCTTTGTTTCGTCGCTTCGGCCCATAAGGGTCTTGGGCTCGGCACCCTTACACCTTCTAGGGCAAGACTCGGCCCAGATGCCGTGGGTCTCATTTTCTTGCCTAGCCGTGGGCTCGGCTTGTCGCCTTGCCTAGCCGTGGGCTCGGCTCATCGCCTTGCCTAGCCGTGGACTCGGCTCGTCGCCTTGCCTAGCCGTGGGTATGTCGCCTCGCCTAGCCGAAGGTACGGCTCGTCGTCTTGCCTAGACGTGGGCACGTCGCCTCGCCTAGCCGTGGGTACGGTTTGTATTTACACTGAGTCATTTTCAACTATTGATTTCAGTGGGGTGAAACCTGACCCAACATTTAGCCCCCAGCTCGTCATACTCAGTGATGATGGTGACGAGATGAAAGTGGTTGTTGCCGAAATCAACATGTCGAGCTGTTGTGGCGCCAGGTTGCCAAGCTATCCTTTTTTACCGAACCGTGTATCACATCATATCGCGGAGCTGTTCGTTGATGCCCAGATGTTTTAGGACGAGGGAGACGTAAGCATTTTGACAGCTCGGTCGACTCCTTGATGCGGATGCGGCTCGGTAATTCACCGTTCTTTAGCAAAGATCATGTAGCTCTCTTCTCTCTCCGCTTTTCTCCCTTTTTATGTTTAAGTTTTGGCTAGGGTTTTTCGTTTTTTATCTTTCCGCCGTCAAACACCTAAATTATCCAACCCACCTTCAAAAAAATTCGCGGCCGTCTTTAAACTTTCTAATCCATCTTCAAAGATCTCCAGCAAGTCGTACAAATTATATGATCCATCTTCAAAGATTTCCGACGAACCTTCAAACTTTTCGTCCCATCTTCATCTGGGTCTCGGCATTGCTTAAGTTCTTCAAAGTGCCCTTCTTCTCGCTTCAGCACTAAGTATTTGGAGTAGTTCCGAGCCAGAGACTTGATGCCGTCTGCCTCCGAGCTGGAAGATTCCATTGGTTCGGCTACCTCATCTTCATTGCTAGGTCGTAAAATTGTACTATCTCCACAAGTCACCGAGCCAAAAGATCACGATTATCCTCCGGGTCAGATCCATATTGAGGAAAGGAAAGGCAAAAAAGAAATGAGTTGATCCCCCGGGTTCGTCTTTATCCACCGTGGGAACCTTGGAGGAGTTAAGACAGCGGATCGAGATTTCTAAAAAAGTTGAACTAATAGCTCCTTCATCATCAGACCGAGCTGACAGTCCACCTCTAAACCATTTTACCTTGTGCGAGAGCTTCTTCTACCTTTGTCTCCTATGGTTTCTGATCCCTGAGTTGATCCTTCGGTTTTTGTGGAAGTATGGTCTTGCTTCTGCACAGATTATGACTAGAGGGATACGTCATCTGGTTGGTATTCTGGTTCGGAGTTACGAGTGCGACATAGAGAATGGGATTCATCACTTGGAGAATCTTCTTGAATTCCGGAGGAGTTCAAAGAATCGATTGACATATTATATTTCCAACAAGGTCAATCGGAAGATTATTGGTGGTTTCCCAAGCAAAGACAGTGATTGGGCGAGCCATTTCTTCTTTGTTCCTATCTTCGACGCGTCAGTTGGTAGCGAGTGACTTCATTCGATTAGGATGAGCTGGGAAATAATTGGTGGCCGATTTAAGGCTATCAGCTCGGTTTCTTTTTATACTTGCTTCTTCTTGATATGGTTTTAACTTTTATCTTCCTTTTGTTTTCGCAGTTCGCAACCCCCTTCCTCTGTGCCCAGAAGATATAATCATGGTTTGGGATATCCTTGCGGCAGGAAAGGTAAATTGGGAAAAATATTTTTCTTTGAAGAGAGTAGAGAGAGTCCGAGCCCTTCACTCCGGCTATTATTTTCCCGACGGCTCAGAATCATCGAGTTCCTATTCAGAAGATCTCCGAGCTGTGATGAGAAAAAGATGATGATCTGTGACAAGATGGAGTAGAAAGCTCGTGACAAGGCAAAATGAACTGTCGAAATCTCGCCAAGGGTTGAAGAGTCGAACCCAGAGGTTACTGCTGAAATGGCAGGTCGTGTTTCTGATACTGTTGTTTCTTCCGAGCCGATGCATGTAGCCGACGAGGGGAGACAAACTGTTATGGCACTTTCCTCTACGGTTAGGCCTATTGAGAAACACGGAACCAAAAGAGTTCTGCTTCAGATGCTGATAGGGGAGAAGGTTCCGCCAGAGAGAATGCACCAAAGAAGAAATGCGCCACTGTAGCACTGCCCGTATTGTTGCCGAGCCAGTGCTCAATCCTTCTAGGTCCGAGGTGAAAGAAACGGCGTATAGCGATGCTTCTACCTCAACTGTGCTTCTTTCCAAGGTCACTTGTCCTGGTGATCGCATGCCTCCTTCCGATACTTTGCTTAACGGCAAACTATACGACGACATGTCTCTTCGAGGCACTAGGTTATGTCTTGACCAAGTTTTATAAAAAAGATGATTTCTTTTGTTCTTCGTAGTTCTTAGCGCATATAAATAAGATGACCATCGGTTATGAGGTGGATGCTCGAAGAGATAAACGCCGCATCGAGGAGGCTCGAAAGGATGTTCTGCTACTGAAAACAAATTTTGATGAAGCCGATGGTAAGCATGCTGCCGAGTTAAAAGTTGCTTCGGCTCGAATCAAGGCTCTTGAAGACAAGCAGAAGAAACTGAAAAAGAAGCACGACTACGCTGCAAACATGGCTGTTAAGCTAGAGGCATCTAAGGCTAAGATGGTTGCCAAGATAGATTCTCTGAAGAGGCGGATTGTAGCGGACAAAGCTTTACACGAGGCAAACGTCAAGAAAGCCCAAAAAGTGGCCAAGCGGGAATTGGCCGAAAAGTTCCAAGGGAGAATTGTCGAGGCGGAGAAGAAAATTAATGCTTTGAAGGGTGATGCTAAAGAGAACATGGTCGACCTTACACAAATCGACGGTAACCTTCAGTTAATTGGGATTCTCAAGGCGGACAATCCGCCAACCCTAGATGCTGAGGTGGAAAAGCTGAACGGGTGGAGAACCGAGCTGGTGGAAGCTGATGATGAGTTCGAACGGATTGCCACTGATTTGAGAGATGAGCTGAAGGTGTCTCATATCTCTCCTGATTCCATTGATTCTCTTCTTTGCAACGAACCGATTGACACTTCTGCGGCGTCCGTTGGTGTTCAGGACTTCTCGGGTTCGAATGTGGGTTTAGATATCTCACACAAAACAAGATATGTTGAGTGCTATATTTTTGAGATGTTACTACCAGCGATTGATTGCTAGGTTTAGATAAACATGTTTAGTATCTCACGTAAAATGATATACGTTGAGTGCTATGTTTTTTAGATGTTTACGACCAGCGGTTGGTTGCTGGGTTTAGATGTGCACTTTGTTTACGAATATGCTTTCCTTTAACATAACCGCCCCGACAGTGGATATTTGTATTTATATAGCACCCTTAAATCCGTAAAAGATGTAGTGGTTAAGATCCGTAAAGGATATAGTAGTTCGTTGTTGTGGCCAGCAATAACGAGAATGATCATAATGTCTGTTTTGATAAGACTTAGTGTTTGGTAAGATAATGAATGCGTGAAAAATATCCACTTTTATTAGACTTAAAGTCTGCAAAAAGTATGTTTACAAAAGATGGGAGTATACGAGTATACATACCCATTCTCCCCCCCCCCCCTTTTTTTTAAGGAGGGAGCAGCTGAACCTATTTGAAGATAAGTTGCCTACATACCCCTTGCTGGGATCAAGCCGCCCCGAAGTTCATGTGTAAAATACCTTAGTGATAGTATTTTTTTCAGGTGCATTGCGTTCCAAGATCTTGGTACTGGAACGTCAGATATGTTAGCAAGCTCGTACACTCCTGGGGGACTACCTTAGTGACTTTGTAAGGTCATTCCCAGCTTGCTCCTAGCTTTCCGGCATTTTTTCGGCTGTGTTCTGGAAGACTTTTTAGAGAACCAAATCGTCTTCATTGAACTTCCGGTTTCGAACATTGGAGTTGTAGTATTTAGCCGTTGCTTGTTGCTAGTTTTGAATCCGGATTAGTGCTTGGTCTCGCCGTTATTTTATCAAATCCAGTTCGTCGAGTAGCATGAGATGATTAAGTCCTTCTTGTCCTGAAAGAAGCCTGCGATGAACTCTGGAAAATTCCACTTTGGTAGAATTACGCACTTCGTGCCACAGACAAGGGCGAATGGTGTTTCTCCGGTGGCTCGTCGTGGAGTTGTTCGATGAGACCATAAAACTCCTTCAAGTTCATCGGCCCAGCGTCCCTTTTTTGCGTCAAGACATTTCTTCAGTCCATCAAAGATAGTCTTGTTTGCTGCTTCGGCTTGGTCTTTCCCTTGCGGATAACGTGGTGTGGACTTGCTGAGCCGTATCTTCCATTTTTCACATAAAGCTTCAAATCTTGTTGAGATAAATTGCAAACCATTATCGGTGATGATTTCGTACGAAACTCTATGGCAACATATGATATTTTTCCAAAGAAATGCTCAACTTGGGCGTCTTTTATGCTAGCGTAAGAATTTGCTTCGACCCATTTGGAGAAGTAATCCGTCAAGACCAGTAGGAATCTCTTTTGCTTAGATCTATGCAGAGCTCTGACAATGTCCATTGACCAACGCATGAAAGGGTAGGGTGCCGAGATCGAAGACGGTAGTTCGGTTGATTGGTGAATTGTTGGGGCATGTCGTTGACACTTTTCACACTTGACGGAGAATTTCTCGCAGTCTTTCACCATAGTTGGCCAGTAAGAGCTGTAACGCTTGATTTTGATCGTTAGTGCCCTTCCACCAGAATGATTGCCGCAAGATCCACTGTGGACTTCTTCCATGATTTGTCTGGCCTCTTTCCTTTCTACACAAGCCATCAGTGGTCCTGAGAATTTCTATTTGAAGACGTTTCCATCGAGCAAGACATAATGTATTGCTTGAGCTTGGATTTTACGAGCCTCTCATTTGTCGGATGGGACTTCACCGTCTGCAAACCATGCAAACCAAGTACTAACAGAATATATACGTAATATACTCAATAGGCATGCTGGCGGCTACCGAGTTTGTAATAAAGTACCATGCAAACCAAGACCACTAACATAATATTAGAGTACATAATACATCTATGGAGGTGTTGGCTGCCACGGATTGCCCAATAGAGCTACTAAAACCAAAATAGCATGTTGATACCGGTCTTAACAAAACCAAACATATATCACACCAGAATCATGATCTAGACTTAAACAAGATAATCATATACTTTTAAATTTCATGCTTTCAAATAATTTAATTATTCCTTAATTCTTTACGTCCAAATTAATTTAATTAAATTACAATCAACATAATTTAACCATTCAACTTATTATTCTAAAATTCTCCTAAAATATTATACCAACGTATAATAATACTAAGGAAGTTAGAAATCACATGCAATAAACTTTTCAGATCGATCGAGGCTCGAACCGAAGATCCTACGAACACCCTCAGAGACCAAATAATTCACTTAAAAAAAACCATGGATCATAAAATTACGATTGATATACCAACAAAAAGTTTTGGTTTAAGCAATTCGGATCTAGTATTCATTTGATCATAACGGGTTTAAAAACTAGCGAACCGACCCGAATTGCAATCGGTTTAAACATAAAACATGTTCAAATCAAAAACCGATTCATGCAATTAATCTACTTAGCCTCAACAGTTCAAAACCGGTTTTAAATCCTTAAGAAACCAGTCACAATGATTTCTCGTTGGGCTAAATCTCTAAGAGATTGAAAAATTTACCGATCAAAATCTGATCAACTTCAACATCCGATTGACAAACAGTCAGTAGCATTGGATTTCCGAGATCAAGAAAATTTTAAAAATCTTTAGATCATACTCTAACTATCTTTGAAAATAAAACCGCCATTAAAGAGCTTGAAGATCACTTTAATGGAGAAGAGAAGAAGAAAAGAGGAGATAGGGCTTACTCAACCGTGGGTTGAAGATTGATGACGATCCATAAGCAAAAGCTAATAACAGCAGTTCCAAACGAACCAAAACCACTGAAAATCCAATTTCAATCTCCCGAAATTTCAAACAAAACGAAGATGAAGAGAGATGTTACAAAAATTCACCAAAATTCTCCAATTTGCAAGAGATGCGGAGTAAAAGATTTGGGCTTCGAAACGCATATATATATATATATATATACACGTGATATTAAGATTGAGAATCGCATATTTGAGTTGCCAAAATCGATCCCACGATTTTCGGAACAACAAAACTCGATTTCTCCCAGTTTTTCCCCTTTTTGCCCTTTAGTTCTTAAATTGTTTGACTGCTTACAAATCTGGCTTCTATCTTTTGAATCGATCAGAAAATCTCTTAAAAATTAGACAGATTCTCAATTCTTAAATGGATCAGTTTAACCCAAAAAATTCTTTTCATTTTTCATAATTTTTGGGTATCACACAAACATTGTTAATTAAATAAAGGTTTTGGGCATTACACTAACATTCTCAACTCGCTGTTAGTTAATTTTATCAATTTTTCATAATTAGCAGCCGAACACCGTTATCTAACCATACCATAGCGTTGTAGAAAGCGCTCTATCTGCTCCCGTCATAATAAATCCGGCACTTTCAATAGCATTTTTGGCAATGTTATCGTGCTTTTATCTAATATAGCATTTTTTCTTATGCAATCGTATATTTAACCATAGCAACTAAATTTTGTTATTAATTATTTTATTTATATTAACATTTTATAATATCTAATAAATTAATATAATTACTTTATTATTTTTTTTATTAATTGTTTTATTTATATTAATATTTTATAATATATAATAAATTAATATAACTACATTATTATTATTATTTTTAATTTTTTTTTTGATTAAATATAATTACATTATTAAACTTTTAAAAGTTAACAAAAACAAAATTACAAATTAAAAATTCAGTATTATAAAACTAGACCTAGTTTTAATATATTTAAATTACAAAAAATATAAATTAATATAATTACATTATTCTAAAATCTAATCAAAAAATCTGCAACAAGAAGTCTTCCATCTTCATCACAGCATATCCAATCAAATTGACGAGTTTCTCTTGTGCTGCAACACACGAAATTAAAACATGTTAAGAGTCATTGTTGCATTCAAAAGCCATTGGATCAATAAATAACAAACCCTTTTAACTGTATAAGCTTAATTCAATTTCGGTTCTTAACAGCGAAAACACACAAACCAAGTGCAAAAATCCACCAATCAAACGAACTACAGAACATTAGCAACGGATGTTTTATTGAATGATGAAGATCAGATACCTTGTGGTCACCACCGTCTGTGGCAAACTTTTCTCCGTTTGGTTGAATATCAATGGAGAATATTGGCAATCCTTAATGCCTATCCCAAACGGGTTTATCTGCAATCATCTATTGCCTCTTTTCACTTTATAACCTTCTCAATCCGAACTAAGAACAAATCGAAATAGAACAAAAAACACCAATCAAATATGAGTCAAATCCAAATTTGAAACAGATCCAAATTTGCAGTCTCGTTAAATACGAGTCAAATCCAAAATTGAAACAGATGATTTGCAGTCTCATTAAATGAATTTTTTGGCTTTACTCACTGAGAAACTGAATGAAACAGAGCATACGAAATCTTTGTATCAACAATCGGGAAAAAGCACATAAAATTCTTAGCCACATACTTTCCTTCAATTAACACCCAAATAATATTGTTGACAAAAAAGCCCAAATAAGGTAAATAAGAACCCTAAATCTCACATTCTCATCCGTTTCTTGTAAAAGATAAACCTCGAAATCGGACCCCAACGAAACGAAGATTCAGAAAAACATTTCCCACAAATCCGATCGAGATCAATACCGAGAGAACCAATTACGATTCCACAGAGAGAAAAACAAAAACAAAAAGGGGAAATCCGTGTTGGTGACAAAAGAAAATAGAAGAAAACCTAAAAAATCCAGTGAATCCCCTCGGTTCGATTATGGAGTGAAGAAATGGTCATCATCAAACCCATTTCTCTTTGTTGTTAGATCGAGACCAAGATTGAAGTTGAAGGATTCAGATCTGAGAAGGAGGGAGATGTTGAAAATATAATTTTTTGTTTTCGGGATTGGAGAGGAAGAAGAAACGAAGAGCAGGGAAAAAAAATTGTTCGGTGAGATTTTGCCACGTCATCGATGCCATGGATCTGAAGGATTTGTTTAGTTGTTCATATTGACCGTTGATTACATCTAATCTGACGATTTTTATTTCATCGTTGCAAAGGATTCCATGGATCGATGACATGGATCGATGACGTGGCGCTGAACAAAATATTTAAGAGACGCAAATACAACAATTAGTGGAAAAAATTACATAGGTTTCTTTCTAATAAAACTATTTAACAATTAATCAAACTATTTAGAAAATGATTATACTTTAAAAATTTTATATGTGGGATTTTTTGGTATATTATTTGATGTTGATGTTTAATAATTTACAATTAAAAATTTAGTGTTTATGATTAAGGGTTAGAAATTTAGAGTTTGTGTTTGGGGTTTAGAATCTAGGATTTAGAGTTTAAGATTTAGAAAATGATTATACCTATTTTTTTAAAAAAAATTCTATACTCTAAATCAAAAACTCATTAATCTATAAATCCCAAATTTTATGCCCTAAACTTTAAATAAATAATCATGACTTTTACTTTTTACTTTGTAAATCTAAATCTTAATGTGATGTTCTTATGTAAAAAGTGATGAATGTATTACAATACCCTAAATCAAAGTATCATGACTTTATTTTCCTTTTTATTTTGTATTTTTAATTAAAAAATTGATAGTATAAAACTAAACCCTATACCCTAAATCCTAAACCATAAATCCTATATCCTAAACTCTAAATCAAACATATAAAAAACCAAAATTTTATACCGAACGTTATGTATGCATTGCGATACCCTAAACTCTAAATCAAAACATAGTTCGAAAGGTGAGAATCCATAATAAAGGTTTTAGTTGGTTTACTATTTTGAAATTATATTTTAACCATTAAAACCAATGATAAATCGGATTAAGATCCGATTAGAATACAATAACCAAACCACAATTAAAAAAAAACAAATCCTTTTCTGGGGTTGGAAGAATCTCTTCTCTGTTAGAATTCTCACCGAGCTTGTCATCCTCATTCTTCGCACTCTACCCTTCTCTTCTTTCTGAGACAAAAATGGATTTGAATCTCGAAGAAAACTAGAAATAAATACGCAGAAGAAAAACAAAAACCACTCGCCATTATCTCTTCTTCTCTACCCATCGCTTCTCTTTCTCTCTCCTTCTACCCTAGTTGCACTCAATTTCTCTTCAACCCCAAATTCTCTAATCTCTTTTTATCTGAAGATTGAAAACGAGGGAGAAGAAGTTCAATTAGAAGCTGAAACAAAAAAAAATGAATAAATTGAACAAAGGCATTTCTGTTGGGTTAGACTCGAACACATCTCCAGATTTCGAACTCTCTGATTCATCAAGAAGGTCACGAGATTGGATCGCTTCTTTCTACACCAGAGTCTCCTTGAAATCCGTCGCACCTTCGGTATACGTCTATGCCGCAATTCCGCCGGAGATTAGCTGTTAAAACATCAAAACCATATAACCCCATTAAACAAAAACTTCAAATTTGGGGATTTTTAGAGAATTTGATTGATTAAAAATTACCGCTTAAAGGATTCCAAAAGCTCACAAGTATTGAACGAAGAACCCTAAACCATCCCATTGAGGACCTTCAAATGGTTCAGGTTCAAGTCCAGGAAGATCCTTAATCGAAAACTTCGTACGTCTTTGGGATAATCTCTGAAACGAGTATTCACCACAATCCTATCTCCACCTTCGTCTTCGTCGTTGATTTCGATCTGAGACGGCACAATGGTAATAGTGATTATATACAAATTGTTTTAATTAGCTTACAAAATTGATCATGGCACAATGGTAGTAAGTTAATTTTTAATCCAGAGATCATGAGTTCGAATATGTCTTTTGCATAACTTATTCTTTTGTTACATGTTCTTTTTAGCAATTAACTTGGGCGGTCATTTTTCCGCTCCACCATATGATAACGTTTCAAATGTTGTATGTACTATTACAGATAATGATAAAGCCAAAAAATAAATGGGAGTGAAAAACATTTTCGTCTCCAACATATCATAGCGTTTGAAATTTCACAAACGCTATAAAAAAATCACCATAAGTCAACTATAGCAAAATCATTCAAAACGCTATCCGTTATTGCTATTAATACCCACATTTCCTGTAGTGTTTCTAACATCTATTTTTCATATCAAGTGAAGTGCTCCTCATGGAGAACTGTTACAATACGTCTTGTAACAAAGAAATGAAATTCAAATCGGGAATTAGATTGAATTGGCTCTTTAACCAAGCAATCTGCTGCCCTATTTTAACTCATTGGCACCCACATTATCTCCATATAGGTGAATTTTTGTTTTCAAAATGTGATCTCCTTTATCCAATTGTGTACCGAGAAGAATTTCAGCTTTCCATTGACCAAATCACAAGCTGTTTTGTTATGTCCTTCAAAAAAAATATTCCGATAGCCTATAATCCATGTATGTTACATAGTTTTGTAAAACTTGTAATTCTCCTTCTAATAGTGATGTACAACCTCATTTTATGCTCTGCCCTGCTTCATAGTTGCAGATTTTTGATAAAATTTAAAAGACTAAATATTTAAAAATACTAAAAAGAACGGCAAATTATTGTTTATAACTAAAATTGTTTTTTTGTGGCCTTATTGGTAAGGACTACGTATATATTTTTAAAAATTACATCATTTTTTAATCTCTCTCTCATTATCTCTCTCTCGAGAAGCTTGAGAGCCTTAAGAAGATTGTATCAATGGGTGAGACAACAACAGCGTTGAGGTATTCTCTTAGGAGTGTGACAAAAGAGATTGCTTGGCTTAGTCACTGTCTCTTGGTGTTGGAATGATATTTAGGTCCAATTATTTGCTTAGAGGTTGTGTATTAGATTGTTGGAATCCGTTGAAAAATTAGTCTCTAGGGTTTTTGGAAGATTTGTGGAAATGCAGGGGTTTGTGAAGCTTACAATGTTCTATTTTATGGATTTTGTTACGTCATTTGTTAGTGGATTAAAGTCAAAGGCAAATTCCATCTGCTAGGTGATGTTTACTAGATGAATTTCATGATTTAAATTCAAAGAATAAACTGGAAAATTAGTCTCTAGTGTTGCAGCTGATTTGTTTCTTCATCAATCGATAAGCAACAAAGCAATTGTTTACTAGGTGATGTTTATGTTAGTTATACTTGTAAAGTTTGCTTATCAATGGGACAAAGCTAACATTTTTCTTATTTGCGAGAGATTTGTGCAGATACAGTACTCAATTTGTAAACCTCGAGGCATCAGAAAACGTAAATCCATTTTGTCCTCTGTTATCTCTTTTTCTTAATAATTTCTATGTTTCTTGATGATTTAGGAAGGTCTTTCTCAATATGTAAGAATCATTCCTAAATAAATATTTAGGAAGTTTTCGTGATTTTTCAGAAATGATTCCTACGTATTCAGGAAAGTCTTCCTAAAAGACAAGAAACAAAGAGTTTGCTTTTTCAAATTTTTCTTTATTATATTCTATTTTATTTTGCAGGTGAGTGTAACATGCATTATACCGGTACTTGATGAAGATGAGGAAGATTCAGTATCATTAGAAGATATGGAAGATGCAGAGCTAGATGATATGATTAAATTGATAGACGAATGTTATAGAATAACTAAGTCTGATTGAGATAATGGAGTAATTGACGTAGGGGATGCAATGGAAGCAATTTCTCCAGCTTGTGATGCATATAAAAAGTATTAAGTATTGTTAATCAATAAATAAAGTTTAGAGTCAAGAGATAAATTTTGGTGACACAACGGCTTGGCAGAATTAGCTATCTCTAGCTTCTCTGCAAAACCTATGTAGGATGATCTTTTTATAATTTTGTCAGTTTGAATATTTTGGTTTTATGAACGTATGTGTGATATTTTATTAATGCATGTATGATAATCTTGTCACTTTGAGTATTTTTAGGTTTATGAACGTATGTATGATGTTTTATCATTTATGAATGATGGTCTTGTCACAAAAGATCCAAGTTCATCATAATCAAAAGTGGCAATGCTTATATCATCACAAATTTTGTTGCTGTTAAGTTCATAAACTTTTCTAAATAATTATGAAGGATTGCTACATATTTAGGAATGTCTTCCTAATTCAGAAGGCTTTCCTAAATTGGCAGGATGTTTTCCTAAAATACTTACAGTTCATCGAATTAGTTTATGGGATTAGACAAAGATACAAGTTCACTCCGTAATCGTTTGTCACTTAGGTGTAGTCCATAAATCAATTAATAAAATAATAAAGTGTATCCATAAAAAAATGTAACTATTTGTAAACAGTAACAAATTGTATATATTTTGGAATTGTACTATGGAAAAGAATTACTCTTCATATATCTCTCTTTTCAGCAGTTGAACTTGTGTTGAATATGAACATCTTATAGGGATTGGAGGAGGATCTGGTGCTCGATGCAGAAGATATGGATGAGATCCTTTTTCAGCAATTGAACTTGTGTCGCCGTTATGTGTTACATAAACTGAAATTTCACTACCAATTGATCGATGAAGTTCATACAAATAAAAGTAAATAAATATAGATAAATGAAAGTAAAACAAGATGAAAGACATTAAAAATGTAATAGCTGGGATAAAAACAGAGGTTGAATTTATCATTCACCTATAAGCCAGATAAAAAAAAAATTAATTGAGATAAAACAAGAGATACAAGTGATTTAGGAATGCTTCATAAATCATCAAAGAGCAATGAATGTACATCATGAAAATTTGTGTAAAAAGAATATTACATGTTTTTTTGCATGCACATTAGATTCATTTACGTATGAATCACCATCTAAAACTCGCAACATATGTCTTTTCTCCACATCACAAATCTGTTGAGTGTGTATGGTCTTTGATTGAATGCTGCTACCAACAATACCAACAGCGTTTCATTTGCCACTCACCGAAACCAACAAAAAAAGAATTTAGTATTGAAAGAGTAGTAAGTGGATGATAAAACAAAAGTGACATACGTTTTAGGAATACCTTCCTAAATATTTAGGAATGCTTCCTGAAATGCTTCCTAAATTTTTATTTTGGAAGGTTTTCTAAATAATTTGGAAGGGTTTCCTAAATAGCTAATAAACAAAGAATACACACTAAAATTATGCAAGCTATGTAGCAGTAGTCAATCAGTTGCATTTGCGACTTACCGTTACACACAAACGAATCAGTTCAGAATCTTCTTGTATCTTCTTGATGAAAGTTTGTACTTGGCGATCATTTCGGAGATAAATCGGTTGAGAGTCATTTACCATCAATTTCATTCTCATTGGGAGTCCATAGCTGAGTGAAATATCTCTATATTTAACTGAGCAATCAATTCCAAAATCTTCTACAACCATCTCAACTAAATCTTTGTATGTGACGTTCTCATCTACCTCACAAAGTGATCCTCTTTTGTTCGTATCTACAAAAAAATTATCATTGGAGCTTGTCATTCTACTCGCCATAAGCAGCATAGATCTCCACCATACTATCCATGAAATAAAAGAAAAAAGACAAGATTAAACTGATCTGACTACTCAATGTGTGGATGTTTTAAATGAAGTATTGGTCATTAATTGCAGTTGCAAATAAACCAATCCATTATCTTTTGCAACTCTGTCAATCGTGTGGAGCTGTTGGCCAAGAAAATCGCAGATAGTGCCTACAAAAATCTTGTTTAATCATGCTTCTATAGTGCCTACAATCCATTATCTTTTGCAACTCTGTCAATCGTGTGGAGCTGTTGGCCAAGAAAATCGCAGATAGTGCCTACAAAAATCTTGTTTAATCATGCTTCTATATTCATGCAAAGATGGTTTAAGACCATAGGAACATGGTTTTCCATGACTTCTCTGTTGCAGATTTGTTTACATGTGGGATTGACATTCAAGTTGTGAATGTGGTCATTAATTTTGATTTCTCAAGGACTTCTCGAGCATAATTTGGTTTTTTGTTTTTCCAAATCGATATCAAAAACCATTATCTGGTTTTTTTCACCCCAAATCGACATCAAAAACCATATGTTGTTGTTTTTCTCCAAATTGATATCGCAAACCGGAATCTGGTTTTTTCCTCCCCCAAATCGATCAAAAAGGATATGAAGGAGAATACCTATGATTGGAGAAGATATCAAATCGGAGAAACTAGCTACTGAAAACATAAAAAAAGATTCGGCAAATCCAAGACTACTACGAATGGGGATATGAAGCCAAACCGAAGAAGATCTGGAAAAGGATTGATCGATTGATCTGCCTTCGATGATGATGAAATTGAAAGATCAAACTAGGCTAAGGAGCTGAAAGAGATGGGGTTTCGGATCGGATTTCATGCCGATGATGATCAGAGGGATGAAACCGTAGTGAGTCGCGACTTTCGCTTTCTTCAGTGACCTCCATTCCTTCACAAGCTGCAACTTGGATTTCTCATCCGAAGAAGAAGCTCCCTTTGATCATTTCCCTTTTCCTTTCAGCTTTAACGAAATTGTAGACTCCATTGATTCCGATCTCAGAGTTTCTCTTTTTCTAATTTTTCATTTTCAGTTTTGTTAATTTTTTGTTTGTGAGATATTATATGAGGGAAAACGAGTTTTTGTATCCTTAAATAAATAGTATTTAAGAAACTTTCAATTCTTTATGTTATGTTTGTCCACTAAACTTGGTTTGATGGTATTCTAAAAAATTTCTTTTTTAAAAACGGTAGGTATATCCCACAAAAAAAATCATCATCTCTACAATACTATGTATCTTTTATCTGTTCATATATTTTTTTTCCCTAAAAAAATCATTTAAATCTTTGGATGATGCATGTTTTTCTGCAGCAATATATTTTAAAAACTACAATTTAAAATCTACATATTAATTTTAGTAGCAATTAATCTACAAATCAATCATACTCTAAATCAAAGATATCACCAAAATATTCAGTTGATATAATAATTATAAAATAAAAATATATTAAAAAGAGATTACAAAACAATTTAGGTGATAAAGTTTAAACATTTTTAGCAATTTAAAATTTTCATAGGACATGAGAGTCATTATTTGGCGGTGGTTGTCGTGGTGCAATAGCTTAATATTCCTCTTTTTCTAACGCAAAACTGTTTGTGCGGAATTTTTGATATCTAGATTCATCTTTATGATCGTTGAGGAAAATTGTCTATTGAAAATAAATAAATCTGCACCATAAAAACGCTCTAAGGTCTCTTGAGACATCGATGTATGTCACTTGATGACATTGTGACGATTAAAAATGTCCTTTTAATTTAGAAAAGAGTAATTATTGAGTGAATTAGTCTCTAAAAATGAATTGTGTTTTTATCGATTTCATACATTCAATCGCTTATCTTGTTTTTGGTACTCATTTTACGTTGAAACGAAAATCATATTTATGAATTTTACTTTTGGGGTCGGATACCGGATCGCCAAAACCCAAGGTGGTAACTCTATCACTTGGCCGTATTCTATAGAAGCCATATTTTTTTTTGTCATCTGGTAATATTAATTTTCAACTTTTGAAGTACACTGAGCCTGCGGACAAAGAAAAGTCCCCGGAGACGAAGCCGACCGAACATACAGATTCGTCAGAGACAAAGCCCAAAAAAGGGACACTAGCAAATTACAAACACCAAATAGCCAAATACATAGAGAAAATCCAAAACAGAGACCGAACTTAAAAACAGTGATTCAATCCAAAGCTATAACATGAACCCTATCCATCTTCTATTCTCCCGGAGAAAGCCTCTGAAAGCTAATTACCGAGGGCTCCATAACCGGAAGACCCAAAGATAACGGAAACCTCCTATAGAGAATAAGTACTACCTCTCAAAGCAGAGCACAAGGCTTCGTAATCCGACAAGAGGCTTCAAATAGAGAACTTGAAGCTAACTTCCAAATACGGCGATGTCGACCAACGACTGAGAAATGCCTCAATAGAAACCTTAAGATAAACCAGATTTCGAACAAATCTATAAAGTAGAGACAAGGAGCGAATACGCACCCACCGGAGGGAGTCGGTCTCAGTAAATCGAGAGAGACAAACAAACGAGACCGGCGAGGCACCTGGGAAATCTCCAAAGAAGAAGACAAGACGGATGTAGGAGAAGATGAGAAGCGAGACAAATTAAAACACCAAAACCCTTTCCCTCAATGGATATAACCCAACCGAGAAGAAAGCAACAGACACAGGAAGACAAAAGAGCCATCAGAAGTGTGCTTTAACGGAGGCACCATGGACGGAGAGACGGACCACGAAGGTCGAAGGCAAGTGAAGCAGAGACGAAGCCGAGCTGCACCAAAGACCACCGGATCCGTCGCCTCCAACACCATCGATCTAGCTCCAACCAGATCTGACAACCTAAAAGCAAGAGCACCTCTCGATGGCATCTTCCTTCACAACATCACCACACAGCGCAGAAAGAGAATCTAGAAACAAAAGGACCGGTATCGGCGCTAACAAAGCCGCCGTGCCGGTCACCCAACGTAAACGACGGTGAAGAAGACTTTCGGTCTTGGCGGCTAGGGCGCACTCTAGAGAGAAACTTCTCTAATGATGTTTTCTACAGAAGCCATATATCCCACACAAAAATCACCACCTCTATAATAATATATGTATCTTTTATTTTTTCATATATTGTTTTTTCCCTAAAAACATCATTTAAATCTTTGGATGATGCATATTTTTTCTGCAGCAATATCTTTTAAAAACTACAATTTAAAATCTACATACTAATTTTGATAGCAATTAATCTACAAATCAATCATACTCTAAATCAAAGATATCACCACAATATTCAGTTGATATAATAATTATAAGAATAAAGTATATTAAAAAAGAGATTACAAAAAAAATTAGGTGATAAAGTTTTAATTTTTTTAGCAATTTAAAATTTTTATAGGACATGATGAGAGTCTTTATTTGGCGGTGGTTGTCGTGGTGCAATAGCTTAATACTCTTTTTTTTCTAACGCAAAACTGTTTGTGCGGAATTTTTGATATCTAGATTCATCTTTATGATCGTTGAGGAGAATTATCCATTGAGAATAAATAAACCTGCACCATAAAAACGCGTTAAGGTCTCTTGAGACATCGATGTGTGTCATTTGATGACATTGTGATGATTAAAAAATATCTTTTTAATTTAGAAAAGGGTAATTATTGAGTGGTTTAATCTCTTAAAATGAATTGTGTTTTTATCGATTGAATATAAGTACTTATTTTACGTTGAAACAAAAATCATATTTATAGATTTTACTTTTCTATGGGGTGGATACGGGATCGCCAAAACCCAAGGTGATAAATCTATCACTTGGCGGTATTCTACAGAAGCTATAGCTCATAGGTTTGGCATGACTAGCCGACTTAAAGCACTGTACTGAAGCAAGCATGTCCGAGTCATGAAATCCATACGGTTTCAAGAGGCATGTATGTCATATCCTATTGCATACCCATTCTTTGTTAAATAATACTAAATGCGAGCTACTGCTGTATTTAACAGATAGAAGAATTCCAGGATAATCCAGATACGAAAGGACAATTCATCGGGCGATTCTTATTGGTTTAACATCGCTAATACATGGTAAATGAAATCTACCCCTGTTTGTGAACTAAATAAATTCAATTTTCATAATTGTAGATTTTTAGTAAAATTTAAAGACAATGGGGTGATTGGTAAGGACTTTAACTATTAACTGTTACTTTTTTTTTTTTTTTTTAATTGTTGTAGAGAATTTAACTTTATAAAAAGTTGGTTGTAACTTTAAAAAACAAAAGTCAGATTTTGTAGGCTTAAAAAAAAACTAACGAAACAAGAACAAAATTTAAAGAAAATGGCTGTGAGATTCTTTAAGAGAAATTTTAGGACTTTAGAGACTTTTAAATAAAAAAAGTTTGATTAGATAAATTGTGACTTTAATAACTTTAATTTTTTTAAAAGTCTTTACAGTTCAATTGCCAATCACCCCCAATATTTTTAAAAATACTGCAAAGGAAGAAACTACGAAGTATAATTGGTAAAAACTATATTAAAATTTTACTTGGTTGAATTTTTTTTTACACCATTTGATTTACCAATCATATTTTTAAAAACGGTTGGTAAATTCCAAAAAAAATTCACCGTCTCTACACTCATATATTCTTATTCATTCCGATATTGCCCTTTTCCCTAAAATTAATCATTTAAAATTTGTGGATGATGTCTATATATTTTTTTTAATTTAAAAAAAACTACAATTTATATATTTTTGAACAACAACTTTTTTTTTAAAACAACTACAAATTATAAATCTACAGACAGATATCACCCAAATATTTTATTGATATTTAATTTTTTTTTTTATAAGTAGGTGAATCGAAAAGAAAAAAAAAATTATATTTATATTTATTTTATTTAGGTGATAAATTTGAAACATTTTTAGTGAGATTATCTAAATCAAAATAATATCGTAAAGTTTTTAGGCTCTAATTATCAAAAAAAAAAAAAACATTAATGTGTCTTACACCAATGAGAAGTCACCGCGTGTAGTCCACGCGAGTCTTTTAGTTGAAATGCATCGTGACTTTGACTGTACCAAGTCGTATTGGAATATTTTGCGACTATTTAATGTGCATGGGAAGAAGAAACTTGAGAAGATGAAGATGAAGAAGAACAAGTAGTGCAATTTAGGAATTTGAGTTTTATTTCAAACGTATTATCATTAACCTTTTTTTTCCTCTCTCTCTCTGCAATTAATCAGTCTTATTTACCTTAATCACGCCTTCTCCATTAACTCCTAAATCCTCTTTTTAATTATCTCCTTTCCTTTTTATTTCCCTTCGTATTAATTTCCCCCAAACCCAGAAAAAAAAGAGGTCTCTTTGTTTTCTTCCTAATATATATATTTCACTTTTTTTTTTTCCTTTGATTTTTCAGCTTCTTCTTTCCATAGTCATGGATGCGTTTCGGGTAAGCACAAACGGCGAACGCGGCGGATGGGAAAAGGAGAATCCGGCGGTGTCTCCGTCGCAACCGCAGATGCAGTCATCGTCTTCTCAGCTTCTTCAACCGGAGAGTCAAAGAGTCGACGAACAGCTATTTGGTTTCCCGAGTGAGTATTCACTAGGCGTTGATTTACAAACCCTAGAATCTTCTTTTGGTAGACTTTCCGTCTTCGATTCAAGCGCTCGTCAGCAATATCCGGTACTTGATAATCATCGTCGGAGCAATCGATCGTTAC
Source organism: Pseudoturritis turrita (assembly GCA_900406555.1). Taxonomy (NCBI): domain Eukaryota; kingdom Viridiplantae; phylum Streptophyta; class Magnoliopsida; order Brassicales; family Brassicaceae; genus Pseudoturritis; species Pseudoturritis turrita. The sequence continues at coordinate 1,020,120 of OVBL01000343.1, forward strand.
CACTCGACAATCAGGGGATCAATGGCGGTGGTGGTGGTTACTGGTTTCCTCCGAATGCTCACCGTGAAATTGCAGAGCCGCAACAGATTAATCATCAGTCGCAGAGATTGTCGTTCCAGAATGGTTGTGTTAATGGATCGTTTGGGTACGATGCTAATGTGGGTCAAACTAGTAGTAATCAGATGCTTAGCAATGGTTTCCTGAACGGGAATTTGCGAGACGTTCCTTATCTTTCAAGAAATAGTTTCTTAGATCAGAGCCCTTGGGACTCCACGAATGGCTATGGGTCTTCAGGAATCAACAATTCTTGGAGGAGCAACGAAGGTTTCGTTCATAATCTTGCTCTGCCTCCGTCTCTGGAGAACGCAAGGGGCTCGATAGTTTCGCTTGCTAAAGATCGAGTATCCTGTCAACAGCTGCAGAAGATCATCGCTGAGGGTTCGAGGGAGAGGATTGATATGATTTTCAAAGATGTCATCTTTCATATCTGTGACCTGATGGTGGACCCTTTTGGTCATCATGTCGTTCAGAAGCTTATTGAGAAGTGCAGCACTGAACAGATCACTCAGATTCTTGATATGGTCACTCAGCACCAGTTTCTATTTGTTAGAATATGCATTGACTCGCTCGGGTACACACTTCTGATTCTTGTTCAACTTTGATTCCGTTTGTGATATGATTATATGCATATATAGACTCTCAATTCTTTGGTTCTTGATCCTTTGATATGATCCCATTACTTTGTTCACCCTTTTGGTGGAACTTGATTTTGTAAAGTAGTCAGCTAATTAGGCATTAGGCTCGGTTTTTATTCTTTATCACATTGATCGTTTTAGTCTGGACTCCAGGATAAAGACAGATACTATGGTGTAACGAGTATTTTATTTTTGTTTGGTAATTGTCTTTGTTTTGGAGATATCAGAACTCGTGCGATACAATCGCTGTTGAGGTGTCTTCATTCTGAGGATCAAATTATGCGCATTGTGGAAGTTATAAGCATGGCAGCACTTACATTGACGAGGAGCAACAATGCTAAACATGTGATTCTGCAATGCTTCAACCAGTTTTCTGCCTCGCAGAATAGGGTAAGAGCATCTCATCCACACTCTGCTTCAGTTCTTGAAGCATTATGTTAAGATGGTTGGTTACCGATATGAAACCTTCTGCTAAACAAACTTGAAGTCTATCTATCTGCTGAATCTTTGCTTGCTTATACCATATAGTTGTAGAATATACTGTAGCAACTCCAAGTTGACGAATCAATTTAATGTTTCAGTTTGCTTCTAGTCAGTTCAGTTTGCAATGTCTGTATTCTTCAACTCATGATTTGCTTATAGAACTCATGACTGAACGTATTCTAGAATCTGTATGGTATATTTGTAGCAGGTCGAACCTCGGTAATTATATTTCTTGTGGTACAAGTTAAATGAGCCATGATAGACCCTGAATCATAATTTCCAAACATGTTTGATCTTCTTTGCTATTATTCTTCAGCAGAAACTTGGGATGACACTCTTTCTTTTGTCTTATGCTTTTACAGAATCTTCTTGAAGTTATCGCTCGCAATTGTTATCGAATAGCAACTGATCAACATGGCTGCTGCATGCTTCAGCAATGTCTTGGCATCAATTGTGATGAGCTAAAGAACCGTTTGATTGGCGAGATAATTGTTAATGCGTTGAAACTCTGCGTGGACTGCTACGGGTAACATGAGATGAAATCATACACAACCTGACAATCATGTTCTCTCTCTGATCCTCTTTTGTTTACTCACAAGTATGTTCTCCTTCAGAAACTACGTGGTGCAGTATGTAGTGGAGCTGGAAGATCACCATGTAACAAATGAGCTCGTGAAACAGCTGGTAGGACACTACGGATATCTCTCCCGCAACAAATATGGAAGTCATGCCGTACAGAAGTTCTTGAAAATAAACTATATCGACTCTAGATTGATTGTATGCGACCTGCTTAGAGAGATCGATACACTTCTTCTAGACCCATTTGGAAACTATGTCATTCAAACCGCATGGTTTGTGTCTAAGGTAATGAAAATTCTTTAATGATCTGTGGTCTGCCTAAGATATTTAGGCGAGATCATGAGAATCTTGTTTGGTGTTTGCAGGAGGATATGCGTCGCCTATTGTTGTGGCATATAAGGAATAACATTCAATTGATGAGTTGCAACAAGTTTGGGAGGAAAGTTTTGGAGAAACTTAATCTCCAGAGCTAAAGGTAAAAAGAAAGAGAATAAAGGAGAATGTGTTGCTTCATATAAGTGTTAGTGGCTCTGTTCTGATTGATTCAGTTTTTGTTGTCATTGGTTAGTATTTGATATAGTCATTGTTGATTTTTAGGGGAGGGTTTTGGGTTTTGTTAAATCATAGGTTTTTGTTAGACACAGCCAGACAATGTCCTCACCAAAACACACCATGTCTTGTCTTGAGATTTATGTTGTGTTGTGTTCTGAGCTTTCTCTATGTAAAAGATTTGACTATTTCTAATTTTAGATCAATAATAATGTTTGTTGTCTTTTTCTTCTTTTTCCATCAATGCTTACTTCGTTCAACTTCTTCAATTATGTTTTCTTTTTTTGGGTTAATTGAAGAGTTATAGGCCGAAACTCCTCTTAAGCAAGATTCAAACTAGTAAACCTAGATAACACATCATTTGGATGGATCTAAGTAGAACTACTAGACTAGGTACACTTGGTTTCTTCAATCATGTTTATCATCTTTGTTTCTCTTCTTTCCTTTTTCAATATTTTGATGAATTTTGTTCGGGAATGATTGAGCTTTTTAGGTTTTGATTGTTTCAAACAATATCGTGTTATGCTTCTGTGTATAAAACTATGTACTACAATTGTTCGACAATAATGCTAAAGTATTTTTTATTTTTTAATGCAAGTACATGTCAAATAGTAACTACCCACAAGAACACCATAAAATAATTTTCTTTTTAAATCCATAGACACGCTAACTTTAATTGTGACCAATTTTCCAAAATAAAAACAAAATTATTTTTAATTTCGAAATAATACAAAAATTTATGAGACATATATTTTGCGTCTTATGCATCAACCACTTACGATGTGACATATGAACTTCAAACCACGAGAAGATGTACCGAGGATCCGCATTCCAGACTAACCCAATGCAAACCGTTATTACCAAGCGAGAGAAGAGTTCGTGCATCTTTGCCATCATGCACAAGACAATTGATTGATGGCATAAGTCATGTGCTACTTATGAGAAATTACGAAAGACATCATTACACTAGCTAACCGATTACGCATGATTTGATAACGTTTTAGAGATCTAATTGCGTCGAACATAACCCGCACACGACTCATGCAGAAGCCTGACAAATAGACGGTAAATTTGTGATATGACTTGGTAAAATGGTATCCAAATTCATTTAGGATAAATTATATAGATATCTCATTAGACACATCATAAAACATCTCAAATATCTTTTAAAGGATATTGACTCCCCAAAAAACGCCTTAAAACATATAAAAATAACCTAAAATTTTTGGTCGAGACCATCCATCAACGGTCTAAGTTCTGATGTAACCTATGTCCATCCAGCTGGAATTTGAGCTGACCAGTCCATGCAGCTGGATCAATATTCGATCAATTCATCCAATTGACTTAAGCTATCGGTCAGCCTAGCTAACTACTCATCCAGCTCGTCTAGTTACTTAAAGCTAGTTCAACTCATCCATTTGATCTCATTTTACTCGGCTAAGTTCATATGATTTATTTCTCGATTTTAACTAAGTCATTCCAATCTAAGTTTTAGCCATTTGAACCATCCCTCGCTACTTTGCTAAGTTTTTTTTTTTTTAAATTCTTCTTTGATCAAGACGTCCATTGATAATTTACGTGATCCAAACTAGATCCTTCGATTTAACATTTGGATTCCCTTTTCCATTTTCTCGGTGCACCTGACAATCCAATACATTGTTCTAATGTTAACTTATTTATTGGTCATTCTTTGATCATGATATAGTTTTCTCCGAAACAAATTGATCCTATGGTCCGAAATCGTGCCTCAAGCATTCATGATTCATACCCAACTCTAGCCTCGGCTATGCTCTAATTCTGGTTTGTAACAAGTCTCTCCTGATTTCCACAACAAGCACCGTCATTGACAGTCGAATTCCGTCTCACCGTCTCCGTCTAAGGATGACTCTCCCACAAAAAAATGATCAACATGGTTCCTTAGATTTCTGTTTCACTGGGTTCTAATATTTGACCTGCTAATTGTTTAGATTATTATTGGGCTTGACCCAAAATACTATGACCAGGGTTGGTATAGAAAATGTTTTCTTTCTCCCGCATTTAAATTTGAAAAAGATTCTAAAGAAAAAAAACCAAATTGATCATATGTTCCTACAATGGGATGCATATGTTACATTGTGCCCATGTACTATCTATAGATATTAGTTTCCAAAAGTGTAACCGAAATGGACTAGGAACTTGTTTAGCCTATGTGACTACGAGGATTACAAAATCGTCTTGATTTCAAGACCGACAAATCCAGATTCACGAAGAAACGGTGTATGGCGGAATTGAGTTTGACTTTGACAAAAAGGGGTATATTAATACCATACTCACTGGACAATAATATATTCCTCACTCCTCACATTACATTCCCATTAAGATTTAAGTTAGATTTTTCGAGAATGGATTGAAACCTAAACGAATATGATGAAAATGACATGAAAGCTAGTCTAAATTTTTGTTTTCTTTTGAAAACATTTTAATATTAAAAAAAATATATTGATCGGTGACACTAACAAAATTTTTTGGCCGTTGTTTATAATAATATTTGGAAATCATGCTCATCAACAACATCAATAATAGGATCATCGAAATCGATAGCTTTTCCTGTTTGTAGATTTCAATATCTGAAATTTCGAATAAAAACAGTACAGTGCAAGACGGACGATATTTTTGCGAGATATCAATAATACTTTTGTATTTTGTATTTTTTTTGAAGTCCAACGCGTTTAATCGATCTTAATCCTAAGAAGGTAAGAGTGATTCGTTGACTTCACCAGACTTGTTAAACTGCTACGTGACATTACATTATTCGTCGTTAGAAGAAGCACCAAAAATGAAAAATAAAAATAAAAAATTAATATCGAAATCATGAAACCACCGTGACCATTTCATTCTCTCATCTCTCTTTTTCTCTTCGCTGTTCCTTCGACGACGAAGGATCTACGACGGAGCCACGGTGGAGTTTACTCCCCCTCCGTCGCCACCGGCGTTATTGTATTGAATCTACCGATCTCCTTAATCCCCCCCCCCACCTATGGATCGAGCTTCTCTCCTCCTCCTCTTCACCATCTGTATATTCTTCGATCTGAGCGCCGCTAAAACTCCCGATGAGCTCGATTTAGCAGCCCAGTCGCGGATGATTTTCCCGCTCAGCTACTCTTCCTTGCCGCCGCGAGTCGAGGATTTTCGCCGCCGTCGTCTACATCAATCTCAGCTCCCTAACGCTCACATGAAGCTCTACGATGACCTCCTCTCCAACGGGTTGACTTTTCTTTTTCTTTTTCTTCACTCTTTCCAATAATTAGGAATTAGTTTTATGATCTACACGATGCTGATTTTACAGGAAATCGTGAAAAAAATATTCTGGGTTTTGCTCATATCTTATGCAGCTACTACACGACTCGATTATGGATAGGGACACCACCACAAGAATTCGCTTTGATTGTAGATACTGGAAGTACTGTCACTTACGTACCCTGCTCCACCTGTAAGCGGTGCGGCAAGCATCAGGTGATTAACCTCTACTTAGTTTACTCGGCCATTTCTGTCAGATGTTAACTTCAAATTCTTGGAATTTGATATGGTCGATTTGGTCTCCCAGGATATGGATGAATAATAGATGATCCTCAAGAAGTAACTTATGATATAGTTATTGTGCCATCTTCTGCTTGTAGTGTCTTTAGAGGAAACATGGTAGATCTATTAAGTTTCAGTCGTTCTGTGATTAAGGTGTAAGCTGAGTGTTTAGTTGTTTGATTTTCTCTTTTTTGAATGAGTTTGCTGTGAGTTCACTGGAGTTGTGTTTCTTTTCTACATATTATGCTTTTCCTTTTTGTGATTAGGCTTGGAAATGGTTGTTGGTTTGTAGCATCATTGCCTGAGGGATTTTCTTATTACCGTTTCAGGATCCAAAGTTCCAACCTGAGTTATCTAGTAGCTACCAGGCTTTGAAATGCAATCCTGACTGTAATTGTGATGACGAGGGGAAATTATGCGTCTATGAAAGACGATATGCTGAGATGAGCTCCAGTAGTGGGGTTCTAAGTGAGGATTTGATATCTTTTGGCAACGAGAGCCAACTTGCTCCACAACGTGCTGTTTTTGGATGCGAGAATGTAGAAACAGGCGACCTTTTCAGCCAACGTGCTGATGGTATAATGGGCTTGGGCCGTGGTAAGCTCAGTATTGTTGATCAGCTTGTTGACAAGGGTGTCATCGAGGACTCTTTTTCGTTGTGTTATGGAGGAATGGAAGTTGGGGGTGGTGCTATGGTACTTGGTAAAATATCTCCTCCTGCTGGAATGGTGTTTTCTCATTCAGATCCTTTCCGCAGGTAGAGTAACTTCATAAATTTGCAGTTTGTTTGTATTTGAAAACTGAGAGTAGATTTCGAGCTTCTCACACATCACTGTAGTTTCGGGTGTTTGCAGTCCATATTATAATATTGACCTGAAACAAATGCATGTTGCTGGCAAGTCTCTGAAGCTAAACCCCAAGGTCTTTAATGGAAAGCATGGAACCGTCTTGGATAGTGGAACAACATATGCTTATTTTCCAAAGGAAGCGTTTAATGCCATAAAGGATGCGGTAAGATATCTTAAGTCCTATAAATGTTAAAAGTTCATATGTCAGCTCTTTTCTCTTCACGAGTCTCCACATGGTTTTTTTCTCTCTCTCTAAAGCATTAGTTTTAACAGCTTCCTGTTTATGTTATTCTGTATCTGAGAGTACAAGACATGCTTTGCAATCCATCAGACATTAAGAACTGATACTCTGTTAGTAAGTTGGTAGAGCTACGTAAATATTGCTATCATGCCCATCAATGGATGACCTTCAGCAAAACATGTACTTTTATTAGCTTAGAATATAATCTGTCAGAGAGAATTGCTGATGTTACTTCCTTGTAAATCCCAAGTGATTATGTCATATTGCAGGTCATCAAGGAAATTCCATCTCTCAAACGGATCCATGGTCCAGACGCAAATTATGATGATATTTGTTTCTCTGGTGCTGGAAGGTTTGTTTAAACCACAATATTACGGGACTTCAAATTATTTGTTGTCTTAAGGATACTATTTTTGGATGCCGTTCAGGGATGTGGCTGAGATACACAGTTTTTTTCCCGAGATCGCTATGGAATTCGGCAATGGTCAGAAACTGATTCTTTCTCCCGAGAACTACTTATTCAGGGTAATAACTTGGTAAAGTAAAATGGCTTCATCCTTTTTCTTTTAAGTTACGTGTTTGATCCTTTGAGCAAGTATTAACAGTTTCTTATTGAAACGAAAGTTTTATAACAGTTTCATTTTTCTCCCTGACATGCTTTATAGCACACTAAAGTTAGAGGCGCATACTGCCTTGGAATATTTCCTGATAGAGACTCAACAACACTCCTAGGAGGTAGTGGATGCAGACTAACTTTACATATCTTGCATGCATTCCTGTTTTCCATGAAAGCATATATATTATGTATTTAAGTTTCAAAGCAGAGAATAAGTTTTCCACTCTTTGTTCAATCAAGTTCAATTTCTATGTTGGATTTTGCTTTCATGTAACAAGTATAAACTTGGTATTTTTAAACATTTGGATCAGGAATTGTTGTCCGCAATACTCTTGTCACTTATGACCGTGAAAATGACAAGCTTGGGTTTCTGAAGACCAACTGTTCTGATCTATGGAGGAGACTGGCGGCACCGGATTCTCCGGCACCTACTTCATCAGTTTCTCCAAATAAAAGTTCTCATATATCTCCAAGCCCCGCTTCGAGCGAGTCTCCCCTGGCTGATCTTCCCGGTAGTTTAGCCTTTTATGTTACTATTTATATCTTTCATAGCATGTTCTGAATAATAATCCAAAAGTTTGGTGAATCGAAACACTTCCTGGGCATCCTATTTTGCTAAAATCTTTTTGCAAGACTCTTTACCCGCCTTGATAGTCTGGTTTTCTGGCGATAAAAAAGTAAAATTACTCCTAGCATTAGCAATCCATTTGAAAGAAATTGGTTGTTATTATTACTCAGAACACTGTCATTGGCTACATCAGATTTTCTTTTTCTTTTCTATTTTGGTGTTAACCTGTTATTGGCTATATCTTACAATTACAAACATGAAGGTGTTTTCCGGATTGGGGTTATCACCTTCGAAGTGTCAATCAGTGTGAAAAATTCTTCAGTGAAGCCCAAGTTCTCAGAGATCGCTGATTTCATTGCCCATGAGTTAGAAATTAAAAGTTCACAGGCAAGCATAGACATTCATTTGGTACTAGTTGTGTTAACCGATGTGCTTTTTGTTGTGATTAAATAATCTCAATGGCTCTTCTTGTTATTAGGTTCGCTTGCTGAATTTCTCGTCCAGCGGAAATGAGTATCGCCTGAAATGGGGAGTCTTTCCCCCACAATCTTCCGAGTACATTTCCAATAATACGGCATTGGTAGTTCTCCTTTTCCTTAGAAATGATGGTTTATGATCATAGTTTTGTCTAGGTATCTTTGGTGATGCGGTGATAAAAGGATGTGAGAGTTGTGCTTTTTACGTGATTGCAGAACATAATGTTGCTTCTGAAGGAAAACAGATTGCGCCTACCTGGGCAATTTGGAAGCTACAAGTTGCTAGAATGGAAGGCTGAGCAAAAGAAGAAACCGTATGTTTCCTTGCCCTCTATATATATAGTAGATTTGATCTATTACGGGGTCTGATGTGGTTGTGTTGGGGCAGGAGCTGGTGGGAGAAGCACTTAGTTGGAGTGGTGGCGGGAGGGATGATCTCGTTGATGGTTACTTCAGTGATGATCAAACTTGCATTGGTGTGGAGACGGAGACAGCAAGAAGAAGCTACTTATGAGCCTGTAAGTGCTGCTGTTAAAGAACAAGAACTTCAGCCTCTCTCCTCTGAAACATCTAATGCTTGAGTTGAATTTGAGCCTCCCCATCACTCATAGAGTCTCTCTCTCTCTCTCTCTCTCTCTCTCTCTATATATATATATATTTATGTGATTTGATAGAAAGAAATTAAACCCCAGAATTATTCAGGAAACAAGATTCATCAAACTAAAGATACTTTGATTTCAAGTAAATTGTTGTACTTAACCATACTTTGATGTAAAAGGAAGAAAGAAAAGAGAAAAATGGTTGGAATCCTTTCTCTTGCTTAGGATTTTACGAGGGTTTTGTGTGAGACAAAAGCTACTCAATCAAACTCACACTTCTAAACTTGGATGAATCAAAACTTGGAATATAAAACGGTTAAACATTAGCATCTTGATTTATAGATTATCATATATTTCAAATTTGATTTTTTAATTTTAATTAGTAGAAAGCGTAAATGATATTTTTGGGTTATATTGGATAAGAAGAGTCTGTTAGGTGGTAATCCTAGATTAACGTTTTTCAACTTCTAGAAGTAGTAGTAGTCTATAAAACCATCGCGGTTACAAAAATGGGAAAAGAAAAGGACAAAGAAGGGTTACATATAATTTAAATTATATTCATCGTTGTCCTTGATTCATCCCCCCCATAATCTCGTATAAGTTAAATCCATGGGATGTTCTTTATTACCAATTCCAATGCATAGAAATGGCACACATTTGTTGACAAAAATTACATAACATAAAAGAAACTCCCATTTCACTTCATCCAATGCATCGATCATATTTTACTTCTACTTTCTACTTGATCTTTCCACGTACGTTAGAATGGTAAAAAGGTTTAAGAAAAAATATATCAACCTTATAAAATTAGTAATAGAATATCAATTTTTTTTCTCAACTTATTGTCAACATGTTGTCTTTTTAATAGTAAGAACATTTAGTAAGGATTAGGAACCCAATCCGGAGCACTGGTAAAATAAGAAAATTGGAGTCAAGTAAAAAAAAATTGGTTGAGAAAATTGGTCCTTAATATGAGAATTCATAAAGAATACTACGTTTTACGACGTTAACAATGTTACAAAAACAAACGTAATTTAAAGAAAAAAAAATCAGCCCAAAAGTCTCGATATTAACCCTGAAGTTTCATGCAATCTCTCATAGATAGAGAGAGAGAGAGAGAGAGAGAGAGAGAGAGAGAGAGAGAGAGAGAGAGAGAGAGAGAGAGAGAGAGAGAGAGAGAGAGAGAGCAATTAGATAATTTTTGAATTAGAGTTTAAATGGAATTTAAATATTGTGACAATTATATATATATTTTTTGGAATTTTTTCTTTGTTAAAAAAACAATGTATGTCATTTACGTGATACAAAATAACTTATAATTGGTGATACCATGTGTTGAGAAAAAATAATTAATAACTTTGACGGTTGCTGGTCAATAGTTTGGTGTTGTTCTTGTCGATTACAGGAAATTTTTTGAAGATAGGTTTGCCACTAGGGTCGAAGCATCTTTTTAAATACAAAAAGAAGATTGGTTTTGTTTTTTTGTCCTTCAGTTTGCCATTTGAAGAAAAAACACGATTTAATTAGGGTTTTGTCATCTGTTTTTCTGCAAATATTGTCCAAAATTATATCATCTCAGCAAAGAACCCTTAATTTTAATCATGTAAAACAATTTCAAAATCTTGGTAAACAATTATTTAACATAATTTTGCAGTCTAGTTGGTAGCAAGTCGCCTTACAAATGCAATTCTGTCGTTATATACATAGATTATCAATTTACAGAAACCAATATACTACTAGAAACGTAACGAACCATTCAATTTTTTAATTTTTTTTTAATTGTATATATAAAAAGGACCATTTACATTTCACTTTCTCATGCGGCCGCTAGATGTCATCACATCACTAGGCCACTTTAGTTCACTTTTTTAAATAAACAAAAAAACCCACTTTGATCATCTGCATATCTACCTGGATCACATAGAAACCCTATTTCCCCTTTTTTTGTTTTAAACCTTCTTTAATCAGCAAGAGCAGCCAAAAGACCAAGCAAATCTCAGATCTCGCATGGACCACTTCTCTTGCAGGACTACAAACAAGATGGCGAGGACCCACGTTGTTGTCGGTTTCAGACCGTGCTGTTTCTTCTGTGTCATGGAAGAAAAAGACCCTTGTGTTAGAAAAGCATGTCTAGAGTTAGCTCTCAGAGATATGCACATGACAAGAGACGACACAGAGCTCGCTCTCACACTCAGTTTCATCTGGAGATTCGCCATGGCCGACCCGGAAAACCCCGAGTTACCGTCTCTGGGTGTCTTCGAGTGCATGACGAGGTTGCTCAAGAAAGGTCTTGAGGATGTAGAATGGGTAATGACTGGCCAAAATGTGTATGTTCCTTACTATGCTGCTCATATCATTGGATCTTACACCATGAAGAAACCTGAGTTTGCTGCGAAAGCTGTGGAGTCTGGGGTCATAGCTCCATTGCTTGAGCTTATGAGAGGAAAGATGAGTTGGGTCGAGCAAAGAGTCGTGGTCAGGGCGTTAGGTCACTTGGCGAGCTACGAGACGACGTTTGAAGCCGTGGCTGCTTACGAGGATGAAGTGGTGAGATTAGCCATGGAGATTGCAACGACGTGTGTTGATGTTGTCTACGAAGAGTTTGTGAGTGTTCAAGAAAGAGGAAGAGTGAGGTATCACAGTGAGTTGCTTACCAGAGGACTTGGAGGGTTAGAGATGGAAGACCGAAAAGCCGAGGAATGGGCAAGCCAGCTCCAATGCTGGTCACTCCATTTACTCAATTGCTTTGCTTACAAGCAAAGGTCTATTCCCCTTATTTGCAACAAAACCTTTCTTAAGGAGCTTAGCCAAATGTGGGGTGGATTGGTTAACCACACCTCTCCCGCAGGCATCGGGCTAGTCCGAATTCTGTGTTATAGTAAACAAGGGCGAGGGCATGTCTCCGGATCGAGAGAAATGATATTGAGTCTATGCAATCTCTCCCGGTCTTCTGATGATTGGCAATACATGGGTATAGATTGTCTTTTGCTGCTTCTAAAAGACCAAGAAACAAGGTACAAAGTCTTAGAGACATCATTGTTTTACCTATTAGACCTAGTTGAACTTAAAGCCCTTAACGATAGACCAAACCTAGGTGATAGAATAACTAGGGTTCTTCTAATGCATTACAACACGAAGAAAGGTTGTGTTTACACTAACAAGGCCCAAAAGGCTTTGAAAGAACTATGGAGGATTAAAGTAGAGAGGAAAAAGAGGGAGAGAAAGTTGATGAGTGATAATCAAGAAAAGCTAACAGAGACAAGTGTTCTAGTGAGTTTGATTAAGCAGCAAGCAAACCAATTGCTTTGTGTAGGAGACATAGAGGGAGCTATGAAATGCTACAACGAAGCCATAAGCTTGTGTCCTTTGAAACTTAGGAGAAAGAGAATGATTCTATATAGCGATAGAGGAGAGTGTTACTTACTTCTTGGAGATGTTGATGCGGCCATAAGTGATTGCACAAGAGCTCTTTGCTTGTCGGAACCTGTGAACTCACACGGTAAGAGTCTTTGGACAAGGTCAAGAGCTTATGACATTAAAGGGCTTTCAAGAGAAAGCTTGATGGACTGTATCATGTTCGTCAATGGCCGCTGCTTCCGTGGCAAAATCCCTTACTACGCTACTCAAATGATCAGCAAACAGATGGAGGCCACGTGGCTGTTTGAAGAGGCTAGAGCTTCGAGGGTTCTTCAACAGATGATGCTCAAGGAGAAGAATCACTTCACCGGTATATTCGATTTCCTGTACATATATGTGTGTGAATATAAGTTTTTGGATCTTTCATAGATGAACTTTTTTCAAATTTCACATTGTATTTCTCTCTTAAGGCTTGTCAACGATCACAGAAGAACCAGGGAAGAAGAAAGATGGAATGATGATGCAAAGGAAGAAACCTGATCCCTTGGATTTTGATTAATTTATGTAGCATTATTCTATCTCATAAACGAGTTTGTTTCTTCTATTTAATTAAGAAAGATTTGTACTTTTGTGATGGATAAGTATCGGATTTTTAAAGAGTTTATAAGCATTTAGTCTTTGGAGTTACTTTTAGATTATTGTTTGCAACTAATATTAGTGTGGCAATTCTCTCCTATATATGAGTTTTCTTCTTAATTAGTCTATCCTTATAATTTGAAATGGATTATTTGTATAGTGATAAGATCGAATCCTGAAATATTCTGAATACGTACAAACCCTATAAACAGTTGTATGATGTCCAAAAAAAAAAAAAGTTGTATTTGAAATTCTTGTGTTTCGATATATTTATGGATTCTTACAAGTTACAACGTTGTTTTGTTGGCATTGGATGAAGTGGAAATGAATATTTAATGTGTAGAAGGTGGGGAGGACCACAAAACCACATTAAGGTCCGCGTGATCTTTTTTTGTTTTGTTTTTTTATATCCATTCTTTTCCTTGATTATTTGATTTACGAGTGAAATTAAATGATTAAATAGATTGACGAATCGATTTTAACATATACAATTTTTAATATTAAACGTATATAACAAAGCATATAATTTCTAATATCAATAAACGTACAAAATGATATATATTGTGTATAAATGTAATAAAGTTAAATAGTTTTGATCAAGTATATGTTAATACCATTAATTTTAATATTTTTATATGTAAAATTGATTAAAAATATACAAATGTTATTTATTTCAATATTTTTTAAATGTAAAATTGATATTCATTTTTTCCGTCTAAATTGATCTTCATAATAACAAAAAATTTGTTAATATATCATAAAAATTTTAAAATAGATATGGCAAGTCTAAAATATTATATTTAGTTGTGCTTAAATTTGTAAAAAATATATTAATGAGCTTATCTTATAAAATTAATGAGAATATGTAGAGATTTTCACCATGGCATATATTTTTAATTGAAATATTTTGATTGATTAAAATTAAATGATCTGTCTCTTAAATTGCTAATTAAATAACGATTTTTTTTTTTGTAATATCTCCTCTATTAATATATATCGGATATTTGGTTAGAGTTTTCGTATATCATTTGGACTAAAACTCTATATTTTACTAATTCATTTACAAAGAATTTTAGTTAAATTAAATAATCATATTTCCCTTGTTGGTGCCAGTTTTGAGTTGACTGTCCGACATCCGAAACAACTGTTTCCAGTCCATTCCCCAGTCGAGACACGGAGATCCGCTTTCGCTGCTAACACAGCTCGAACAGTCCGATGACAATCATTTCCCTAAAATTACAAATTCATTTACCAGAGCTATTGAAAGATAATTGATGCGGTTGGAAACTATTTTAACATTTTTTTTTTGGCATTTTATATCATTTGAAATGGTTGATTGTCATTTTTCTCTCTTCGTATGAGCGATTAGACATTCCGAACAACACTCCAATCATATAATATGTAAACTGTTTTTTTAAGTTATTGAAATATAACTATATATCTATATACATCATGTCTGGTTTGAATTCGAGTGGTGACTTAATGCACCAACACAAATCATTAAGATAAACACTATGGTTGATATTTTCAAAATAAATAGCATTTCAAAAATGTTATATTACAAAAGGATTTTTTTTTTTTAATAACCGAGAGATTTCGGGCCGATCCGACTAATTTTTTCAGGATGAATGTAGCTGTCGAATAGCCCACTCATCATGTTTTCTAATGGGCCTAAAACTTGGCACCATTTCGACTTGATAAGTGGGGATGAAAGTGTTTCCATTAAGAATAGAACAATTTTATAATCAAACAACTTCGAATCTTTCCAGTAATAATGGTAAAACAATTCAACTTCGAATCTTCCAAGTGTTGGTTTCATTATCTAATGGTTTATTTAAAATTTTGCAACCGGTAAACAAAATAGAAGATTTAATCAAGAAGATGATCGTCTCTGAAGACTATTGATTCGCACTCTACCTCGAAGAACAAAAAGTACATTTATATTTCTTCTCTGCAAATATGTTTAGAGTGCAATCAAAACTTGGATTACTCTGATACCGTTTGTAAAATTTTATGATCGATTTTCTTTTTTAACTTAACGCAGAGAATTTGATCACCGAGTTCCCGGCTTCTAACCTGTACATTTCGGATGGAAACCGCTTCCCATAACTTTTACTATCAAGCAAATGATTTACGCAAATCTTCGTCTAAGCGCGTTTTCTTTATGTTTTAGGTGACAACAAAATGAAGTCACAATAAAAAAGAAAAAAGATAAAAAAAAAACTCTATCACACAAAGACATCACTCGAACTTCTCTTTGCTCTATGTTTATTCTCTTACGACGATCTCTCTTTATTCTCTCTGGGCTCTTTTTCTGTTTTATTAGGTTTTGTCTTCTTTGAATCCTTGTTCTTCCTTTTATAATGATCTATCGTCTCACTGTTTCCTTTTTTTTTCTTGTAACGAAAAGCCAAAACAAGACCGACTAATAGCAAATTTCATTTTGCTATTTGGACATTAACTTGATTGAGTTCATCTGATGCATTTAGAAAAATCCAGGCCCATTTTCTGGCCCAACTAAAGAAGAAGTCCACAGTACCATCCCGCTCTTCTCTGAGGTCAATGGACGGTGGAATATAAACCCTAAACCCAAATCTTTTATAAATCTCCAGAAGAAAAACCCTAAAGATCTAAAACCTCTGTCGAAACAATTCTCAAGAGGGTATATTCCAATTTCAGAGAAGTGAGAGTAGTCGTCACGAAGGAGGAAGGAAAGAAAAATGATCCGTGGTATCATACAATCCTCCTCTAAGGTATTTTTATTTCATCTCTAAATTTCACATACAGATCATAAATACAATACCTTAATCGTTGAAGATGCACACATATATACGCAATAGGGGTTAATTAGGGTTGTTTCGATTGGCTGATTTCCTCAAACTCTTTGTTATTTCTAGATTATGTAAACGTTTTGGCAAACATAAAGATTGCTAATTGATATGATTTGATTTCATTCGATTCTTATCTTCCTATAAATATTCAGATTTGTACGAGAAGGACGACCGCTACATCTATGTTATCGGTGGGTAGCTTGAGATCCTTTGCTGATGTTAGTGAAATCAACAAGAACAAGAACAAGAAATAAACTGAAAATGATCAATCTGAGCTGAAATATGCGGCGAAATCAGCTATACTTGATGCTGAAAGATGTATCATCGATCACAAGAGGATGGTCAGAGACATCGGTCTAAGAATGACTCATCTAGAAAAAGCCATGGAGTCAGAAGACATTCCACAAATCTTAGCTGCGGTTGAAGACTTGAAGAAGAGTCGATCTCGTCTTCAATGAATCATCATCAAGAAAGGAGGTTACTTTCCCAACTGAATTGACCGCTTTGCTTCTGCAAAGATTTGGTGGTAAATCCTCTGTTTGGATGGGACGAAATCTAAGGATTTTACAAATGAAGATGCTGAACATGGAAGTCGACTCGCACCGCTTTTCTGACGAGTTTGCAAATTTAACTTTAGCAATGACGATTGTTTCAACTATCGTTTTAAGTTTGGTGGCCTTTTGTTACTTGAAGCATGAAATTTACATTAATTACCAACTTTACGTTATCAATGAGAATTTACTGGACACGATCACGGAGGCTCCATGTAAGCCCTTGGTGATGTAGGATCTTTCTTCTTCAAGTCTATCAGCTTCTCCCACATTTCCAATGCGAGGTCTTTCACCCCACACCGTGATCATGTCCTCGTCACTTGGGCATAGTTACTGCACCACGAGGCTTAACAGTCCGTTGTTGGAGCTAAGCGGAGAGAAATGGTGGATGAGGCAACAAGGGTTTCCCTCTCTCTACTTGGCAGAAAGAGAGAGAGAGTCGTGCTTTGTTAGGGAACACGAGAGTTCTCGTCAATCGTACAAGGTCGTGATGGTTCTCGACCTTTCGTTTCATCGTTTGTTCTCGTCATTAGCTAGTTGGACCAAGAGTATGGATCTTGGAGAACGCCCCCTCCCTCCTTTGGCCAAATTCTTGTGAAAATCTCGTTTGTGGGTCTGTCCATTAGAGGTAAAGTTTCATGCGAGTCAGAAACATATACATGGCTGTTATGTTTTTTTTTGAGGATTTTCTAACTCTCAAGTAAATAATTAAGACCACGAGACTTGGTTTGAAATCAGAAAGAATTGAATAAAAGAGAGGAAGGAAAGTATGTTTTGAGTTTAGAAAATTATCCACAACATATTCAATTATTTAGCGAGCTTTTTGTAGTGGAGATAGAGAGTTTTAGGAAGTTTTCCTTTTTTAAACGAGAGAGAATGTGTGTGAACCTATATTGAAAATTGGATCCCCTTCTCTTTGGAGAAGTGTCCTGCAGGTAATATAGAATATACCGGGTCAATAGACAGATCCGATGAGTTCGAGTGCCGTGCCAAGGTTTTTCGAAGCTTAAAGCGGATTTTAAAGTTGGGATCTCTGTTTATATAATTTAACGATAATTATTATCTAATTTAAATAATATAACATAATGAAAACAAAAAATAATGATAGATAAAGTCTAAATTATTAATAAATTTTTTTTACTTAATATAAGAATCGGTTTTAAATTCAGGTGGGATCACAATAAAATATTCTTTAAGTACTATAGTAATGTTTTTTTTTTGTTGCTTGGGGTATCCGAGGTTGTACCCTTATATATATATGATTTGGATACAATGAGTTATCGGTGCTATCTAGATGATTCTTGGAAGGAGTCAGATATTTTTTCTGGGATAGGTTGGTACCATAGTCTCGGGAAACAGTTTCCCCACTAATGGGAGCTCAGAATATCCGATGAAGTTTTTCCCCCCTTCATGCAGAGTTGGAAACACTCATTTGGACCATGGAGTGTATGATTGTCCTACAGAAGATGGACGTTGTGTTTGTAACAGACTGCTCTGAACTGGTGAAGATGGTGTCTGCACCGACGGAGTGGCCAGCATTTGCAATATATTTGGAAGAATTGGCGAGGAGCAAAGAGTCTTTCCGGAGGTTCTCTCTGACGCACGTCCCACGTCCTAGTAATATCAATCGTAGCGCTAGGGTTTTTCTACATGATATTTTTTTTATTGATTATGTACCATCGGTTTGGATTTCTGAACCGTTTTAATTAATTAAAAATTATTATAAAAAAAAACAAGTAATACTATTTTTATTTTATTGGACCCCTCAAAATTAATATATAGTCGGGCTTTAAAGTAAATGTGTTTTTTGTAACACTCTAGGTACAGCCTTTGAGTTCGAATATGTAATATTGCTACTTATTTTTGTTGTCAGTTATAACAGTTGGTCGACAAACTAATTGCCAGATGTCCAAAGGTGAAATAGTTATTTACAGAGTTTATATTCACTTTGTCTTTTATCTTCCAAATGACTGCATGCTAATTTATTCATTCGTGATACGTGTGAATAAAGATTTTAATGGTGGATAAGTTTGAAATTTAGAGTTAGAGAATTTATGGTTTAGTGTATATATACATAGTATTTTCAGTTATGGGTTAGTATCTAGATCGGTTTAGGATTTAGAGTTGATCATTTAGATTTAGACTATTTAAAATTTTCATAATTCATTGGGCCTTAGTAAAGCCCAATATTAAAATTAGGCGAGAAATGTGGCGTAACCACCACGCACATGTATATATATATATATACACCATTCCCAGCCAAAAGCTATTTCATTCCTTTTTCTTCCTCCGCTTCAAATCGAAGATCAGTAATCATCCCTACGTTTGATCTCTCAGGTTTGCTTCTACTTCGACTATGCATCTCCGCGATTATGATTATGTCTTCGTCCTTTTGGTTGCGGTTTCTTCTTCCTCCTCGATCTTCGTCGTCCTATTCGCACGGATACCCAGGAAGCTACTAGGGTTTCATCGATAAGGATGATGGATTCGAGTTTATCTTCGATTTACATTCGTTGGAGTTTTCTTGGGTTTTTTTTTTTTTTTTTTGTTCTTCATCGAATCATGTGGATTTGTTTGGAATCACGATTTATACTGCTATTGGAAACTCGGAAGATTGATCGTCTATGGCTTGTTTGGAATTGGAGAAATCGTTCGACTTTTTAGTGACATTATAGTTATGTTAGGGTTCTTGATGGAGATTGAAATTAGATTTCCATGGTTTTTCTGTGGACTTGGAGTTCTACGATACTTGGATTTTCAACGTGAACTTTTGGGTATCAGAGGATTGGATTCTCTTCTTGCTTTTAGCGATTGGGGAACTCATAAACTTCTTACTTCTGGACTTGTTACCCTTCTGATAATTTTTGTATGGATCATCATCGATGAAGCAACAATGCTCGACTCTGTGGATCAGTCTTCTAAAGTTAGTATGTTTCTCAATGTTTAGTATGAATCACAAGGCGCCAAGGAGAGACTCGCACGGAAGGAATTTTGGAGTTGAAAGACAACAAGATTTCGCAGCTGATATAGTTCCGAGAAGACCCTATGTCCCCTATGACAATAGAATGAAGAATGGTCCAAATAAGTGGTCAAGGAATCTGGTTTGGACGTCAAAAGAGTTCCAAGCACCAGAAGACAACAGGCCAAGGAAGAATGATGCCATTGGGTCGACGAAGTCAGCAGTTTTAGGCACAGGATATTGTGTGTCAAACCAACCGCGCAAGAATGTCACGTATGGGCCAAGAAGCTCATCTGTTAAAGACACCAGAGGTTGGGGGTCGAGAGATAACGGCAGTCCCAAGTCTAGGGAATGTGTGTGCAAGTATTGGAAAGCTGGAAACTGTAAGAAGGGTGAGCAATGCCCGTTCTTACATTCTTGGTCTTGTTTCCCTGGATTGGTGATGGTAGCTGCTCTAGAAGGACACAAGAAGGTACTTTTTCCCTTTTTTTTTTTATAATGGTATTCATTGCTGTTTTACTCTTTGCTAGTGTCTAATTGGCAATCATATTTTATTGACACATAGATTTTTGCCCATAGGATATCAGGGGGATTGCGCTTCCTCTGGGTTCAGATAAACTCTTTTCAGCCAGTAGCGATGGTACATTGCGGATATGGGACTGCCATACCGGTCAGTGTGTACATACAATCAACCTCCAGGCAGAAGCAGGGTCTCTAATCAGTGAAGGCTCATGGGTTTTCCTTGGCTTGCCAAATGCTGTAAAGGTTAGTTTAAGGCGTCCCTTAACTTGAATACATTTGCTATTATCTGAATGACATTCGTCTAAACTCAGTGGCTTTTGTTTATACAATCTTGCAGGCTTTTAATGTTCAAACCAGCAAAGATTTGCATCTTGACGGGGTGGTTGGTCAGGTGCATGCTATGACTGTTGGAAATGGAATGCTTTTTGCTGGGACAAGTGTAAGCATTTTTAACTTATTAATCTCTGCTTGTATTAAGTTTGTTCTCTGCTTCTTGTTATGGTTTGCGGATCTAAAGTAAGTTCCTTTTGGTCTTGTTGGAATTGCAGTCTGGTAGTATATCAGTCTGGAAAACTACTGATACCGAGTCTGATCCTTTCAAATACCTCACATCTCTCGAGGGACATCATAGTGGTCAAGTCACGTGTTTTATTGTTGGAGGTCAGCGACTATACTCGGGTTCTGTGGACAAAACAATAAAGGTAAGAAGTGGCTCCTACTTATTGATTTGATCTTTAAACTGACAATCTTATAGAATGCATTCCAATCAATATCTGTTTGCTGTAATTTCCAGGTGTGGGATCTTAACTCCCTGCAATGTACAATGACCTTGAGTCAACATACCGACACTGTCACGTGGCTCTTATGTTGGGACCAATATCTGTTATCGTCTTCCTTGGATGATGGAACCATGAAAGTTTGGGCTTGTTCTGAAAATGGCAGCTTGAAAGTTATCCATACGCGCAGACAAGAACAGGTAAAGTTTTGTATTCATTTTTGCCACTCTTCACAACAACAACACAATTTGGTTTTAACAAAAAGCATTTCTGATTGTTTTCTGGTTTTGAAACAGAGCGTGCATGCTCTTTGCGGGATGCACGACGCAGAGGGAAAACCGATTATATTCTCTTCTTATAAAAATGGAACAGCCAGCATCTACGATCTACCATCGTAAGTGAAGCTTAGTCCAAGAGTCTCTCTAGCTAGAATATTGTACTCATGATCTTAATTCATTCATTCTGATCAAATCTCAATTGTTCTTTCGTTTACACACAGATTTGAAGAAAGAGGAAAGATGTTCTCGACGAACACGATCGGCACAATCACAGTTGGTCCTGACGGATTGTTATTCAGTGGAGACAAGAGTGGCAAGTTGCGTGTATGGAGCTTAGCAGCTGGCACCAGAGTTTAGTAACTTTTACAACTTTCGACCAAACTGTTTGGTCTCTTCTTGGTCACAAAAGAATTTTTATTTAAGATGTACATACAATACATTAATTGGTGGTTGATCTGAGTTAAAGAGCTTCTTTTGCAATGAGCCAGAGAAAAACCCAATGACCAATGTAATAATCTTGTCAAAGAAAGCAATTCAATTTCAAATGGATAGCCCTTACCCATATGCCTAAACCTAAATAGATGGTACACCATATATTACGAGATCCAAATTTCATAATTTTATCGATATTTCAACGCAAAAATCACAATTATTCAAAATCTAGATTTCGAAATTTTTGGCACAAAATATTGGTTTTCGATATTTTGGTGTTAAATATCAATTTTCAACACCAAAATTGTGATTTTGACATTGACGCAATTTCAACATTTTCTTGTCGGATTCTGGTTCTGCAAATTTGTTGCCAAATCACAGTTGTGCAGTTTTTACGCTAAATCATGATACCATGGTTCTGGTGCACTCTCCGTAGTTCAGAAATAAAATCTCGTATTTACACTTCTGCGATATCCAAACTCTCATATTTGACATGTCAGGTAATTGAGTTTGAGGCTGGAGGGATCGTCTTGTCAGATGAAGTTTGGGTTTATTTGGCCATGTGATTGTAAACGGACACATGAAAAACGATGAATCCAGCATAAGTAAACAAGACACAATGGCATAAATCACTTGCGACTTAAAATTATCAATCACAAGCTTATAAATAAATATTGTGAGATTTCTCTATTGAAGTAACCGATACATCAGAGTGGATTTGGACATCTGCGGCTCTCTTTCAAGGACAGAGATCACATCTTTGACAGAGATTGTCCTCGCCACTTTTGGTTGATTCGACGAACCTTGGTTCTTTCCTAATCTTCTACCACCTGCAAACAAGATTCCAAAAGCTTTATTAGTATCAATTCAAAATCGCAAGGAACCAACGCAGTGGCTGCAAGTTTAAGACCCACAAAAGCCGAAGCACACAGATTTTACTTTGCGAGAGACTACTAGACTCTTGGCATTTCCTAATAAACACTAGGATCAGTTCATGACATTGATGGGTAAATCCAATCACAAGCTAGAGAAAGCTTTGGAGGAGGGTTTAACGGTTGTAAACCAATGGAAAAGCTTTGAGCTGTTTATTAGCTTTGCCAAGGGAAACAGTTTGGGTTTTCATTTGATTCTTTTGATTTCAATAAAGAAGAGCTTCTTGGGGGGTTTCTTCTTCTTGTTCATGATTCTTTACTCTACTCGTAACTAAAAGAGCGGTAAAATAAAATGGACTCACTAGTTCCAGAAAAACGCCGTCCACCATCTTGCCTGTCCTTGGAGTTTCGTCCTCCACCTGAAGCAGATTTCTGATTCCCATCTTTACCAGCTTCAGTTACAGATTTCTGACGAGCTTCTGCCATTAATTGCCATTTTAAAAACGCATCATCTCCTCCAACAGCAGCACGAGCAGCAACATTTGCAGCTGTCGTTCTCATTTTGTCGTCATCCTCTTTATTTCCCTTCACATATCAAATCCACTTTTCAAAGAACATTGCAAAGGTAAATTTATTGTGGCTCCACAAGTGTATTATTAATTTCTCCATACCTTCACACCCTTTGAACGGCTATCTTCTTTCTCTTTCTCACTATCAACTCCATCACCTTCTTCACTCTGCAGCCAAAACAAAACAAAAAGGGCAAATGTTGCAATGCCTATGTGCTATAGTATAATTAAGAACATGGATAACAGCTCAGAACAGACCTCACTCGGTTTCTTCAGCTTTTCTGCTTCAGCCTGTTTCTTTTCCCATTCCTCTTTCACTTTCTGATTCATTTCGTTGATTTGTAGCCGAATATCTGACGTGATAAAGGTCCGGTGTCTAGATTTCTCGGTATCAACCCGCTGCATAAGCACTTTTAGCTTGAGAAAGATTTAGATCTAAAAAATGTTGAAGTAGGTAGTAAGAGAAAGTTAGACTGACCTGCTTTGACAACCGAATTATATGAGATAGTAGTCCTCGCATCCTTTCCTCCACACACTGAGAGCGCAAACGTGTGAGAAAACCAAAAAAAAATTTCCTCAAGTACTGAATGCAAACAATGCGCAAGAAGTTGACATCTCACCAAAGACAAGCACCGTTCGACATCATTGCTTATATGCTTTAACCCAACTTTCGCCACTGTCAGATATGAAAAGAAATATATATAAGCTTCTTCTCCAATTGATTCAAAATTTAAAGCATGATAGAACTCAAAAGGAATAAGATGTAGAAAGTTTCCCAACTAATTTCCGCCAGCTTTTTCTGCAGCGGACTTTTCTGCAAAATTAATCTTTCTTCCTCTTCATGCACAATTCTCCGGGATGCTTCAGAAACACGACCATCCTCCTTAGCCCCAGAGAATAACTGCTCTTCCTCTTCCTAAACCAAATGCAGACCAAAACTTTTTTGATTTATTCAGTACTCCACACCCAGATTTTATATTAAACCTGAAGCTACCAGGATACGCACCCTGAGATTAACACCACTGACTGCAGTGACATCATTGAGCTGTTCAATACTTTGATCCGAAGAATTCCCTGCTACTTTTTGCTTCTTGCTGCAAGTTGATCCATACAAAACAGCTATGATTATAATTTTACGTGGGAACCAAAAAGAAAAGTGATTCAAGTAAGCTGAAAGAATCCACATACAAGAAACTCTAATTATAATTTTAAATAGCTAATAAAAAGGAGCAACTTAAGAGCGACCTGAGCAGCTCAAGTACCTTGCTGGTGGCGGTGAAGAACCTAATGTGTCAAGGGGTTTCTTCTGACCAACAGAAGGCTTTTTGGGTGGGGTCCTAGTATTAACTCCTGCTTGAAAGGTACCTGATGAGCCACGAGAATTCATCTGATGGATACACAAACAATTTGTCAATGAGAAAAACTGTCGAAAATCGGAAGGAAAAAAAAATCCATTTACTGTTCGTATTAAAAAAAAATTAAAAAAGCAAAACGAGGAAAAACATAGATGCCAAGGTTGTCGAAAACAGTAAGGAGAATATGCAAGGGCTGTTGAAGCGCCACGGTTGCCCCAAGAGCAAAGAGAAGAGGCAAACAAAGAACATTCGAAACTGACTTTTATAATGAGAAAATTATATATTAATAGCTCTTACTTCTGTACTAGCGTCCAGTTGGCTTGTCATGGAAGAAGAAATAGAGCTTGCATGCGCCATGTTGTTAGGTGTGGATAAAACCATTCTAGAGGACTCCTTCTCTAAGCCCTCATTCGAAGTCCCTGAGGCTGCATTATTCTGTTCAAAACTTTGTTCAACTGATTCCTGCTTCACATGGGACACTGATGATCCTTGACCAGGTGCAGAATTTAGAGGCAATGACGAGCTGTTCTGGAAGTGTGATGTAGCGCCACCTTGAACCCTATTAGGATCATTTACAGAAGTTTGCCTCTCAAACTTGGGCATGGTCATCATGTTTGTGGTAGACTGGGGCGGTCCTCCAAGACCAGTTGATCCCATAGTCGGGTTATGTGCCACATGTCTCATATGGGAATCATGAACGTGCGGTCTCAACGAGGAACCAGAAGCATTGGTGTTTGGCCCCGGGTATGAGTGAAAATTACCGGAGCTGGTATACATAGGAAAAGAACTTGATGGAAGCTGCATCTGGTGCTGCGGATGTTTGGTAAGTCCCTGCACAGGAACTGAACTCCCTAAGGTGCCTGATGTCGAGGAAGGTAGTTGGTTAAGGTGGACTGCACGAGGATCAGACTGGGATTTTTGATTATTGATTTCTGTGATTGATTAGGTTGAATTAGGTAATGGTTTTGGCTCTTACATGGAAATATAAGACATATCTACGGAAAATATAGTAGTTTTATAATAATCGTGAAAGAAGAAAAAAAATGCATCAGTGAATGATTTATACCAGTAGAAGGAGCTTGAATTCCCGTTTTTCCCTGGTTATAGTTCATCTGAAAACAAGGAGCACAAATTACAAATGAAGAAGTATTTAACTTGTACTGCAGACCCAGTTAATGCCACCCATGGTAAAATGCTCAGAAGTGGAGAAATTTCAAATGCTCCAACTATTTTAGACATTTTTACTATTGGAAATAGGAAATGAGATATAAATCGTATCAGTTGGTATACTTGAACTAGACCCACTCTGCAAATGTTAATTAAAACGTTGGCAAAACTCTGGAAGTACTGATTTGACACCCTTCTAACATGTTCCCTAAAAAGGGTTAGACAAGGTGTGAATAAAATGTGGGACAAACCAAAGTCAGTAAAACCATATGATTAATCAACCCAGGTGCAAGTCTGATACCCTTAGAAAAGAATGATAATTTGCTAAGATAACATTTTTATGAAAAAGTAAATCTTGACTTTTTGGATGTGATCAAAATCAGGGTTTGCCTAATTCAATATGTTATCCGACTAATTTGTGAAGCCACTTCAAGGTGAAGAAAAGAAAAGAAAGGATGCAGATAATGCAAGTACAACCTTCAGGTTAAGGATTTTGCAAAAGATGCCAAGAAGAGGTACAAAAATGTTTGCTACAGTCATTGTACTCTTAATATTGAGGGAAAAAACAACCAAGATATCCCAATCAAACAGTAATTGGACAATATAAAGTAAAACAATTACTACTAACTGGAAACTAGGAAAAAAAATATCATAGAAAAACAAGATGATTAGGTTGTGCAACATAACCAAATAAAGCCCATCTTTAAAAATTTAAAGATGAGATGCATCAGCTAGACAGTAAGTCTCATGAAGGATGCCAGCCTGAATTTGGCCAAAAAAGCAAAAGATAAATCTTGATAGAAGTATATATTCCAAAAGTCAGTTGACTGAAAGTCACCAGATGTAGCTCATGTCAGACTATTCTATGTGCATACTGCATACAAGCTAATATAAAAATAATATTCTACATGGATGCAGCTAAATAAAAAGGACCAAAGTAAAAAAAAATTGTAAAGCCCTAGCAAGCAGAAGTTTTCAAAGACAATTTCAACATGAATTCCATTCGCAAAGTTATACCCTAAATCAAGTACCTCGTATTAGTCACTAAATGAAACAAAATATGCAAAATGGTAATACCTGCTGTAGTTTACTAACTGCCAACCTGAGCATCTGATCGCCTACAATATCCTTCATATGTCGTGTGAACCCCTCTTTGGGAATTTCATTTTTCTGCAAACAAGTACCAGAAGGAAAGCGATGATAATGCAATAGCTTTTGAACAGAACGTCAAGTGATTTCACAGATAGGCATACCTTAAGTCTAGAATATAGGGTACGGAGCTGCATTGCTCTGTCTTTATCAAGTTGGGCCACTAAAGTAGGAAGCAAAGCAGCAAATGGTACTTGCTTAGGGTTGCGGTTCATAGTGTTAACATGCTGTTCCACTCCCCGAACCTGTTGACTACTCATCTTCTGCAGTTTCAAATACTGAGATTCATTCTCTTGATTATGAGATCTTTCTGATTCATTGCCGCTAGGATTCTTTTCAGACATCTGCAACCCAGTTGTTTGGGGGACCTGTGAAGGATTCTCCCAGAGTTGACCTGCTCGATGAAGGTCTTGAGGCTGGTTGTGTTGTAAATGAGATTCATTTCTGCGCTTTAAATCGTGTTGGTGTTGATTGTCTAAAGCCGATCCTTGTTGCTCCTTCATCTGAGTGCTTTCAAGGCTGTGCTGCGTCTGGAGATTGATATTAGCATCTCCGATACCATTCTTCCATGTTGCAAACTGTTGGCTGGGAGAATGGTTGTTTCCTATAGAAATAATTCAAGAAATTGATTGAAGCAACTCGAATCCCAAGTAAAACTCGAGGAAAAATCAGATAAAGCCCAAAAAAGGACATGAACCAGTTTTTATTGTAGCAGATGATGCAGAAAATGCATGTTTGGTAGCTCTCATACACCTATCCACAGATCACAACCTAATTGTATTTCAATATTTAATGCGGAGAAAGGGAAAAGAGATCACTTTCAGCACCAGAGGCAGAGACAGAGAAGAAAAGATTTAAGGAGCCACACGACCAACATCATGATTGCAGTGAAACAAGACCAAAACCAAGCACTAAACAGCATCAGGATCATCAACTTACCATCTACCCTGGCTAATAAGACCCATCACATTGATCAATTTTAATGACTCAACAAGCTTAATACACAGTCTAACAAAATTTATGCCGTTACTAGCAATTAAAAGCCCTAAAAACTAGTCTTTCATGACCTTAGTTATAGCTTTAATGTAGGACTGATACTTCCTCACATGCCAGTAGATTAGTGAGGTTTATAATATAGCCTACCCGAGAAATCCTCTTTAGTTACCCATGTTCCAAGCGTAATAGCATATCTGAAAATACTGTGTATACAATATTACGCAAAGGTCTATCGGAACAAGCACAACTTTGCTAGCATGCCCAAGATTTCCCAAGCAAAGCATCCACTTTAAGAGGAACCCACAAAATATTATCTTTATTTACCAATAGTGCACCTGAATCCCACCATAAATTCAAGAATTTGATACAGGGTTCCTCATAAACCATCCAAATACTATTTCTTTTTCCTTCTTTCAATACTTTCTGCAATTTATGTGCATTAGGTTTCAAACTTCAGCTTTGATCCTCCACCATGGCCGTCACAAAGCAGTGTACAAGTACAATCTCAGACGTAGATGTTAACTAGCCCTATTTTACAACGAATTTGTAGAGAACGACGAAGAGCAAGAAGGAAGAAGAGATATTGAAAAAGGCGAAACAACCTCCCTAACCCCAAATTCGAAAATAAAGCATACCAGGAGGGTTCGTCACGAGAGGCAGTGAAGTTGTCATAGAACCTTCAATATCTCGATTGAGAGCGGCCTGGAACGCGTCGACATCAGCTCCGGAATGCATCGATTCATCCTAAACCACACGATTTCGCCGGAATCAAAATCACGACGACGCTCCAGCCACCGAGCAAAGACATCACACAGAATTTGCAATAGATAAGGATTCTAACAAAGAGTGAGATTAGAAACCTAACCTCGTCTTCTTCGAGAAGCTTGAAAATTGAGGGATCCATTGAAAACGCTTAGGCTGGGAAAGGAAAGAGAGCCCGGCGAAGAGGAATTAAAAGGAAACAGGTGTTACAAATCTCAAGTGACAAATTGCATATAAGTCCTTGTATTAAGACTAAATTGCGGATGGGCTAGCTTTCGGTTATTCGGTTCGATTCGAAATATTTTTTTGGATTTCGAGTTTTTCGGGTAATGAAAAAGGGTGATTTAGTGCAATAACCATATTTGACTCATTAATGAAGAATATAACTATACTAATGGGATAACCTAGTAAGTAACCATATTAGATATTCGTCGGTCTAAAATACTTCTATCCCATAAAAAGAAGAAATTATAGGTGCAAAACACCAATCACGTCATGAGCAACATGATACATATAGAGAAGTCATGTCCCTTTGTCACATCATATTTCTTTAAATATTTTAATTTCTCACTTCTTGAATATGGCTGGCAAAGAAGTAAGTTTTTATATAAGGTTATACCATTTTTACTTTGTGGATATTACATAGGTGAAGTAGAGAAAATTAAAGAACATGAATCATGTCGGGCAGTATATATGGACAATTGTTTTTCTATAAAAAAGCATACTATGTAGACTAGGAAAGAAAATATATAGAATTGTAAACTGAATTGACAAACAAACCCATTTTATAAAATTTACAGAGGAATCCAACTATACTAAATGAAAGATAAAAACATGCATGCAAATGTAATATTTCGAGACTAAATTAAGTGTTTTTATTCTATATCGTAAATGGTCTAATATTATCTTATTAACTTATCGAATAGAATAGTATTACGAAATAAAATATCTAAAATAATATAGACTCGACGTATTTTTATTTAGTTATATAATCATTTTTGAGTAATTTATGTTTGTTTATAAATATTCAAATCATGGCATATGCGTAAAAAAAATCAATGTTTTCTAATATGTGTTACTAATTTGAATTATTCTTTTTAAAAAGTCAGAAAGCAGATAAAAATCAAAACGGGAAAATTATAAAGAAAGAGAGAAGTACATGACATGTTGTATGTCATCTCACCATTTGATCGCGTGGTTAAAATGATAAAGTGGGTAGAATGGCAATTAATATATTTTTTTTTTTTTCTGCCAAGATTTTATTATTAGATGAAAAGCAATTAAGGGAAATACATGTTGTTTGAAGAAATTCATTCTCAATCCAATAACACAATTACATTTTAATAATTAAAAGCCCAATACAAAATTATAAGTGTAGTTCATGATTATTCATTCGGTGAAAAAAACTTCGACACGACAGCGCCGACCAATCTTTAGATCCATCACAGTTTCGCCGCCGATTTTCACAAACAACACTGCTATCTCTTTCCACGAACATCACACCGACATTTAACTATCTAGGTTTATACGTTTTCATCATGGAAAAGCTCGAAAATCCGCATTCAAAAAGATATTTCACATAATTCCTATCTCGTAGGCCCACTTATAGGATGATGAAGATATTACTCTTTTGCAAAAGTAGAGATCAAACTCGGTGAAAGACATAGAAATACCAGAAGAAAAAAACAATAAGATTTAATTTCAGCACTTGTGGAAAGAATGATCAAAATTCGGACAAAGCCGAAATAAGACCGAACAAAGCCGGAAGTTACTAAACCGGACATAGCCGGAAAATTAATCCGATTTGAGACAAATCGGAAAAGAGAAGCCGAGAAGATACAAGAAGCTAAAAATATCTGAAACCATCAACTCTCCAATTTACTTCTAATAAAAAGATTCAGAGCCTCCAATGATAAATTTATGAGTAAATCAAATTCAGAAACTCCGAAAAAAAATTGATCGGAAAAAGAGAAGAATCGAGGTGTTTATTTGTGGAGAAGTATTTACATAGGCTCAGTGTCGGAAAAAAAAAATCACCGAACACTAATCATTAGGAAACAAAAAAACGCATTGATCGGAAAAAAATTTCAGGCAGAAGTTTCTACGGAGAAAGAAGAAGATTCTAGAAGAGAGAGTTATGGCAATTAATATATATAATATACAGAATATTTCAACCATATTATTTTTTGGTTATATCCTTAATTATATATATTTTTTAGTCACTACTGCTAATTCCCCAATGAAAAATGGGTCTTAAATAAAACCAGAATTTTCGGTTCGATTATAAGAAAATTTGGTTCGGTCATTACTTAATTAATTTTAATTTATATTACAGATTTCGGTTTGGGTTTGGTTTGCTTTGAAAAAAATTCGGTTTGGGGATTAGGTAATTTCGTTTATTGGGGTTGGTTCCGTTAAATTTGAATTCGGTTCGTGTAGTTTGGTATAAAAAGTCTTTTATGATTCTAGTTCAGATTCGGACTGACGAATTTTGGTTTGTTTTGGTTTGGTTCGCTTCGGTTCGGGTTTTTCCATCACCAAGAGGAATGGAATGCTAGTCTTAAACCAAACCTCATGTCGTTTATTGGTTCTGTTAAAGCACCGTATGTCGTTCCAACGTCTGAGCCAAAACGGTGTCGTTTGTTCTGGTGCGGACACTGCGGAGAGTGCTACATAAACTGTAGCTGCCTGCCGCCATTAACGAATCATCATCGGAGATCAAAAAATGAACATCGTTGGCTTGAGCAAACGTTTTCTCTCTCCTCGATTCTCCGATCGGATTCCGATCATCGGATTATTCGGCCGATCCTTTCACCAGCTGCGTAGGCCTGGTAATTTCGTAGTGCCTCGTGTGTTCTTCGTTTCGTCATGTTCGCGTAATCTATCGACGAATGCTTCTTCTCCTTCGAAACAAAATGGGTTTCTACGATGGTATCTGAGAAAGCTGGATTCACACCCTTTCATGACCAAGAGCATCACTACTTCACTCATTTACATGGCCGCCGATCTGACTTCTCAGGTGAGATTATCACGTTCGTCGTTTTTTCGGTGAAATTTAATTCCATTTATGTTGAAGAATCTGCTCTCCTTTTCGGATAACAGTGTCTTTTTGGGATGTATGATGTTTTCAATTTCATTACTAATTACGGATTTGTCTTTGGGAATTTCGTTGATCTCTTGCTTTAGGAAGAAAACTCCAATCTCTCATTGTTTCATACCTAAGACAATGCCAAATTGATTTGGTATGTTCATACCCTTGTGTAAAAGTTCCTCTGAAACTAAATGAAATGTCTTACTTGTGAGAGAAATTCTGCTACTGCACTATAGAGTAGCTTCACAATCTTATGTTTGATGAAATCCTCTATGAGTTGCAGAAGCCGGTGCCTTGAAACGCACTCGAATTTCCATAAGATATGCCATTTTTCTGCGTTTTTTGTTCTGTTCTTTGAGAGAGCACTAAAAGCTGGTGATTTGGTTTTTGGTTTGGTTGGTGTTATTTTCTAAGTTGTTAAACTTCTAACTTTCTTTGCGTTCGTGTTCCTAACCGTTGTTATCTGGTATGTGAGACTGTACATACAGCGTTTATTGGATACTAGACAAATTTATCTGTTTGGTAGCTCGGTTAATTGACATGCCAATCGACTGATCTGTATATTTTCACTTGTGAATTTGAAGTCTTTCTGTACTGAATCCTGGACGAGTTTGTTAGTCGGTTTGGTCGCTCAGAATAATCGCATTCCAATCATCTAATCTTCTTGTTATCTCTTGTGAATTCTTATCTTTAAGGCAGAATTTTTTTAGATGTTTGTCTTGGTGTGCTTATAAACTCTCTTTCTCTTCATTTTCAGTCATTCTATGATCGTGTTGTTTCTGTTCACTTCCCCCGGGTAGTATGCAGAACTATGAAAGAAAAAGTAAACTAGAGACCCTTTTGTTTTTTATTTGTGCTGACTCTCTGAAACCTTCAACAGATGATCACGTTGCCGCCATCTGGTTCTTTTGACCTGATAAGAACAGCCAGAATGGCTAGCTTCGGGTTGATATTTCTCGGGCCGTCACAGCATTTGTGGTTCAGTTATCTTTCTAGAATATTGCCAAAGCGCGACGTGTTAACAACCTTTAAGAAAATAATGATGGGGCAGGTTCTTTTCGGACCTTGTAGCAACACAGTCTTCTATTCCTATAATGCTGCTTTACAAGGTACATGTTATAAGCTTATGGATTGAAGTAATTCTTTGTTTCATATGCATTTAGTGTAAATTTATGGTACTCGTTATGTTCTCGGTCTAAATAAAGGTGAGAATTCTGAGGAAATTTTGGCGAGATTGAAGCGTGATCTTCTGCCAACATTGAAAAATGGACTTATGTATTGGCCGGCCTGTGATTTTGTTACATTCAAGTATGTGCCCGTTCACCTACAGGTAAACCAAATTTCCATCTTATTTACTTCTTCAATTTATTTTTTGGGATAAACGTTTTCAACTTCAACATGTAATCTTTTGGTTGCAGCCACTGATGAATAGCTCGTGCGCATATATATGGACGATATATTTGACTTATATGGCAAACCAGACGAAAGCTGACAGCTGAAGACTTGTTCTTGGCAACAACACGCAATCGCAATCTCTTTATTCCATTGAACCGTGAACCAAACATCAGATAGTATATTTGGTTTTTTTGGTGTCTACAATGCAGCAAAAGTTTTGCGTATAGACACAAAAATATGTACGAACAGATGTCGCATTTTTGATCAACCATATTATATTTCTCAGGAATTCCCAAAGTTTCCATAACGTTTTACTGCGAAACCCATCTTCTTTTTCTCTCCAACCGATTATTGTTAGCAAAACTATTTGTTAAACTTAACAGACTCTTCCTAAAAACTATTTGTAAGACTGCAAAATTGCCTTCAACTTCAAACATTCAGCAGAGGATTAAACTTCTTTGTAAGACTGTTTTTCTCCTGTTTTTTTTATTAACCAAAACGTTATTTCTAATTACATCTTATGCTTTTCAATACTAAAACAAAATTATGAATAGAAAAGAGAGCTGTGAAAAAACTTTTGATAAAATAATGAACAATCATTTTGTTTTAAACTATCTCTATATTTTCTTAAAAAGACAAAAATTGGATGGTATTACCGTATTAGAGAATCTTCGATGCTACTAAAACATAAAAATAAAATAAAATACTCTGATTATTTTATTAAATCTTTCAAAATGATTAAATAAGTATCCAACCAAAATTATAATTATTTTAGATTATTGGAAGAAATTAATCAAAAATACAACAACAAACATATCCAGAACCGGCAGAATTGGCTTCGCATATACCAATGACTATCCTTGAAAATTCAGGCGGTCCACATCGTCTCTTACAATCGCCGTTAGTTTTGCACCGACCTCTGTAGTAACACTGTCCAGGTAATTCTTCCCTCTTCAATACTATTATTTGCAAAAAAAAATTAATAATAATCATTAGTTTACTATATTCGTTCCTACGAAATTATAAATTGTTCTATAGGACAATGGTATGGGTGATTTTTGTTTGAAAACCAAAACGTAAATATATATATATATATATATAGATAACTACAAACGTGAGAAGAAGAAAAATATATACTCTTTGATTGGGAAGTAAAAAGGAGAGAACATATGATGACAATGGCTGCAAGTTGAAACTTTGACAAAATCATTTTGTTTGGATGATACAAATTTTTGAGAACCAATTTTTTTTTTTTTCTGGAGGCGTGAAGATGTGAAAAGAAGGGGAAGAATATATGTATATATACGGAAGAGTCAAGTTTCTAATATTGCAATGACTTAATAACAATATTCTCCCACTAAAAGAATATTTGGTCAAATCTTATATATGGACAAAAAAATTAAGAACTCTCCATGAAATATATATGGTCGAATCTTTAAGGATGAATCCTGCATGTATTGGATTTGATTTGGCTTAACGAAACTGAATTAATTCTAAAAAAACAAAATTAAAAAAGGGAAAAAATCTGAGTAAATACCAAGAGAATCTGAATAAAAGAGAAATTGAGTATTAAAATATGTAACATCAAATAGGTGATCAATCTCTATGTAATTAATGAATTTTTTTGGAAAATGCCATTTTTCAAAAATACAACCATTCTAATAAAATTTCAAAAATACCACTAAAATTATATCATTTACTCAAAATATCATTTATATTTGGGTTAATTATTTTATGTTAGGGTTTAATTTTTAGAATTTAGGGTTTGTTAGAGGTCAAAATATTTTTTAAGATTTAGGATTTTAAGGTTTAGGGTTTAAAAAATCTTTAATGAGTGGCATTTTTAAAAATGGATAACTCATTGTGATATTTTTGAAAATTGACACACCAAAAGTGACATTTTTGAAATTCCCCTCGTAATTAATTGAAAACAATGAAAAGTCACTTTAAAAATATGACATTAAAAAGTAGTTTATTACCAAAAAAAATGTCATTACAAATAATGTCATTTAAATAATTATTTTAATCAATTCATTAATGACAAAATAACGGATAATTATAAAAACCAAAAAAATCTAAATTAATAAAATAGGTCATATCTTTCAAAATTAAAGATGTACACTATTTATGACATAATTATCCCTAAACTACATATTTACTTAAAGAAAAAACACAAATAAAAGAAAAACCCCATAATAATCCATATATACTACGTATATCAATACAATTTAAAAAAAAAAAATCAATATAGATTTTAACTTGAGTATATCACATAATTAAGAAACGACAAGCAAATATCAAACTCCAAATTTGTTTTTCTAAACCTACATGAACAAGGTTGTTTGTTTCTTATAAATAGAAGATTAATGTGATTTATCAAAAGTTTCTTCATACAAAATAACGATCTGTAAGTTCTACAAAGAAAAAAACATGTGACTATTTGATTTTTGTACTAAATTTACATAGTTTTTATTTTGATTTCGATACATAGTTGTTTGGTAAAGTTTTCATGCAAATTTATTAAGCATATTAAATTATTGATGTATAATTGACTTATTTTGCAAAGTTATTTAACATATTTAGTTGAGAAATTTTGAAAAATGCCATTTTTGAAATGTCATTTTTCAAAAATGCAATATTTTTTAAAATACCAATAAAATTATATTATTTATTCAAAATATTATTTATGTTTGGGTTAATTATTTTATGTTAGGGTTTAGTTTTTAGGATTTAGGGTTTATTAGAGATCAAAACCCTTTTTAAGGTTTAAAATTTTAGAGTTTAGAGTTTAAAAAATCATTAATAAGTGGCATTTTTGAAAATGGACAATTCATTGTGGTATTTTTGAAAATTCACACAGTAAAAATGACATTTTTAAAACTCTCCCTATTTAGTTTCACACAGTTATTACATTGATCTTGATGTATAACCGTTTTGTAAAATTATGCGCAAAATTGCTATGCAAATTTATTTTTGCACAGTTATTACATTGTATAATTGTTTGGTAAAGTTTACTATTATAAAAATACAGTTGTTGGGTAAAGCTTTTGTGCACAATTACTATGGAAAATTATTTTGCAGATCTAGTTCCGCAAAGTTATTACATTGATTTTGATGTAGAGTTGTTTTGTAAAAAAATTGCGTAGATTTATTCTGTAAAGTTATTTCGCATAATTATTACTTTGATATATAGCTGTTTGGCAAAGTTTTCACGGAGACTTATTCTGCAAAGTTATTTTCATATATAGTATCTACATTGTATAGTTGTTTAGTAAAGTGTTTTGTGTAGAATTTTTCTGCAAAGTAAATTTGCATATTTTGTTTCAATAATTATTTTGTAAAGTTTTTCTTGCAGAGTTATTCAACATAGCTATTTAATCAAAATTTTAAATATAGGAATATGTTGCATAAAAATATGGGACAATTTCAATAATGCCATTTTGAGATTGCAGTTTTACAAGCATGCCACTCATTAATGTCCATTTTCATTTATGCCACTGTTTACTAAGAGAATGTCGATATTACCCCTAAAAAAATCACCGAGAATCAGAATCCCTAATTGCCGCAGTTTGATTCGCGCAAGAAGAAGAACATACAAAGGAGACGAAGACGAAATCACTGATTCTGCTTATCCGGTAAACTTTTTCACCGGTAATCTCTCAAAACTTTTTGCTATGAGAAAAACTAGGTTTTAGAAATTGGGGAAACACTAATCGCCGTCCGCTATCATTCTCTCTTCTTCATTTTCATGATTTCTTTGCAAATCTGCTTTAATTTAGGGTTTTTGATTCGCAAAAATCTGCTTTAATCTAGGGTTTTTGATTCACGCAAATATGCTTTAATCTAGGGTTTTTGATTCGTTGGGTTTTTTTCTTCTTTTGTATTTCAATGGAGAATCGCTAGGTTTTTGATTCGATGTGGTTGAATGTAGTAATAAATTTAGGTTGTATTTGTGTTTGATTTCAATCTGTCAATTTAGGATTGATTTAAATCTTCGTTAAAAGATAATTAAAAGGTTTTATAACCTAATTTTGATGTTAGAATCTCTGTTATATGATTGCATCTAAAGGCGAGGAACTACTGATCTCTGTAATTGCAAACACAAGTTTTTGAAAGGTTTATAAGGTTTTTAAAAGGTTTTGTAAAGCTTGATTATAAACTGTAATTAGATTAGGGGTTGTTTCAAAAATAACCCACAATTTGTGGTCAACCCCAAACATAACCCACTTTTTCCTCCTCTTCATATTTTGCCACTTTCTCACAAAAAAAATCCCTAGCCTCCACACTTATTCACCAAAATGCCATTATGTTTTTTTTTTTTTTTTTTTTAAATTCGAAAACTAACAAAAAGACACAAAATCCATAATATATCAACTTATTTACGAAAATACCATCTTCATCAATTTTTCAACCACCATGAACAACCAATTTGGAGCTCTAAATGCTTCCCCAACCGATTGTTGAGCTCTAAATGCTCAATATTTGTGCTCATAACCTCTTCATTTTCCATTTCCTCTCCAATTTAATCCAAAAACCTCTCTAATTTTCGTTCTAAATTTTCTTTCTCATAACCTCATGTTTTCTTGTGGTTCTTGCATCTAAAACGGCTGGGCTTCTTTGTTATCGGTGAGATTCGAAGTTTCAGGTGCTCGACGAAGCTAAAAACGAGCTCGAACGGCGGAAAAAGGTAACATCACTTGATTTTCGCTAATTTCAGATCTGTTTCACGATAGCAGACTTCACCTGAAGTCTGCTAGTCAACGGAGAGGTTAGATTTGCAATTGACCATTTTTGAAAATATTTGAAGGAGACTTCATCTGAAGTCTGCGCGTTCTCCTTTGGAAACAAAAAAAACTAGTGCAGACTTCATGTGAAGTCTACATAAAAGTGAGGTTAGTTTTGCATTTGACCAAAATTTTGACTTTACAGAGCAGACTTCACATGAAGTCTGCTCAAACCAGACTTCTCGTGAAGTCTACTCTGTAAAAAATCGAGGTCAATTTTGCATTTGACTGAAACTTTGACTTTTTATAGCAGACTTCGTGTGAAGTCTACTCTGTACGGAGAGGTTAGTTTTGCATTTGACCAAAATTTCGAACAATTGACCAGGAAAAACATTAATTCGCAGACTTCAGGTGAAGTCTACTATTTATTTAATTCGAGATTTTGGTCAAACACAAAACTAACCTCTTTTCGGCGCAGACTTCACCTGAAGTCTGCTCCAAAAAGTCAAACTTTGGTCAATTGCAAATCTAACCTCTCATTTTCGGCGCAGACTTTACCTGAAGTCTCCTTTCGGTAGCAGACTTCATTTGAAGTCTGCGCCATTTTTACGGTTTTCCGCGTATTTGCGCAGACTTCAGGTGAAGTCTACTCTAGAAAGTCAAATTTTGGTCAATTGCAAAACTAACCTTTTTATTTTGCAGACTTCACCCGAAGTCCGCTCTTATAAAGTCAAACTTTTGGTCAAATGCAAAACTAACCTGCTTTTTACTGAGGAGACTTCACCCGAAGTCTGCAAACTCTATAGACTTCAGGTGAAGTCTACTCTGTGATATGCCTTAATTGCAAAAATAACCCAAATTCTACAGACTTCACCCGAAGTCTGCTACGTAGACTTCAAACGAAGTCTGCTACGTAGACTTCGTTTGTAGTCTGTATTTTAAATTTTATTAAAAGTGCATTTATATCTTATTTGTAATGAATTTTTTAGATTTTTTTGTTCTCACATGTGTGTTAGTTATTGTTTTTGTTTCTGTGTGAGTTGTACATGTTTATGTGTAATATTTATGGGATAAATCAATTTTCTTGTTTGATTAGCCTTTAGCTCATTTGTTTAGACTTCAGATGAAGTCTGCGTCTTAAAACTGGAGCAGACTTCGTTTGCAGTCTGCTTTTGAAATTTTATTAAAAATGCATTTATATCCTATTTATAATGAATTTTTTTTTTAGATTTTCTTGTTCTTAAATGTGTGTTAATTATTTTTTTTTTGCTTATGTATGAGTTTGATATGTTTATGTGTTATAGTTATGAGAGAATTAATTTTCTTGTTTTATTAGCCTTTTAACTCATTTGTTTATACTTCAGATGACGTCTACTTTGTAATTACGATCGCTAATGTGTTTTTTTATGTTTTTTTTACAGAGAATGAGTTATAAAAGATAAGTCATGGCATTTTGTGGTGGATAACTGGAGAGGATGGAGAATGTTCTTTTTGAGTGATGGTTTTACACATGGTGAACTTGTTGAAATGTACACAAAATGATTATAAGCTACAAAAAAACGAGTTTGTGGAGTTCACTTATCCATTACCAGAATCAATGTTGCAACAAATGGCTCTGAATACACCTCCTATCATATCACAAATGATAGACAAGTTCAGATGTTATTTACCAGAACTATTATTATTACCATTTACCCTTCCATTTCCTTTCTCTTTAACTTAGTTCTTGAAACTCATATTTATCCAGTGGTTTTGGTTTTGTTAAAGTTTGTCCTCTTTGTTGTGTCTTGGAATACGGTTTAAAAACTCATAATGTTTCATTGGTTAATTTATCTCCCACATTTCTATTTTTATAATTTTTTTTACACTTAGTTATAAACAAATACACAACTCATTTATTTCTTAATCCAAAGGTCCAAACAAAGACTTTATTACAATAACCCAACGTAAAAAAGATTTCAAAACCTTATAGTACTAATAACCAATTAACAAAAAAAATGGAAGAAAAGAAAAACCCTAGAGAAAAGTTTTATGCATTCCAAAAATGCTTCCACAAGACTACTATGCTCACCAGGGAGCAAAGTTCCTTCTTTTTGCAAACGTGTCATTGTATCAGCTAGACCATGCATGAAATATATGGAAAACAATTCTGTATCAGCTAGACTGTCAGATTATGTTCTAATCAAAGGAGAAAACAATTCTGCAGCAAAGTAATCACCTTTAATCTCTCTCATATAATACTTTAGATGAAGATCCAATTGAAAAAAGATCAAATGTAAAAGAACTACCTCTTCCCAATTCAATGATCGAAGACCAACAAATAATCACCTAGTGCAGCATTTCTTACACCTGGCAAAGGAAAGAAATACAATACTAAAATCAGACACAAGAAGACCAACAAAAAACAAAACAAGTGTTGTAATCTCATAATCTATGATAAGCTATCAAAGCTAACACATAGGACAAGTGAAGGCTTTACCTCGAATACATGTCATACATTTGATAATTGTTTCTGTAGTTAGTCAAATATAATCACTTTTTGCGAATACAAGATATAACTTTTTTTAATTTATACATTGACTCAAGCAGAGGACACATTTTTGAAACAGAGTAAAGACTCATTACCTCTTGTTCGAAGAATCTGAGGAACAAAAACAAACATATATCAATAACAATAACCTCAAGAACACTTAGTTAGAGCTAATGAAAAGAATCAAAGAACACTTTAAAGGAAATGGTTTATATATTTCTCTTCCATAACAGCCCCTCTTTCTTTGTCCAAATCTTCTTTTGAGACTCAAATCTAAACAAATGGTTTATATATTTCTTATTAATAAAAAAATGAATTAGAAAGTCACAGAGACAAGGAGACGTTACCTCGGAGCCTCTGCTTAAATGGAAATAGTCTGAGTACCACTCTTTTAGAGCCAGCCGTGAGAAGCTGCGACGGAGATGTCACCGCCGTCAATTGATTTTCCAGTAACGAGATCGCATCGTAAGTATCATTCACTTTCCCGATCTCATCGCTAGATCCGCTCCGACAAAGCCAATATACCGTCGCCGCAATCCACAACAAACTCTTCATCTCCGTCGCGATCGCAAGCCGGAGCTAAGCTGAAAATTTTAACTTTAAGCTATGATTATCCATAAGCCAAAAACGAGATTTGTAAGAAAAATGTAAAGATAATCGGAGATAAACCATGAATCGATTCGAAAAAAGGAAAACCTTAGGATAAGAGCCAACGCCATAGATCTTGTCGAGCTAGAAAACTCGCCGGCGTAAAGAGATGTGATGGTGGTCGGTCGGAATAGGCCATTTAGCGTAGATGGGCGAGATCTGTGGAGCCGATGGCTTGTTCGAACTGGTAGAAAAAGAGAGAGATTAGAGACAAAAAAAGAGACAAGACTACGAGAAGGAGAGAAAGAGATGACGGTAGCTAACCTTGGTAGAGGCGGCGGTGGCGAGAGATCGACGGAGGTGGAAACTATTTTGGAACAGTGGTCGTGTGCAGAACTGCAGAAGAGAGAAGGAGATGATACGCTAAGAGGCATGGCGAGCACCGATGATGTTTTGTTGTTAGATAAAGACGAAGGATTGAAAAGGAAGGTGGTCATGTGTAGATCTGAAGGATCGAGAATGGAGAGAAGAATTGTCTAGCACCGTTTGAGAGAGAGAGAGAGAGAGTGTCGAGGTTTTTTTTTTTACAAATTTAGGGTTTCTTCATTAAGTTTCGTTTATATATGGAGGTAAAAACATTCGGTTAGGTTAATAGTTTTTGGTTTAACAGACTTCGCCTTCGGTTAGGTTAATAATTTTCGGTTTAGCAGACTTCATTTGAAGTCTGCTAACCCCTAAACTCTTTCTGAAACCCTAAACGCTATGCAGACTTCATATGAAGTCTGTAAATTGGTACAGACTTCACCCGAAGTCTGCTACGAAGTCTGTAAATTGGTACAGACTTCACCCGAAGTCTGCTACCCGAAAACCTAAATCAAATATTTTCAATGGATTATTCAAAACCCTAAATAAAAATTTATATCAAACATTCAAAATGTTTAATATATTCACAATTTAACATTTTTATGCAAATTTAACATTTTATATTAAATAATTATAAACCCTAAATCTAATCCTACATGTAAAAAGATGTTTCCAACTTATAAAGTCAAACTAATACACATATTCCGACCTCGTAATTCGGAGACATACGCAAAATCACATACATAACTCAAAATTTAACATCATCTTATAGTTAACTCAACTTTAAAAATCGAACCCTACACTATAATCTCTACAAAGATGTTTACTCTAAACCCTAAACCATAAATATGAATCCCTAAATCTAGACAATTACTACCATAAACTCATGAAACTTATAAATATCAAACAACAATAACTACCAACATGTGACCACATCAATATCTAAACATATGGTTATGGACAAGCTTATTTGATATCTCATGTCTTCTTTTAGTATTATTTCATTATTAGCATGTATTTCATTTATAATATAATTTTTCTTTGTTGGTTTAATTTGATTAAATTTTATGAAATTTTAATTTTTATACTTCACAATTGTTTATAGTTTGATTATGAATATAATTTTTTAATCAAATTAATTTTTGTTAATTTATAAATTTAAATATTATATGTAATTATGTAGTAGACTTCTTTTGAAGTTTACAAAGTGCAGATTAGACTTCCTGTGTAGTCTACGAGTTCGACTTCTAACTGAAGTTTACAGAGCAGACTTCTTTATTACGTTGCAGACTTCTCGAAGGTTAAAACAGTAATTGTGTGCTCTGTTTTTTTGTTTGGTCATAAGGGGTGTATTTGTAATTTCACTATCCCTTTGGGTTACTTTTGCCAAACATGAGATAAGGGGTGTACAATTTTATTTAAAATGAAATTTTGAGTCATTTTTAGCAAAACCCCCATTAGATTATATCATAATTTTGATGTTATAATCTCTGTTACATGATTGCATCTAAAGGCGGGGGACTATTGATCTCTGTAATTGCAAACACAAGTTTTTGAAAGGTTTATAAAGTTCTTAAAAGGTTTTGTAAAGCTTGATTATAAACGGTAATTAGATTATATCCTAATTTTGATGTTAGAATCTCTGTTACATGATTGCATCTAAAGGCGGGGGTTATTGATCTCTGTAATTACAAACACAAGTTTTTGAAAGGTTTATAAGGTTTTTAAAAGGTTTTGTAAAGCTTGATTATAAACTGTAATTATAAGGTGCATTTCTTTGGTTTTTGGATTGGCAAAGCAGTCGAATTTATAATCCTCTTTATAAACTTTTTTATACATGGATTTGTTGTTGATGTTCTTCTTTTTGATCCTTATGTCTGTCTTTTGAATAGATGAATTTACCTAACTATCTACACCTACCCCCTCAGATCTATAATCTTGGTTTTGAACCAGACAAGCAAGTGGCAGTATAGCAACACTCAAACCTGCAGCTGGTTGAAGTTGTTAAGACCGCACTAGGAGGCGATTTGTTCCAAAAGATTGAAGAAACTATTGTAACACTTGCAAAGACTGGAATAAAAATTTCGGGAAAAATTTTCCACTTTTTGAAGCAGAGGAGAGTTTTAACAAAAGGAGAAGACATATGGTTCACGTTTGATTCGCAGCCAATGCGATTCTCAAAGAGAGAATTCTTCCTCACGACAGGTATTTCTCAAAACTTTGAAAGCTTAATTATAAAACTGTAATTAGAAGTGATTGTAAGGTAGCCTCGGTGTTTCATCAAACACTGGTTTTACAAAACGTTTTGTATGTTTTTATAAGGAAATGAAAAAGTTTTATAAAATGATTTACAAAACTAGCTTCATTTTTCACCAAACAAATGTATTTACAAGGATTTTAAAAACATTTTAAAAGGTTTTATAAGCTTTAATTACAATTTTTAAGGTCATCATCACACTTGTATGTTCTATAAGGTAATTAAAAAGGTTTTATAAGACACTTTTGTATGTTTTATACAGTAATTAAAAATGTTTATAACCTGATATATAGAACTAGCCTCATTATCTCATCAAAACGCAGGTATTCAATGTGAAGAAATTCACCCAGAAAGACAACGAAAGGGCAAAGATCCAGTCAAGGATCCTTACTCTTGGATGGAAGGAGACAAGTTCTTACTCAACGATCTGGTTCAGCGATTATCAA
Organism: Pseudoturritis turrita; assembly: GCA_900406555.1. NCBI lineage: Eukaryota > Viridiplantae > Streptophyta > Magnoliopsida > Brassicales > Brassicaceae > Pseudoturritis > Pseudoturritis turrita. Next base: position 1,063,938 of record OVBL01000343.1, read on the forward strand.
CACCAGAAATGGAAGATTATGAGAAGCTTTGTCTTGGGGCAGTTGTATTAACAGAATGGATTTTGATTGCTGCAAATCCTACAGAGAAGATTCCCCTGTCTCGACTGTGGTGCGCTTCAGATTTTGAAGTTTACTACAGTCAACCCTGGGGAAAGGTAGCATATGAAGTTTTGGCAAACAGTGTGAGAAGGATGTGTCCAAAAACCTGGGAAAAATGCCATTATGAGGTCAAAGGATTTCCTCTGGCGATACACCTATGGGCATTGAGTGCCATTCCTGTGTTTGGTAAAACGTTTGCATGCAAACATAGAAGATCTACAGGTGTATTTCCCTGGTGTTTGGATTGGGAAAAGACTCGACAACCAAGAATGAATGTTATTGTGGAAATGGAACGAAAGGGTGATGTAAGTTTTTTATAATCCTCTTTATAAACTTTTTTATAAAAGATTTTTGAGTTTTTACTAATGGTCTGAATTTGTTTTTATCTTTCCAGGTTAAGGTTAAAACATTTGTTGGACACTCAGACGATTACAAACATTTGGTTTCCGAAACACATGTAGAAGACAAGGACTTTTTGGAAGTTATTAACATGGTTTGTCAAGGTTATAGAATGAAGAAAACCGACTGGATTAATGGAGTTGTTGACATTATGCTGTGATGGAAGAAATGGGAGAGCAAATATAAACAACAAATTGTCAGACAACCAAAAGCTTGACAAGATCATCAAACTTGTTGACATCATTGATAAGAGATTGTTGTTGATCGAGCGTGTTCTACAAATCAGAAGAGACGAAGAAGTTGATGAGAGAGATGACAGAAAAAAATAGGTAAGTATGCTGAAGAGGCCAAAGTATAAAGCAATTTACAATGATTTGTAAGTTTTATAAACTTTTTAAAACCTTTTATAAACTTTTTAAAAGGTTTTATAAGGGTTTTAAAAGGTTTTATTACCCAATTTTTAACACCTTTTAAAAACGTTATAAGAATCACATATGACAAAAAGATGATGAAACGGAGGTAAGTGAAAGAAATTTGTAATTGTTACTCATGCTATCTTTCATTTTCTTGCAGGCTGACGAAGAAGAGAACGAGAGTCAACAAGAAGAGGTAAGTAACTTCTGAACTAGTTTACAAAAATATTTAAAAACTTTATAAACAAAGTTATAAGTTATTTAAAAGGTTTATAAACACCTTTATAAAGCAATGGTTAACACTCTTGTATCATTCTGCTGCAGGTTAACATTGATGATATTGGTGATTGTACGAACAATGAAGATGGCAATATTGATGCCAATGTAACAAGCACGTTTGAAGATTCGGTTCGCGATCCGAATACACAAGACAGAAGTTTGCTGGAGATTATGAAAAGGATGGAAACGATGATGATGATGAAGAAGAAGAAGAAGATACTAATCTTAAAAAAAAAAAACAAAGGTACGAAGATATATGCTCTAAGATAATTTTGAATATTATTGTAAACTAATCTAAAGGTTATATACTATTTTTACAGGCGAAATCACCTTCTCCTAGTTTCTCTACTCCGAATTTCAACCTTTTTCTGAAGAGAGCCCCTCTGAGAAAAATGAGTAGAAGGACAACGAGAATGACAGCAAGAAGAAGGATGAAAACAAAGAGAAGGATTCAGGAATTAAAAAAGTCTACAGAAGGAAAAAATCTGTGGAAGGGAGTAAACAGGTTAGCATTCCAATTTTAAAAACGTTATTTATAAGGTTTTTAGTTTTTAGAATGTTTTAAGATGTTTATAAAAACTTTATAAACCTATTTTTTGCAGCAGAGAAAGAAGCGTAAAACAGACATCAATCCTGATTTTGTAACAAAAAGGAGTGATCGAGGACAAGTTCCCTCGATCCACATCACGCCCCTTTTCATAGAAGGGGTAAAGAAGCACCAAACGATTAATCCCTTTGTGAAAATTGTTCCGGCTAGGTTGGAGAAGTTGACTGAATGGAAGAAATCAAGAAAAAACAAGTGAGTTTTGCATCAAATCTGTTTGTATAAAGGTCTTCCAATATTGTTTAAAATAGTTATGAAACACATTTTAAAACTCAACTAATAATGTTTATAAATTTAGGACACTGATAATTGAAGGGACAACCGTTGATGCAAAGTGGTTTACTACGCTAGAGAAACCAGGGAAAACTATTTCCAAAACGGTATTGTATCGATAATTCTTTTTCTTTATAGATTTTCGATAAAACTTTTATAAGGTATTTAAAACATTTATAAGCTGAAGTATATAAACTATTAGTTACATAAACTGTGTTTTTGTTTTTGTGATAGCATGTCGATGTAGCTCTGACGTTATTTAAGACGCGCAAGGAAGATAGTCCAGAATTCTTCCACACCAAAGGATTTCTAATTGTTGGAACCTCTTTCTTTGAAGTGATCGATGAAAGATACGTAGAGTTTTTCGACGACAAGGACGGCTTTGAGTTCCCAACTGAGGAGATCAACAAAGACAATTTGGGACAAAACATTGTCTACATCTACATTCCTTTTTTGGTCAATTCAAAGTGTTGGCTGCCACTCACAATCAACTTGGTGCAGCGGAAAATCATTGTCAATAATTGTGCCCATTCGATGATTTCAGACCAAATGAAAAAAAAAGACTTGTTGCATTCGCCAACATGCTTCCATACTTCATTCAGTACATCAGAGGAGAAAAGATGGATATCACTCCATTTGAAATCACTATAAACCCAAAAATCCCAAAGGTAAATTATAAGGTTTATTAAAAAGTTTAAAAGGCTCATAAGTAATCTTGTGATAATTTTTTTTATATCAGGCTCCGAAGTTAAAAGATACAGGAATTTACATGTTGAAGATCATGGAGTGCCTTGCTATGGGGAAACCATCTTGGAACAAATTTTCAAAAGACAGTGTTGAAGATATGAGAAAGAAGCTAGCATCTGATATCTTTGCAGAATTGACAAACATCTAGATTATGTTTAACTTTTGATGAACTTTATAGTTTGAAACTTTTTATATTTAAAAATTAAAGTTGTACTTTGTAGTTTGAAAGATTCAAGAAAAGAAGTAGTAGTTTTACAATGCATTTAAAAGAAAATTAAAAACTTTTCAAAAGATACCGTTTGATAGATTTTGTAAGCTTTTTAAATGGTTTGTAAACATTATAGCTTTTTACGTTTTGTTTTATAAGGTTTGTAAAGTTTTTAAAATGATCTGTAAGGTTTTTAAATGATTTTGTAAGGTTTTTAAAATGATTTGTAAGGTTTTTAAATGAATTTGTAAGCTTTTTAAAATTGTAAGTTAAAATAAACTTTACAAAAGCGCTAATGAAAATAAAACCCACAAACAAAAGCCTCCCTAAAAAAGGAAAAAAACCGTGTCAAACTTCTTCTTTTACAATAACTGCTACTTTTACGAAGCCACAACCAAGAGACCAAAAACGAAGAACTGTGAGAGGAGATGAAACGATTGTCACTGAAATCTCTCGCTTTTCGTAGGTAAATTCACTAACTTTTCCATTTTCGACACTATTTTGTTCATTCTTTCCGATTCAATTTCATTTTTTGAAGAAAAAATATTGGTTTTTGCGAAAATCTGGGTTTTTCCAAAATCCCAGTTCTTCCACCGGTAAAAACTGTAACTTTTCACATTCTGAAACTATCGCTGTGTCTCTATTCGCTTCAATTTCATTTTTCTAAGAAAAAAATATCTGGGTTTATTCAAAAACAATGGGTTTTGAAATTAGGGCTTTTGAAATTTGGGGAAAACGAGATTAGGGTTGAATGAGACTGGATTTTTGGTTATGTTGTAGTAGGAAGATTAAAACTTCTTTGAATCGTTTACCAATTTGGGAGAAAGTGTTTGGGGAAACGAGTTTGTACAAATCCAATTTATCTGCATATACGGTTTTGTAAGGTTTTGTAAACTTGCTGTATTTGGTTTTGTAAGCTTTCTAAAAGGTTTATCAGCTTTCATCAAACAGCTGTATTGATGAAACTTTATTGTAACAGTTTTGTTTTTTATGCAGATTTAGAAAATGACTACTCCAGAGAAATTGAATTTGCATGGCAGATTTGTCAAACCAGGCAGTGAACATGATGATTTGGAGAGAGTTGGCATATATTCTGCTAAGAAATCAGTGCTGGACAAGGTTGAGATAGCATTAGGCGCTGAATGCTTCGAGAGGCTAAAAGCAACTTGCTTCGGCCCAATCATAGAGTTTGTGCAGCAATAACACATTGTTTACTCAAGAAATGTGTGCAATCACGTCCTGCAAAGAAAGATTATAACAAGCAAACACGAGTTGTGGTTTGTCTTTGCAGAACAGCCAATGAGATTCTCTCTTAGAGAATTTGTACTCGTGACTGGTTTGCCACATGAAGATACAAGATCAAGCAGTACCTACAAGAGGGTAAAAGATCCATGGATGAAAAAAAAAACCAGTTTGAAGGGTCTGGTAGCAACTTTGGAAAACAAATCAGAAGCTATGAGTAACGATCAGAAACTTCGACTAGGAGCGTTCATAGTAGATGAATGGACACTGATAGCAAGAATCCTGTTACCAAAGTAGATACAAAATACATGGAAAGAACAAGCTGTTTTGAAGAGTATTGCAAATACGATTGGGGACGAATTGCTTACAAAGCCCTGTTGAATGGTGTGAAAAAAATTACTGACCACAAAGTCTCGGGAGGTGTTCAATATGATCTTAAAGGTTTTGCCATGGCTTTTCAAATATGGGCATTAATTTCTGTTGAAGCATTAGGAAGAGCGTTTGGTACAAGAGAACATCTTTCACGTCGGCCATTGGTTTTACAGTGGACAAACACAAAAGCGCCAAAAGCAAAAGATGTAACAGCAATTACAGAGAAGAGCCAGGTACTTCTTTTTTTTACGTTTTGGAGCTGTACTACTGATAGGTTTGTAAGCTTTTTAAATGGTTTTGTAAACTTTTTAAAATCCTTTGTAAGCTTTTTAAAATGCTTTGTAAGCTTTTTTACGTTTTGTTTTATAAACTTTGTAAAGTTTTTAAAATGATTTGTAAGCTTTTAAAGATGTTTTTATAAGCTTTTTAAATGGTTTTGTAAGCTTTTTAAATGTGTTTGTAAGCATTTTAAATTGTTTTACGCGAAAATACTACTAGACCGAACATACGCAGAATTATAAGGTTTTTTAAATGATTTTGTAATGGTTTTGTAAGCTTTTTAAAATGCTTTGTAAGCTTTTTTACGTTTTGTTTTATAAACTTTGTAAGGTTTTAAAATGATTTTGTAACGTTTTAAAATGATTTGTTTTTATAAGCTTTTTAAATGGTTTTGTAAGCTTTTTAAATGTGTTTGTAAGCATTTTAAATTGTTTTACGTGAAAATACTACCTGGATCGAGCATACGTGGAATTATAAGATTTTTAAAATAATTTTGTAATGGTTTTGTAAAAATTTAAAATGCTTTGTAAGTTTTTTTACGCGAAAATGATTTTGAGCTCGCCACGCCTTTGAATACGTGATCCAAAGTCCATGATCATGCCTAAATGTTTCCATCAGCTGTTTAGGTTTAAGTCCAGTCTTCCCTCCTTCAAAATGATTACTTACCATTTTGGCTAATGTCTTTGCAGTTGCTTGACGATGATTAACATTACTTAAGGAGGAATCACAATTGTGCTCGCTAATATACTTGGTAATCACAAAACTATCTGACGCATGAACCCTAATTGCACAAAAGTTCCAACTACATTTTTCATCAATGCAATTAAGCAAACCCCTACCCAAGTCTGATCTATAAGTCTTAAACTCAAAGCCCTTCTTAATTGCGTACACCTGCAACTGTCTAGACATTTTTTTTTTGTTCTTGAACCTCTTTCCACAATACAACTCATCAACATTCCTATCAAACGAATTTGAAGAACCATTTTGACCCCTATCAGACGCTGAAACTTGAGGTAGCAGCCGTTCAATACGATTAGCAGAGAATGATGACGTTTCTGATCCAAACACGCTCTACACAACCAAAAAATATATGCAACTTTGGAAACCGTATATGATAACGGATACGTTTATAAGGTTTATAAGGGTTTTAAAGGAATTTTAAGGTTTTTTAAAAGGGTTTATAAGATGTTATAATAATTTATAAGGTGAGTTATAAAATTATTTGTACAATAATACCTCATTTCGAATGTGAGATATAGAAGCAGGGGCAGTAAAACGAAATTTGTTGTTGTCTTCCTCTATCATTGGATTTGAAGTCCTTTGTCCCTGCAAGACAGATTTTGAAGACTTGATCAATCTATTTAGAAACAAGAGTGAGAAAAACTTAAAAACAAGGACTTAAAAAACCAAACTGTAGAAGCAGCAGCAGTAAACTGAACTTCATTTCTAATTTCGATAAAGCTTTGCTCTGTCGTTGGATTTGAGCTTGTTTGTCCCTGTTACACAAAATTTCATAACTTTATAAAATACAGTAAACAAACTTATAAACCATATAAACAAATAGTTATGATAAAAAATACCTCCTCCACTAACACACATAACTGAATATGTCCTCCACTCTCTACAAACTTGTTCATGAATGCTCGCAATTGCCTACCACTCCAAATAAACATTGGAGGAAGCTCTGTTCTATCCGGTAACGCATAACTAATCTTGATTGAATTTCCACACCCATCAATCCCAAAATCTTCTAACACAACCCCACTAAATCAGTGAAACTAATATCTTCGTCAATAATGCTAAGAGATCCTCCTCTTTCAACATCTAACATAAATTCCCAATGACTGTTATCCGTCAACCTCCATATTTCACACATAGAATACAACTCCATCGTTACGACTTGTTAAGATAATGAAGGGATCCGATTTCAGAGAAGTTTTTATGATTTGTAAGTTTTATAAGGTTTTTAAAAGGTTTATAAGCTTAATTATAAAATTGTAATTAGAAGGATTTGTAAATCTTATTGACTAATTAAAAGGGTGCCCATCAAACACATATCTTTTTGTTGTTTTATAAGCATTTTAAAAGGTTTTATAAGCTTAATTATTAATCTGTTATTAAAAAGTTTTGAAAGTTTTATAAGGTAATTTAAAGGTTTTATAAGCTAATGTATAAAACTAAAGATGGTGTGAACAAATTCATAGAGATGGTGTTTACAAAGATATTGAAACTCAAACAGCACATGTAAATCACCACCGAACACACATAATCTATCAAAAACCTTATAAAGCACTTATGAAACCGATAGTTTAGATCTGGTGCTTCATTCTTTTTAAAACAAGGATATTCGAATCAAGCAAAACATCCAATTTGAGTACCAAATTTAGCACAATTCATGAATTTATATGAAATTAAAAGAGAAATTGGGCATGGCCAAAATGCAGATAATCTCTGTACATGCATCCAAATCAAACAATAAATACACAAAATGCAGATAACAACTCAGCTAATCCAACTCAAAATTCCGAAAATATTTCTCATGATTTAGTTTATTCTTTTCAAATAAATCAAGTGATCAGTTTTGGCTAGATTCGAAGAAATTACACATGATTCATATTTCAAGCACAGAGTAAATCTTTTGTAATAGCTAGCGATGAATCCAAATCAAACAACAAATACACATAAATCAAACAAATCAAGTGATCAAGCTGAATCAATCACATCTGAGATATTCATCGCGTACGTCGTCCAACAGCGAAATCTCATAGAAAATCTCAGAAGAGATTGTGACAGGAGATCGGAAACGACGAAATCGGAGAAAGCGAAATCGGAGACGGAAGGTTCGGAGATGACGAGATCGGATTTGAGCTTGTTTGACCGATCTCGAGTTGGACGGCGATTTAAGACGAGATCTGAAAAGTCGAAACAAAATTTTAGGGTAAAATTGGTCAAAGGGTAATTTGGGAATGTGATCAAATGTTGGTGGCACTCTTGTAAACACTTTTCAAAAATGGCATTTTTAAAAAGTGGCAGCTAGCTGAAGAGTGGCATTTCTCAGAATTTTTCTAGAAATATGCCACCAAGAGAATGGTGAAGTTCCAATAGTCGATGAGTTATTTTCTATCGGTGGTAATAATATCATAATGATGATAATAAAGATGATGATAGTGATGGTGATGATAACAACATTATCTCTTTCTAACAATGTAAATGTTAAAGTGGGCGAATCATATAAAATGCATTGATGAATTGCAATGGAGGTTATGGATGCTTTTAGTTAAATATAAATTTGGGTGGAAAGTATCAAAATCAGATACATCAAAACTTGTTGTTGTGTGCAAAAATGATGGGTGCTCTTGAAAGGTGCGAGCACACACAAAAATGAAATATCTGAATATCTCTGGATTAGAAAATACATTCATGTGCATACATGTTCCGCTGGCCTCGGTCCCATCGAACCACATATATAAACATAAATCCATGATTCTTTTATAAACTAAAACCTCAAAAACCATAACAACACATTTAAATTTTTCGAATTTTATCCATAAATGTTGAAGTTTTCTTCGTGTAATGTAATATTTGCCTCCTCTCTCGGCACCTGTAACTATCTCCACAAGAATAAATGTTGAGAAAAAAAAACCAAGAATCTTGACAGGAGAAGGAATGAGTTATATTTCTAGAGCAATAAATTTGAAGCGATGTGCAACGCATATTCAAAGAAATGGGCAATTACAAAATCATTGATGGTGAAGCAGAAAATTAGATTTGAAACCATATCGTCTAAGCTAATATGGGAGACTCACCCAACAAAAGTCGAGTTAAATTGAAGGGTTTTGCTATAGAAGAAATATCCAATCAGAATTCAATACTTTGTTTGGTCAAATATATAACAATTAACAACGGACGGTGATCTGAGAACTCTTGACTTTTAAAAATTAGGGAAGTCGATGAATATGAATATCTAAGCTAAAAAATGGCAGAGAACCTTAAATCGATTTTATCTCTAAACTAATTTAGACTTTTTTTTGTATCATTCTTTGTGTGGATGTGATTTGGGAGAGATAGATAAAATGGATTTCAGATCGGGTTTTTTTCCGGATCAGATTAGATTAATTTAGTGTTTGATTTCAGTTAGGATCGATTTTTGTTATCTAATAGCGATTTTTAGTCTAATTTTAAGAGAAAATGCTTTTTCAAAATCGGTATGGTTATGAGCATTAAACTTTGTTATGTGTGATTATGGGTGTGAAACTTTGATTCCATATAACATTATGAAAATGTGTTAATTTTGTGTGGCTGGAGTAAAAATTGAAACTTCCAAGGAAATGTGGATCTATCAACCTTGAAATTTAAAAATATCATAGTAATTATTTTTGTGAGAGTAAATGTGAGAGCTCCGCTTTAAAAAAATCACTACTCATTTATTGTTTAAGATATATAGAATATAATTTATGGTTCATTATGGTTTACCGGTATGATGTCATTATTCCTTAATAAATAGTCGGTTAATTTTGGTTTAGATCATCGAGTTGATTGTTGTATATCCTTATACTTGCGCCAAGCGCATGATTAAATGATTAAATAGATTGATTAATCGATTTTAATATATATAAATCTTTAATATTTAAACGTGTATGACAAAACATATGAATTATAACATCTATAAACGTACAAAAATGATATGTATTGTGCACAAATGTAATAAAATTGAATACTTTTGATTAAGCATATGTTAGTGTCATTAGTTTTAATATTTTATGTGTAAAATTGATCAAAACCTATGCAAATATTATTTATTTCAATATATTTTAAGTGTAAAATTGATCTTCATTATTCGTGTAAATTATAGAGCATACGATAAATCAGATAAATTTTAGATTTATATGAATTTGTGGGACATAAAAACGAAAAATAGTATATGTTTTCCAATAATAAATTGTATAAATATTTGCAAGTGTGATTAAATATGTATAATAGACTACATCATAATAAAAATATTTGTATAGTATACTAATATAAATACATATATACACAATAGATAATATTGTTATAAATATAATAATAAAAAGTTTGTTAATATATCAGAAAAAATTAAAAATAGATGATATGGTAAGTCTAAAATATTACATTTAGTTGGATTTAAATTTGTAAAACATGTATATGTATTAATGAGTTTATGTTATAAAATGAATAAAAATATGTAGAGATTTTCACCATGACATATATTTTTAATTGAAATGTTCTGATTGGTTAAATTAAATGACATGTCCCATAAAATATGTAATGCCCCGACCGCCACCGTCCGTGGTCCCCACGCCCTCTCTCGGCCCGTGGGCCCACCTTCGTCCGACGGCCGGTGCGTTAGTTCGGGAGGCTCGAAAGACTTGTTTACTGACCCTGCAAATCACCACGAGATCTTTTCCCGTGTTTTGTCCTCACTCACACAGTACTGGAAATAACTTCCCAGTAGGTCACCCATCCTGAAATTGCTCCAGCTCAAGCACGCTTAACCTTGGAGTTCTGTCAGGATGAGTTACGGAAAAGATAAGTGCGCTTTGGTGATATAAGTAGCCAAATCAATTCTTATAAGCCTCTCCGCATGCACCACATATTTCTAGAAATCGGGATGTTACAATCACCCCCACTAACAGATCGCAACGTCCTCGTTGCATACCAAGATCGTCACCCATGATAGTGTGAGTCTTACACTCGTCTGGGTTCGGCTCTGATACCACTTGTAACGCCCCGAAAATTCCAAGAGAATTTACAGAACATCACTAAAAGAAATAAAATTAAAACTCATGAAAATCCAAGTCTTAAATCGTAAGAAAATGATCGACAGGAAAACTACCAAGTCTCGTGCTACAACTGAATCAAATACTCTAAGCTTCAACCACGTGCTCCTCCTCTCGAGCTATGTCTGCACGGAAATCAGAACCTATGTGTGCGAACAAAATCGCTCAGTGAGACTACAAACCCAATAGACATATACCAACACGGTCTGATCCCGCACAGAAAATGTTCACGTGTTGGCACAAAGAACAATTAATTCAATTTCAGATACTAATAAATAAATTTGACATATCCAAATAACTTTAGCAGACATAATATCATCAGAACAGAATTACCAACAGAACAAAGATATCATCATGACAGAGCGACCATGTATCTAGCAATGCAATATCAGAAGCGGAATGGTATGACCCCAGCATTGGTCAACCCAAACCATATACTAACAGATTATATACATAATATACTCGATAGCCATGCTGGCACCTACCGAGGTGGTAATGAAGTACGCCACGGCACTAGTCGATCCCAATACCACTAACAGAATACTAGAGTACAAAATACATCTGTGGAAGTGCCGACTACCATGGATTTCCCAATAGAGCTACTAAATCAGAATAGTATGCTGATACCGGTCTTACAGAACCAAACATATAGCGTACCAGAATCATGATCCAGACTTAAACCATATAAACATATACTTTTAAATATCATGCTTTCAGATAATTCAACTATTTCTTAATTCTTTATGGCTAAATTAATTTAATTAAATTAAAATCACATAATTTTACCTTTTAAATTATTATTGTAAATCTTCCTAAAATATTATACCAGCGTATAATATTACTAAGGGAGTTAGAACTCACCTGGAATTAAAAGAAAGTAATCGAACCAAGAAACCTACGAACGTCCTCGGAGACCAAATAATTCACCTAAAAACAACCGTGAATTCATAAATTACGGTTAATATATCAACAGAAAGGTTTCGTTGAGAGCAATCCGAATCCGGTATCCATTTTACCAAAACCGGTTTAAAAATTAGCGAACCGAGCTGAATTGCAGTTGGTTTAAAAATGAAACATGTTCAAATCAAAAACGGGTTTCACGCGATTAATCTACTCAATCTCAGCAATCCAAAACCGGTTTCAATTCCTTAAGAACCGGTCAACCAAAAATCCGATTTGGTTAACTAACTCAGAGATTAGAAAACTTACCGATCAAATTCCGATCAACTCCGACCTCCAATCGGCAAGCGGTCAGTGGATTTGGATTCGTGAGATTGAGAAGTTTCCAAAGAGCTATAGATCACATTCTAACTGTCCCTGAAACCAAAATCGCCATTAAAGAGCTTAAAGCTCATTTTAATGGAGGAAAATTGAAGAAGAAGGGAGGTGGAGTTTACCAAACACTTCGATGAAGGTTGCCAACGACCCAGAACTAGAGCACTATCAACAGAGGTGAATTTTCAACCTAACCACCATAATTTTCGATCAAAACTTATCTAAAAATATTCTAAATCGGAGATGATAAACAAAGTCTCGAAACTTACCAAAAATCTTCAATTTGCAAGGGAAACGGCTTCTAAATCGTGGGGGCTTTAAAACGCATATATATACGTGATATTAGGGTTGAAAGACGAAGATTTGAGAAGCCAAAATCGATCCCAACATTTTCGGAAGAGATGACTCGAAATTTTTCCAGTTTTTCCCGATTTTGCACTTTCGTCCCTGGACTTTTCTTTATTTACAGATTTGGCTTTCCACTTTTAAACCGATCGGAAAACCCCATGAAATTAGACAGATTCTCAATTATTTAATTGATCAATTTAACCCAAAATTTGGTTCTTCTTTATCTTCTAATTTCAGGTGTTACAATTCTACCACCCTTAAAAAGAATTCGTCCTCGAATTCAGAGATTTACCTGAAATAAGTGGGGGTATTTCTTTTTCATCTCTGACTCCAACTCCCATGTCGCCTCCTGAGCCCCATGATCCCTCCAAAGGACTTTAACGAGAGGAATAGTCTTTCTCCTAAGTTCTTTCACCATAGTTTCCACTATCTGAATCGGTTCTTCTTCATACCTTAGATCTTCCTGAATCTCCAAAGGTTCGAAATCCACCACATGCGAAGGATCATGATGATACTTCCTCAACATTGAGACATGGAAAACATTATGCACATGCCCCAGCTCTGAAGGTAATTCCAAACGATAGGCTACATTACCCACACGGTCTTTAATCATAAAAGGACCAATAAAGCGCGGTTTTAGCTTTCCCGACTGTCCAAATCGAACTTTGCCTTTCATAGTCTGAACCTTAATAAAAACTTGGTCACCCACTTCAAATTCTAAATCACGTCTCCGTCGATCTGCATAACTCTTTAGACGGTCTTGGGCAGCTTTCATCCTATCCCGAATCAACCTTAATTTTTATGTGGTTTCCAAAATCAATTCAGGACCAATACCCTTGGTCTCTCCGGCTTCCGCCCAACACAATGGGGTACGACATGGTCTACCATACAAAGCTTCAAATGGTGCCATACCGATGCTCGCATGATAACTATTATTGTAAGCAAACTCAACCAATGGCAATAACTTCTCCCATGACTGCCGACTATCTAAAACACAAGATCTTAACATGTCTTTAAGTGTTTGAATAGTCCTCTCAGACTGCCCATCTGTCTGAGGGTGATAGGCTGTACTGAAATGCAACTTTGTACCCAAAGCCTGATGTAGGCTATTCCAGAAATGAGAAGTAAACTTTGGATCACGATCTGAGACAATGCTACTTGGAACACCATGCAACCTCACAATCATTTGCACATAGATCTCCGCAAGTCGGGATGATGAGAATGTCGTCTTAACTGGGAGAAAATGGGCTGATTTAGTTAATCGGTCTACTATTACCCAAATCGAGTCATTTCCCCTTTGAGATCTTGGGAGTCCAGTGACGAAATCCATAGAAACCCTATCCCACTTCCACTCGGGAATAGGCAATGGGTGAAGCTTACCACTTGGCTTTTGATGCTCTATTTTTACTTGCTGGCACACCAAACACTTTGATACAAATTTTGCAATATCACCTTTCATACCATTCCAATGATAGTAAGGCTTAAGCATCTGATACATCTTAGTGCTACCTGGATGAACTGCATACCCAGATTGATGTCCTTCTCGCAAAATCTCTTCCAATAACTCTGGCACATTTGGAACACAAACTCTGCCTTTCAATGATAACACATCGTCATTTCTAAGCTTGTACCCTAGTTGACCAAAATCAGCAGGTTTTTCACAAATAGAACCTAGTTTACTATCATGTCTCTGTGCATCACGAATGCGTGTTAACAAGTCCGACTGAATACCCAAGGTGGCTAGAAATCCCTGTTGTCCCTCCCGGATAGAAATATGCAGTTGGCTCATCTGCTCCACTAAGTCCTATTGTGATCTTAGAGATGCCACTGTAGCTTGCTTCCTACTAAGAGCATCAGCAACAACATTAGCTTTTCCTGGATGATAAAGGATCTCGCAGTCATAATCACTTAGCAACTCAATCCATCTTCTCTGCCTTAGGTTTAACTCCTTCTGCGAGAATAAATATTTTAGGCTCTTGTGGTCTGTGAATATCTGCACTTTCTCTCCATACAAATATTGACGCCATAACTTTAGCGCAAAAATTACTGCAGCCAGTTCAAGGTCATGTGTGGGGTAGTTAACCTCATGTTTTCGTAACTGCCTAGATGCATAAGCGATCACCTTATCATCCTGCATCAATACACAACCCAATCCTGATAAAGAAGCATCGGTGTACAACACATACCCTACACCAGGTCTAGGAAGAGTTAACACTGGAGCAGATGTTAACTTCTTTTTCAGCTCTCCAAAGCTCTGATCACAAGAGTTACTCCAGTTAAACTTAACTCCTTTACAAAGTAGTTGAGTGAGTGGTCTAGCGATACGAGAGAAATTCTCAATGAACCTTCTATAATACCCTGCTAATCCCAGAAAGCTGCGAATCTCAGAGACATTGCTTGGCTGCTTCCATTTAGTGACTGTCTCAACCTTAGCAGGATCAACTGCAACACCTTCTCCTGATACCAGATGTCCCAAAAATCCTACCTTTTGAAGCCAGAATTCGCATTTGCTCAATTTAGCATACAACTGCTCTTCTTTCAATCTTTGCAATATTATTCTCAAATGCTCAGCATGTTCTTCCTTACTCTTAGAATAAACCAATATATCATCTATGAACACAATGACAAATTCGTCCAGGTGCGGTCTAAACACTCGATTCATCAGATCCATAAACACTGCTGAAGCTGTTTTAGCGATGTCATTATCCCGGATCAAAATGCCCATATCTGGTCCGAAAAGCTGTTTTAGCGATGTCATTATCCCGATCCTCACCTGATGATAGCCAGATCTCAAATCAATCTTAGAGAACCAGCTTGCTCCCTGAAGTTGATCCAATAAATCATCAATTCTAGGCAGGGGATACTTGTTCTTTATAGTCACCTGGTTCAACTGTCGGTAGTCAATGCACAGTCTCATACTACCATCCTTCTTCTTTACAAACAACACAGGTTCATCCCAAGGAGATGAACTAGGGCGGATAAAACCTTTCTCTAATAAATCGATAAGCTGCTTCTTTAGCTCTGCCATCTCTGATGGAGCCATCTTATAAGGTGCTTTAGAGATTGGTGATGTCCCTCAAGTAAGCTCAATTTCGAAGTTAACATCACGAGTCGGTGGCAATCCCGGTATATCCTCTGGAAAAACCTCAGCAAATTTTGATACAACCGGAATTTCCTCCAACTTAGGTGATTGCTTCTCTTCACCCACTAACACGGCTAAGAACCCCAAATAACCTTCAATCAACAATTTCTCCGCCTTCAGAAATGAGATAATTGGTAACTGGGGAGTTACTTTCGAACCACAGAATTCTATCACTGAAGAACCTGGAGCTGCAAAAGTGATCTTCCTTCGACGACAGTCGAGATTTGCGAAATGGCGAGACAGCCAGTCAAAGCCCAAAATAACATCATACCTTTTCAAAGGTAGCACAATGAGATCAGCTGGGAGAGATATCTCTCCCACTAGCACACTACACTCCCTAACTATCCCACAAGACTGATATATTTCCCCTCCAGGGGTATGAATAGGCAAGCACAAAGGAACAGTTTCTACCGTAGACAATTTTTCACACCAAGCAATAGACATGAAAGAATGGGTGGCACCAGTATCAAAAAGCACAAAAGCAAAATTGCCAAGAATAGATAACATACCCTCGATAGCATCTCCCTCCTCAGTCTCACCCTGACCACCTAATGCATAAACTCGACCTGCACCTGCTTGGCGCCCAGGCGGTGGAACTGGTGGGCGAGGTCCATGCGGTGGAGCACGAGGCATCTGTGCAGGATTAGCTGAAGAATTTTTAGGGAAATTTTGTATGTAATGCCCAGACTGACCACAACGGAAACATACATCTCTTGCTCGGTTACAATTTTCACTTGTGTGGTTAGGCCGACCACAATAAGTACAACCCTGGTTGCTTCGTTGCAATGGTGTCTGGTGATTAGAAGATTTACCATACGGTGTTGCACGCACCTCTGGACGCTTGTGCCTATCCACACGGTTACTGCCTCTTGATAAATCTTTCCAGCAAATGGTTGTGCTCTTTGCTCATTCCTCTCCACAATGAGAGCACACTCCACAACTCCTGCATATGTTGGCAGAATCTGCGGTTCCACCTAAATTTATACCCAAGAGCTATCAAAAGATGGTACAAAAACAAATAGGCATTTGATAAATTCAAATGTGTGTTTACTAACCACAACTCTGATGGAGTCTCGAAGTCCATGCTCAAATCTCCTAGCTCTGGATCGGTCATCTGGAACAATGTGGGTACCATACCGAGATAAGCGATCAAACTCAGCTTGATAACGTCTCACTGTCATATCTTTCTGCTTAAGCTCCTCAAACTCCATCCTCAAGTTGGACCTGACAGACTCTGGAAAGTATAGATCCATGAATGCCGTCTGAAAATCGTCCCAAGTTAACTCCACACCAGGACGAGACGTAACAATGCTTCTCCACCAATGCTGAGCCTCTCCTGCAAGCTGATGAGTAACCATGCGCAACTTAAAAGCCTCTGGAACTCCCAAATACACTAATGCTTCTTTCACTAGATCAAGCCATTTCTCTGCCTCCATAGGATCAGAAGAGCCTTCGAATTTCTGCAATCCAACTTATTTCTTGAACCTTTCCTGCAATACTCAGTAGTCAGCTTGAGGGTTTGCCTGTGGCACATGTGGCGGGACAACTGCCTGAGGTAACTGCTGCAGTAAAGCCTGCTGGAACGCCGCATTTTGAGCAAACATCTGACCCATATACTAAAACATTTGTCGCATATCATCCATTGGTGCAAAATTTGGCGGAGGAGGTGGTGGAAATTGGGGATCTGCGGGAACATAAGGAGGAGTTCCCGGACCAGCTGGAGCACCTCGACCAAGGGGAGCAGCAGGTCTTGGTTCCTGAGGAACACCTCGAGCACGTCCACGTCTAGCCATCTAAACAAGATTACCCATATAATCAAATACTTATACTTAGATAAATTTACACGCTAATAACTTGAAACAAAAAAAAATTCAAACTCAGAATCCTATAGCGAGACAAAGTATAATCTTTCCTTAACACTATGAATTTCGGAAAAAAAAAAATACTATTTTTAAGATAATTAATTAAATTTTTTTTTTTTTTTTCTAAGGTCCAAAATCCTTTAATGAAAACAACGGAAAACGTTTTCGAGTACCAGGGTTTCGTAAAACCATGCTCTGATACCACCTGTAACGCTCCGACCGCCACCGTCCGTGGTCCCCACGCCCTCTCTCGGCCCGTGGGCCCTCATTCGTCCGACGGCCGGTGCGTTAGTCCGGGAGGCTCGAAAGACTTGTTTACTGACCCTGCAAATCACCACGAGATCTTTTCCCGTGTTTTGTCCTCACTCACACAGTACTGGAAATGACTTCCCAATAGGTCACCCATCCTGAAATTGCTCCAGGTCAAGCACGCTTAACCTTGGAGTTCTGTCAGGATGAGTTACGGAAAAGATAAGTGCGCTTTGGTGATATAGGTAGCCAAATCAATTCTTATAAGCCTCTCCGCATGCACCACATATTTCTAGAAATCGGGATGTTACAAAATACTCTTTGAACGACACTTATGATTTTTTTTTAAATGTATCCTCTGTTAATATATACTAGTTTTAAATCCCGTACTACGTAAGGGCAACCATACCGGCAAACATTTTATTTGTTTTTATATCTAATATATTAATATTGTAGTATAAAATAAATATTTATTGAGTAATATTGTACTGAATAAAATATACTCTTTTGGTATAATTCAGTGAAAATTTCCAAAAATTCGTTGAGTTGCACATTTTAATAAGCCTGATTAATATTATTATTGCTATATGACATTTACTCTACTGTAATGTATTTAAATTTTCTACTGTTTGGAGTTTTAGACAGTAAATGTGAAGACTATTACCGAACAACAATTAGAGTTTTTTTAAAAATCTTAATTATGCGAAAAAATTAAAAGCTAGTCAAAAGGAATTGAGATTAGCGACTATTTAATTGAATCTCCATTATTTTAAAATTTTGGCTGGACTCTTTTCATTACATTTGCTTCTCATATAAGAAGAGTAAGATACTAAGATGGAAGGAGAAGAAGAATATAAAACCACAATCATACACGTAATTTTACAACCCATAAATTTGATACCAAAGAAAGAAATTTTATACAGTAAAAATATATTGACCCTTGAGCTTTCCATTTTTAGCACCAAGACCATTTAGTCATCTTCGCTTAATATGCTTCGGTTTTTAATGGGTTTCTCAAATTGTAACAGAATGTCTTGTTAAGTAGACTGCAGTTTGAGATCTTCACGGTTTGGGTTTTTGAGTTTTTCAATATCCTGAACTAAAGAAGCAATTTTTTAAAAGTGAGTGGTTAGAAATAACTCGGAGAAAACAAATGAATGATGCTTTTCAAATATGAAATGTAAACTGTAAATGGAAAATAAAAGAAGAACATGCTAACCTCTGAAATATTTGGTTTACAACTTCCATAAAAGTTGCATAATGCCATTGGTTTCTTCATCGCAATCTTCATATTCTACTTGTTAATTTACTAAATAAGCTTTCGTAGTTGATTGTGCCCTTTATTCATGTGCCACGTGATTATTTCTCTTGTATTCTCCATCGTCTTGAGAAAACAAAATAGAGACAATTAAACTCATTCACTCCTAAAATCGTATTCCATTGACAATATAAATGAACAAACGAATATATGGATAATGGAGATGAGTTACTCACAGACTTTAATCACTCGGCAACTGAAATCTACTGAACCAAAGCCGCAACGTAGATCTGATTTCAAAAATGGTAGATCGATAAGTGTTTGGCTAAAAAAGAAAACAAAATTTATATGAACAACTGTACCTATCCGAATTACGAACTTTAGATCTACTCGGTTTTGAGAAATTGAAGATATCTGCAAAATTTCAAATTCGCATGAAGCATCTCCATAAAACACAGAGTCATAAGATTTGGTGAAAAACAAAAATTGGCAAGTTGAAGAAGATACATGAATGCTTTACAAATTACCTCGGATCGGAGTAACAATTTGTGGTTTTCAAGAAGAATGAAAGTAAATATAAATATTCTTGATAAGAGCTTATAAATATGGAAAAGAAAGAGGTAGGGATTGCAGGAAAAGGAACAGTTGCTAGAAGCTGTTTTTTTTTCGGCAGAAGTTTAATTTTTTTTAGTCATCGAAAGAAATCGTCGAAAGAAAATAAATCTCTCGTTCTGAAAGTTTAAAATTTTAGACTTTTACCACATGTCAAATAAATAGATTTACAGTTAATAGGAGATTTACTTGTGATTTATAATAAAAGAATAAGAGCTTATAAATATGGAAAAGAAAAAGATGGAGATTGCAGGAAAATTGAATTAGGAAAGGAACATATGTCGAGGTTTTTTGTAGGAGAAGATATAATTCCATTGTTGAAGAGGAGATGGGAAGTGGGAAATCTAGAGATCGTAGGAAAAGAAACAGTTGCTAGAAACTGATTTTTTTTTCGGCAGAAGCTTAATTTTTTTTTAGTTGTCGAAAGAAATCGTCGAAATAAAATAAATCTCTCGTTTTGAAAGATTGAAATTTTAGATTTTTACCATGTGTCAAATAAATAGATTTACAGTTAATCGGAAATTTACTTGTGATTTATAATAAAAGAAAAGGAAGGATAGGATTCTACCGAAGTTTAGAGGGATCTAAATGAGAAAAATCTATTATATATTTATATTTGCAAACCACTACACCCCCACTATCTAATATTACAAAAGCATTTTGAGTAAAGTTGAGAAAATGAGCGGCAGAAAATGAGCACTTGCGAAAGACAAAGATCAAAGATCTTTCATAATGATGCCAAGGTTCTGTATTTCCCAAGGTCTTCATAGCTTAATCAAATATATTTTAATTTTAAAATACTCCTCCGTTCTATTATATTATATATATATATTTTTTTTAATTGGTTTTATTTCATTTGATTTTTCCAATTTTTATACAAAATTAATTTAATTTGATATTTGTAATCATTTATATTATACAGTATTTTTTTATTATTTAATTTATTTATAATTAATGTAAGAAAATAAAAATTTATGTGATTCTTAAACTTTACATTTTTAATTTAAAAGTTTTATATAATGAAACATATGGAGTAGAACAAATAAATAAATTTTAAATAAAGTAGAAGTGACAAAGTTTGTCTATAAAGTTTTAGGGAAATTGAAAAGTGACTTTAATCTAGTGGAATTTATAAGTCCACATAGAGCATGTACCATCTCATCCGGGATCGAATCTCTTCCTCTACAAATGTACGAATGAAAGGCTATTTGGCCGGTCTGTTGTGGCCAATTGATGACAAAAAATTAAATTTAGGGAAATTTTTAAAAATACTCCATCTCTGTATAAATGATGTTTAATGTTTTTCACACAAATTAAGAAATTATTAAAAAAAAATTTCTAAATTTAAACATCATTTATTATTTACATAAACACAATTCAACCAATAAAAAAATAAACTGCAGAATACAAATGGTCATAAAATATAAAATATTATTAATTTTACATTGAAAGTTGAAAATATAACTTAAAATGAAACAAATTTAATTTTGTTGCCTAAAACAACACTTATTATGATACATAGGAGAGGAGTACTATTTTATTCGTGGAATTCGACAGGGATGCTCTTTTTCACCTTACATTTATGTGATTGTTAGCAATGCACTTTCCAGATTGTTGAACAAAGCGGTTGAGAGTGGTCAAATTGGTTCCCACCCCAAATACCAAAGTGTGAACTTAACCCATTTAAGTTTTGCAGATGATATAATGGTCTTCATGGACGGTACGGTTGTTTCTCTCAGTGGTACTCTTGGGAGGTTTTTGGTGATTTTGCTCGTATTTCTGGTCTTTCCATTAATGTTGCCAAATCCACATTATTTGCTGCTGGTCGTGGGAAACAACAGCTAGAGAGGGCAGCTGATGGGTTAGGAATATCGAATTCTGAACTTCCAATCAAATATCTTGGCTTCCCTCTTACAACATTTTTGGATACATTTTATCAAAAATACCTTTGGTTTTTTTTTCAAATTTTTTTTTAAACATATTTATTAAAAAATTATAAATTAACCTACTGATTTTATAACTACTTATAAAACATACTATTTATAATATGTCTTATAAAAGTTTATAAAATAATTTTAAATCATTTAATGTGTTTAGTTTCTTAAACTCTAAGTTTATTTTTTATTTTTTTGTTCTAATATTACTATTTTTATAGTATACATTTTTGTAATTTTAAAAACAAAATATGTATTTGCTGAAGAATATAATAGTTTTTACTTTTTTATAAAACGTATACCATTTTATAACATGTCTTATAAAATTTTATAAATTATTTTAAAATACAATAATTTCTGCATTTTTATAACTATCTTATAAAAACATATACAACAATAATTAACAGCAAAATAGTTGTTTTTTTTTTTAAACACTCCCATATTTATGGTATTTTTAAAATTCCCACATTTTTGTATGTAACTTTTTAAAAAGGAAATAGCTTCATATTTTTTTAAAAAATTACTAAAATGTTCAAATTATCAATTAAGAAAAAAAAATTCTAATTTTTTTTTGTTACATAACTAGTTTTGTGCGTCCTGTCACACTTCTTTGAAAAACTATTGATATCTTTATAGCTAAAAAGCGTCCATAAAATTTGGATAAATCACTTTGCGACATAGATGATTTAGTTTATATAAATTTCGTAACACCACGTCTTAACTTAATCTTTGGTCCCTTAAAACGGTTGGTTGGATTCGATCTTACAAAGATCCAAACAACTGGATAGATAAAACCATCTTTCACTTGACACTACATAAAACAGTTATACTATACGATATAAAAAACACTCTCTGATATGTGGTCAAGAAACATAAAAATGCCAAATTACATCCTATTTGCTATCCGATTAGATAATCCACTCTTACCTTTAGGGATTCACGAATACGTAAAAGTTCATAGATTTTCCAGATTTTCTCTTATTTTTTTTGTTTTTTCCGGCAAGAATAAACATTAAGATTGAACAAACAACCTCTGTAATCAATTTACAATCCACTCGTTTCTAATGAAATTCAAATACTTATAAAAAAAAAAATCACATAGTCTCACACGTGAAATTCCTATCTTTTGAATTGACCTTATATTTCTTCTTCAGTTCTCTCGCAAAACTTTCAAATTTTGTTTTATCTTTAAATATATATATTTGAATAAATTTCTATTTAGCAAATCAATTAAAATAAAATTGGCGACAGAAAAATAACAATTAGGGTTGTACGAGGTTAACCACATAATTCACATTGCAACCAAACTTAGGTAAAGTTTTAGGTCATTTTTCTTTCAATCATAAAACATCAATCTTTGGTTGTGGCCAAAAATAAAACATCAGTTTTCTTAAACATATTTGTTTGTACTTGTCTTTTTGTCCTACTTTTTTGGTTGCATTTTCTTTAACAAAATTTGGACACGAGATATTTGCTGAAGAAAAAAAAACATACGATATTTGTTTTTCCTCGTTTCTCCGCAAAAAAAAGAATAAAAAAACCAATTTGAAATCTAAAAGCCATGAGGAGATCTCCACGTGGGAACAATTAAGACCTACCGACAGTTTAATAGGACCGTCCTAGTCGACAAAGGGACCCGCACTGATTTGTCTCATACGTGGCGCAAATCTAATCGATGATACTGACGTCAGCACGCCGAAAGGAAAAAGACGCATTTAGTTCCATAGTTTTAAGTTTTTAGTTGGCCTCCTCTCCTTTTTGGTTTTAGTTAAGTTTTAAACTTTTGATTTCCTCAACTACAAACTATAAATAAATAACTTTAAAACATTTTACATATTGAAGTTTGTGCATTTTAGATTATATCACTCGATTTTAAGCATACCTAACCCGGACTTATCAAAATTTTAGAATAAAAATTATTCGTTTAAATTAAAATAAATTATTCAAAACAGATAAAGATATGAATGAAATAATTATTCGATTACTTTAGTTACTTGTCTGAGTAATTCAAAAAATTTAAATGATCTATAGGTTATCAAAGTTATTCAATTTTTTATTTAAATTATCAAAAAATTTAAAAATTTATTTAAAATTATCCATAATTATCTGAACCTGAATCTAATCTTTATCTATTTTTATATTGATTTTAAATATTTGAATCACATGTATCATATCAGTTATCCTTTTTATCTGTTTTTAATGTTATATTTTAAATAACAACTTTTTTTCTTACAACTTGTAATGTGATTATTAGGATGTCAAAATTATTATTTCAAAAATTGTAAAAATTTATTATTTAAAATATAACATTAAAAACGGATCGATAATACATATAACTAATTTTCTTTATCCGGTTTTTCTTTATTGATTTTTCTTTATAACTACTACCAGAATCTATATTCGATTTTCTTTGGAAACTCTATTTTTTAAGAAAGGACTTTAGGTCTTTGCACTATTGTAATATTCATATAATTCTACTATTCATTCCATTTCAAAATATAAAATGTTTTGGGTAAAAATGCGAAAATTAAGAAATTAGTTTTTTTCTAAAAAATACTCATTCCGTTTAATAAAAAGTGTCATTCTACATATTTTCACACATTAAAAAAACTATTAAAAGTTCTATTTTATCCATTATTAATACATTAAACAAATTTATTTTTCTAATAAATACATTAAAAAGTATAGTCAAAACTGGATTTTTAATCAAAATTCTGCATTGAAAATATAAAACGACATTCTTTGTGAAATGAAAATAAAGTTTTAGAATGACACTCTTTATGAAATGGAGGGAATATCATTTATTATATAAAATAAAAATAATTCAACCAATTATAAAAAAGATTGCAAAATACTATTGGTCACTAATATCTAATAAAACTAAAAATTGTATAGAAATGTGAAAATATATATATATATTTTTTTAAAACTTTTAAAATATGAAGAGAGTATTAATTAAGAATAAAACATAGAATACTGCTGATATTTTAATTTCCAGTTAAAATATTTAACCCTCACTCCGTCTATTTAATTAATGTTATTGCTTGTAACGTCAGTTTTTTTTGGGGGTTGGGTTTCTTCTTCTCCCATTTCTGCAACATTCTCTCTCTCTCTCTCTTCGCTTGCACAGTTTAGAAGGACGATGAAGCTCAATCAAATGGCCGGCCTTCGATGGAGAGAGTGGTGGAACACGATGGCCTTCCCCACGCGCCGAATCTGGAACCGTTTCACCGTCCGCGTCGGTTTCCGACACAGCGGTAAGCTCCGATCCTCCTCCGCTCGTCACCGGATTCTCTTTGTTTTCCGGCGTTATCGCTCCATCTCTGTTTTTTTATTCCTCCGTCGGTGATAGAATTTTTTTTTTTTTTAGCTGGGTTTCTGTTTCATCGTTTTAATAAGGAAAAACGGAAAATCTTTTTCGAATTGATCTTTAACGATTTCACTGATTTGATTCAAAATATTTTCATCAGAATAAGATTAGATTTTACAAAATTTTGTTGTGCTTCTTGATGATGTTTGTAAACTGTCGGTGGAATGTTTTAGCTATGGGAAACAAAATCTGTGCTTTAGAGATTATTAGCTAAAGACACACTTTGAGTTATCAAATAATTCACAAGTAAAAAAAAAAAAAAAAAAATATTCACAAGTTGATTTGAATTGGAAATGAAGATTTCTAAAGAAATTTGATGTTTACATAAGATTAAAATTCAAATTTGGGTCTTATAAATCACCTTCTTGTTCTTGATTGCGTTGTTATGGCATATTATGAGTTTCATAGATGACGAATACTGAGAGATGGTCTTTCTGTGTTGCAGGACTCCTGAGGTTACAACACGACGTGAGTTCGTGCGAATACGAAGACATACACATAATGTGGAATCTGTTGCACAAGAACAACGAAGATCTGACACGCGGCAGCGCACAGAAGAAGAAAGCTTGCTGGAATCTCCTCGGGTCATATCTTTGCCAAAGATTCTGATCAACCCTTACAAATATATATGTATAACCCAAATATTCCTCCAACACCATCCTTGTATTTGAGAGAGCCTTAACGGGTCCCTTGCAGTGTGGTGAGAGGTCTTTGACAAATTCGCAATAATAAAATTCCATGGCAGGCCTCTATATATGTGTGTGTATCTATGACTATTATCATCACTTGAGTGTTGTATATATTATGATGATACAAATGTTTCCCATAGTTTGATACTACTATGTTCATCTATATTGTTTTCTCATATTTTTTAACATATAGCACAAAAATCGATAATTTTTTTTTTTTATAACCAAAAAGTTCGGACATAAACCATAATCTCTTCGGATCCGAAACCAAAATGGGTTAATAACCTTCTTTTAGAGGATTCAACCACTAGGCTAACTCTCGTCACCATTATCTTTAATATCAAAAAAGTGGATTTTCAACTAGAAGAAACAATTTTCACGAGAAAACTTTGATAAAGTCACTAAATTTTAAAATCAAAGGCTTTTTCAAGAAAATGAATATTAGTGGTATCTAAATTGGCATCATTAATATTTCTCTTTCGAAAGAAAAAAAAAATAAAAATCTATATTCTATTAAGAAAATGAGATTTCCAAATTTGTGGCCAATGAAAATTATCTTAATTAAAAAATAAATTTCAACCAATGAATCACATGGAGAAAGATGAAATGTCAGAATCAATTGGTTAGATACTGATGTCCAAACAAGTGTGCGTTTACTATGTGTGTTGTTGTATCTATGTGTCGGCTTATTTGAAAGGGTGCTCTTCAAAAGAGTAGTAACCAACAAGTATTGTGTGATGATGTGGTTGCTCTTTCTTCTTTTTGGTAGACATTTCACCTAACGACTACTCACGACTAATTGATTTTATTTATGTGTAAAACTAACGCATTTTTATATTTATATTCTCTTTGCCTTTTTTCTTCTTCTATGGTCAAATCTTATATATTCTTCAAGTCTGATTCTTTTATATTTTTTATTTGTCTCGTTTTTTAATTTGGTCAATTTTAATTTGAGTTCTGAAACTAGTGTCCATATTTTAGACAACTATAAAGTTAATTTAAAACTTTTGGCAATGCACGTAGAGATTTTTAAGCTATTTTTTTAATATTTTTTTGATAAGAATTTTTTTAAATAGCTTTACAAAAGAAAATAGACTTTTACATGGTTCATTCGGCTTCTGATTGCAACAAGGTACATCTTACACAATAATATGAGCATGACTTATGGCAACCCCAGGAGAACAAAATGGAAATGGTTTTTTCGAAAATTTTACAACGTTCAAGTCAAAATGAGACATTATGACTGACCAGGAGACTGTGAAAACATATGGTGGAAAAGCATATTTAGTTTTAGACATGGTTTATAATTAATATTAGCTCAATTAAATGTTTAGATAGCTTAGAAAATAATCGAAGGAAAGATAGATTTTCTTCTGAATGGGGTTGGAATTTTCCATGAGCCGGATGCGTTGGTCGAACTAGTTCGCAACTAGAGGTTTTGATAAGTAATGAACGGAAGAAAGATATTACATGTGACGTAAGGTCAGATCACCTATTTTAGCATGATCGTATCTAATCGGTATTTGGAGACCGAATTTTACGTAGTCGAGTCAGGTATCTTAGTCATATGACTCTAAGAGACCAACTGCATTGTATTTTTTGGCGAGTGTGATGTGTCATGATAGTTTTTGTATAGTCAGTTGACCTTTGAGCGATGTCACTTCGATCGAAAAAGCATACTTTGTGCAATTGAATTGGCCGTACTCTATTGTACGAATGCATAAATGTTTGTCGGTTTCGTGTGTCAAAACAAAAAATTGTCTAGTAGAATTGTTTTATCACGATTTTTAGAATTTTTTTTTGCGGGTTAAAGCGTTGAATCTGTTACATACTAGTTGTTCAAGGGATCGAGCTGTTCATTGGCTTTTTTTTCGAAATTAACCATAGCTAAGTGTTTGTTTACGTGTCACAGTTTTTTGTTGGTAGCTGAAAAATCACTCAACAATTACAATAAAATTCGCATATATTTTGTTCACATTTATTATCACACCTATTTTGGATGCCGTGGGGATGGAAGAAGTAAAATTTTAGGCTTAACTTGTTTGTTTTATTCATTGTGCTGTAGATTTATTAAAATCCCATCCTCCGAATCTACCTAACCCGAAGGTTGTTTAGTTGATACTAGCAAATAGTATTTGGATTACACTTTCACCAACAACAAAATTGGTTGCTCGATCCGTGATGTCTATTAATTTTGTGTAATAACGTGTATAGCTTTTTTAGTCCTTCCAAGTTTTTTCTCAAAAATGATCTACTATGGTCTAATAATTGTATATTAATAGTTAATATTTTGTATAGTAATTACTATTTAGCCTGAACTAATTGTGATTTGTAAAGTAATTTAAAAAAAAATTCAAATATACTTCATTTAATTAATTAAAAATTGAGAATATATTAATGATGATGAATAATACATCATTTTTCACGTTCCGCTATATATATATATATATATTTTTTTTTCATATTTTCACGCTTTTAAAAATTGTTTCCATTATATATCATGAACGTGTAAAAAATATAATAAAAAAACGAAATGCCATTAATCTACGAAAGTTTTATCCATTGTAATTATTTTTATTATTCGATCATTCGTCTATTCGATATTTTACTATTCAGTTATGTTTTCCATTTCAACAATTAGTTGCAACCAATTGCAAAGTAATAAAGAGTAGTTGTATACAAACTAAAAGGGTAAAAAATGAGTAAAAATTTGGAAAAAGGAAGGTACGAGGAGAGACGACAGTTATGCTCAGAAATCACAAATGAGGCGTAATTATCTCCTATCCACCTTCCCACTCTCTATTCTCTTGCCGGCGATTTATACTAATCACTCTGCAATTTATAAAAGCAAACCCTAGTTTCGCCGGAATTTTCTCCATCCCGTTGGAGAGAGAAGCTTCCCCTATACCATCTCCTTCGCTCTCACATTCTCACATTGAGGCGATGTGGATTCCCCAATGTCGGAGATGACAGCTGCAGTTTCACCTTCTTTCAACGCCAACAAGCCTACCAGGCTGCCGTCGGAATCAGCGACGACGATCGCTTCTCATCGCCGGCCAAAAACACGAGATGTAGCTTCACGATACCTCGACACCTCCTCTTTTTCGTCTTCTTCTTTCTTCCAATCATCATCACCGTCCTCGGCGAAGAGATGTCAATCGCCGACTGTTACGAGGACGAATCGACCGGCGACTCCTTCCGCTACAAATCGGACGCAATCAACAGGTCGGAGGCAGTTGGTTACACCACGCCGTGACTCGTTAGATCGACGAGGTAGTGGAGAAGTTTCTGCAGCGCAGAGAATTTTGTTGACTTCTGGGAGAGGTTTGTTTGCCTCGTTTCAGGAGGAATCGTTCACAGCGCATGAGAACAATAGATCGAAGCTATATTCATCTCCGGCTACTGCAGGGAGGAAGACGACTTCGACGGCAACACCTAGGAATGGTGGTACTCAGCAAGAGAAGTCGAAGCTGTCTGAGCAATGGCCTAGGTCTCTGCAACCTAATTCTCTGAGTAGAAGCGTAGACTTCACCGATACTAGGAAGAAACCGAGCGGATCTAGCAATGGTGTAGCTAGAGCTCTACACAATTCCATGATAAGCAATAGACCAGTTTCTCATGGAAGGATTAAGGCAGATTCATCGAGTGTAGATTCTTCCAAGGTTGGATCTTATTCTCTTATCTCAGATACAGACAGCGTTTCTTCTGTAAGCTCTAACGAAAGAGGGAAAATGTTACCAGCTCGTGGCATTGCGGTTAAGGCCAGATTTTCGCAATTGACAAGTAATCGATCGCAGCATCACATTGTTGAGCCTGGCTCAACGGTTGCCAAATCTAATGGACTGAGGACATTGGAATCTCCAAAGCTCATTGTTTTGCCAAGGAAGATCTCTGTGGATGGTCCTGTATTGTCCCCAAAAGGAGTTGCCACAACGAGAAGCCAGTTGTTTCCAAAGCGTGAGCAGATTCGACATGCTTCACCTAGCAAGTATGGAATAAATGCAGCTTCTTCCAGTCCGAGAGGAACGAGCATTGCTAGGGGAATAAGCCCTTCGAGAGGCGTGATTCCTCCAAGAGGGATTAGTCCTGGCAGGATGAGCCCACTAAGAGTTAGAAGCTCCTCGCTGAGTAGTAATAGCGCGCCTTTGGTTCTGAATTTTGCTGTGGATGCTAAAAAAGAGAAGATCAGAGAGAATGGGTTTGCTGATGCTCACTTGTTGAGGCTCTTTCACAATAGGTTGCTGCAGTGGCGTTTTGCTAATGCACGAGCAAATGCTGTTATCTCTGCGCAAAAGATAAGAGCGGAGGTTAGAAATCCTTTTCTTCCTGAATGCTTTAGAACCTTGGTTATAGATGAGCACATTTAGTTTTGCATTTTAGGACTTAGTCGCTAAGTGAGAATCGCTGACGGAGTTAGAAAATCCTTTAGTTTCAAACAAAAAGAAACTTGTAGGTACGTCTGTCTTGTGTTGGAAATTGGAGTTGTATTATGTTGTACAGGCTTGTCCATGCCACCTATGTACAAGTAGTTATATTTTAGGCGGTTACTTTTCAATTGGTTGTCAATAAGAGTCCCCTTAACTCTGATGGAGCCCTGTTTTCATTGCAGAGAAGCCTGTACAATGCGTGGATAAGTATCTCTAAGCTGTATGATTCTGCCAGAATGAAAAAAATTGAAATGCAGCACCTGAAGCAGAATTTGAAACTGATTTCTATTCTTAATAGGCAGGTAAGCTAATCCGCTTTTTGGATCTTGAACCGCCCTTAGCCCCTACACTCTTTTAGTAACACTTGATATGAGTTACTTTCGATTTTCTGTTCCTTTGTATGTTCTGCTTCTTACAGCTTTGTGACTTCCTTTTAAGAGTTTCTTCAAGTTGAATCTTACATAACAAGAAAGGTATATGTTCTCCATGCATATAGATGGCACATCTAGAAGAGTGGAGTGTTGTGGACCGGGATTATATGGGTTCTTTTGTAGGAGCTGCTGAAGCATTAAAAGGCAGCACTCTTTGTCTACCTGTTGATTGCGGGGCAATGGTTTGGCTTTCTACAAAAATCAATTTTCTTAATACTATATCGGGAAAACATATGCCATCCTTGCTGATGATTATATCATATGCAGGTAAATGTAGAAAGTGTTAAAGATGCCATTTGTTCAGCAGTTGATGTTATGCAGGCAATGGCATCTTCCATATGCTTGTTGCTGCCAAAGGTGACACCCCTCTTCTGTGTTCTGTTAGCTCTCAATCTTCTAACACCTAAAAGGAATTGTGAAGACAATGAAATATGCTGTTGTATTTGTCACCTTTTCTTCCCTATTCAAATGCTGAAACCTTTTGCCATCTATCGCGTCGTCGGTAAGTTATCCATATTTGTATATTTTGCCACTGTTAAAAAAGTGAAAGCTATTTTCTCAGGTTGGGAGAATAAGTTGCTTGGCAGCAGAACTTGGCCGTGTGAATGTCAAGGAGCAAGGGACGCTCGACATGTGCAGGGACCTCCTAAACACAATCTCAGCTCTGCAGGTACAATTATCAATTTCAATCTCGATTTCGCTCTCTATAAATTGTTCACAATTAGTGACTTTCGGGGATTTATCTTCAAATCCGCAGGTAACGGAATGCAGTTTGAGAGCACAGGCTTTACAAGTACAATATTAGTCGTCAGAGTGATCTAACAAGGCGTAAGTAAGAAAGCCACACTCATTATGGGCAATTTTGGACTTATGAGAATGCAAGGCAATCATCTAATTCAAATAGAGAGACCATCCCTTGATTCAGTTGTAAATATTTCGGCTCGGTGTTCTAATGAATCAATGCTCGTTACATTCGGCTCGGTGTTCTAATGGATCAATACGAGGTTAAGCAACTTTGAGACAGGCTCTAGGATTCGGTTTAGCTTATTAATATTAGAAGATGAAGAAAAAAAGAATCATAGTTTCATGTTGGTCCTTGATGGTTTATTTTCAAATCAAGATATGGTAACCAAAGGCATGGTGAGCAGAGAAGAGAGACCCGTTGCAAAAAAGTTTTTGTAGGAAAAGTCTAAGTGAGAGAGCTTAGATTGTTTTGTTTATCACAATAGATGTTTTTGTTTTTGGTATTGGTCAACCCAATCTTAAACAATTGAAAGAACATACTAGATACACAAATTTTACTCTCTTATCGCATCCCTTTTTTTAAATAACATGAATTTCGCACCGATTTCTTTAACAAATGTCAAACAAGTTGAGCCTTTTATCAACTATGTGATATTTTCTTATTACTCGTAGTTCAGCAGAGAAAATATCAAGTGTTGCTTGCCAGTCGGGACTAGGATGGGTTCTAGGTGAGTTAACCAGGGATGGTTTTTTTTGGTAACACGCTAATTTGCATGATATCTCGTTATTTTCTTAAATCACATGCGAAAATAACATACCTACCATTTATGACTTTGCCTCCGCATATTTTAACACAATTTTTGAACAAAAAATTGACTATCTAGCGAATAAGCCCAATAATCTAAGGGCCAGAGAGGCTAGTACAAGTATTTGTTTGAGTAGCATAATACAAAAAAACATTTGTAAAAAGAATCAACAAAACTGAAGAAGAAGAAGGAAAATCGAAATTGGTATTCACAGTAACTAAATTCCAACAAATGTTGTTATTATCCTAAAGTGAGAAGACAAGTCGAGGCTTCTTCGCCGACATGGGGCTCATCACTTCGTCGTCGGCGTTGACCGGTGAGACTTCCCTAATCGGCGAGATGTTGAGGTCGAATCCACGGTGGCTAGCGGACCCCACACCTTCCGAGTTAGAAACGCTTGCTTCGTAGTGACACCGCTTGTGGCCGCCGAGAGCTTGACCCGTACCGAACGATTTACGACAGATCGAGCAAACGTGCGATTTCACGACGGTCGACTTCTCACCATCTCCGCCGCCGGAGGAGAGAGTTTGTTGATTGAAGCTTTTCCGGTGGCTAGCCTTGTGTCCACCGAGAGCTTGGTAAGACTGAAACGCCTTGTCACATACGCTACACTTGTAGATCGGTTTCTCCGCCGGATCGCCGCCGCCGTCGCGAGCCAGAAGCATGAGACAGAAGGCGAGGTACTCTTCCTCAGTGAGTCGTTTGTGGTGATGATGATCAGATCTGGAACGTTTTGATCGCTTGCCCTTGACATGGAAACCTGCGGAATCGTAGAAAAGAGTCGGAATCGGAGAAGCTAACCTCGGCGAATTAAGAGCTTCAAGAGCCATTTCTCTACAAAAAAAAACTATATCTGTAACCGAAAGAGAAAGGAGAAAGATATATATAAAGGAATCTTGAAAGAGAGTTGCAGAGGAAGTTGCGTGAGAACAAGTGTTTAAAAGAGTGAGAGTGGGTGGCCAAATTGGTCTTTCATTATTTTTCTTGTGTGTGTGCTCATTTAAATTAAAACGAAAAATGTGGGGGAGCAAGTTGTTGTAAGTTGTAACCAATGTATGTTAAATAATTATTTAAAATTTGGTGAGAGTGGAACATGTATATTTTTGGCACGTTTGTGATGATGAGAGATAAAGCCAACACAAGTCGGCTCTCAACTCTTCTTCTGAATCTGATTAGCTGAGACTTGACATTTGAAACCAACTAAACTATAACGAATGCTTCTTTAAATTTAAAAAAAATGGTTGTCAGCCACACGAAGTATAGGATAATATGTAGAAAATCACTCGAAGCATAGAAACGTGCTGTAAACTATACCAAGTTATATGCGGATTGTACCGACATACACGAAGTATGCAAAGTCATGCTGCGAACATCAATTTGGGTTTTTGAAGCTAAAAACGGGATTTTGGGGTTAAGTTGTAATTAAATTTTCTTAAACCCGATTTAATCAAATATCCGACCCGATTCAGTTTTTCATTTTAACCGGGCCAGATTTTAAATTCGGCCCAAAATTTTTGACCCATGTATACCCGACCCGGGTTTGTCAAAACAAAAAAACTGAGAATCGTTCTTCTTCTTCCTCGTGATTTATAGTTCTTAGGGTTCTTGAGATAAAATTTGGGGGTTTTCAATTATGAGAGTTTCGGGTTCGATTGAGAGATATAGAGAGAGAATATCGGGAGAGAGTAGCAGAGCACAATACGATTTGAAGAAACAAGGTATGTTGCGAAATACCTAGGTTTCGTTGAATGTGGTGATTTTGACATTTTAATGAGTTTGGTTGAATTCGACTCATTCTCTTATTAGCGTTTTGCAAATTTTCATTTCTAGATGGAATTGAGTTCGGTATCATCGTGTAACAGCAGGAACAAGTCTATGGGAGCTCGTAAAATGTGTAATTGTGGATGGTTGGCCAAGATGATGAAATCATGGACAGATAAAAATCCAGGTCGTAGATTTCTTGGTTGTCAGCAATATAAGATAGTATTTTGTGTAGATTTGTTGCATTTGTGCAATATAATAAAAGTATGGTTCGATGAATGAGAGGATTTGTTTCGTTATATTAGGTTGGAAATCAGTGCAACTTTTTTGAGTGGGTCGATGAAGGAGAGGTTTTCGGCTGGTCAAAGAGAGCTCTGATTGAAGCTAGAGATGAGATTCGCGAGAAGAATAGAGAGCTTGAGTTGGAGAGCAAGTTGGTTGATATTGAAGCCGAAATGTATCGTCTACGCATGACTATAACTATAATAATGGGATTGCTTGTATGTTCCAATGGAGTCATTGATCTCGGTTAATAATTAGTATGTCAAAACTGTATTGTCTTTTAATTAGTACTTCGGTTTAATGTATTGTGATCATCTTCTAAGGAAGGCTACTTTTTGTGTGTTATATGGTATGGATAAGGTTTGGTAATGTAGTTAAGAGAGTAGTAGAAAGGTAATAAAAATGGCGTGAATTAAGTGAATACAAAGAAACAAAGAAACAAAGATCAATACAGTTGATTAAAAATCAAAAGATCACAAGTTTGAACAAAACCAACAATTTAGCCGAGTAGTCTATATAGTTTAGTAGCTTTTAATAATTAAAAAAAAAAAAAAAACTTAGCCGAGTAATTTTAGCAAAAGAAAACAAACACACTGATGCTAAGCATCGTACTCTAGTTAGCTTGGCGTAGGTGCAGTTGATGAAACGTCTTCCACTTGAGCTTCCATGTGAGCTTGCACTTGACCTTGAACTCGAGCTTTCTCGTTGAGCCGCCTTCTCTTTGCCCTATCTTCTTGAGACTACGAAAATTAAATCACGGCACCATTTAGAAGATAGAAAAGAAGGCACAAAGACTCAAAATATCAAAAGAAAGCAAGAAAGTTACCTCGCAGGGACATTTTCTTATGTTGTGTCCTTCGTGCCCACATAGTCCACAATGAGGTACTCGTCCTTTGCGACTTACCTTTGTCTTACCCTTAGTTGGAGATTCATGGACACTTTTGATCCTTGCTTTGCCTGGAGGTCTTCCCGGAGGACGCTTATAAGGTGGTGCTTCAATGAGATTTCCACCATAAACTTTCCAGAACTTAATACCATTCACAGGCCTCAAACCATGGCGGTATAAGTTTTGCCATTTTGATGTCAGATAATAATCATATATGAAGTCCTCAACTTCTAAGCCATGCTCTCGGATTGCACATACTGCGTGTTGGCAAGGAATTCTAGTCAAATCCCACTTCCGACAAACACAAGCACGCCTGGTCAAGCTCAGAGAATAGCTGATTCCAAATTAAAATGTCTCAAACTCAGCATCGGTGCTAATGATAGAGGTACAATACTGAGCATCCTTACACGACTTAGCAACCTCTTTTCTAGCTTTAAGCGTGTATTTACCAGTCTCCTTTCTAGAATTTTTGTACCTGTTGGCAATCCTTTGCATTGCATCCCTTCTGATCAACTCTAACATCTCCACAAATGGCTTCTTCCTCGCAATCTTCAAAGTCCTATTGAAAGACTCTGTTAAGTTGTTATGTGTGTCAGCGCAACAAAGAGCAGTCCTAAAGAAAGCTCTGCACCATGTTCGAGGATCCCTCTTCAACAATTCTTCACATGCGCTTGCATCAAAATCTCTGAAGGCTTGGAGATTTCTTTCAAAATCAACATCATTGTAGCTGCTTGCTATACGCCAGAACATTGGTTTCAACATATCAGACTTGTGAGTCTTCTTCAAGTTGGAATAAATGTGTCTTGAGCAAGCCCGATGTTCTGCCATTGGTAACTCAGCTGCAACACCATTTATCAGACCTCTATGCATATCTGAGATGATTGTAACATCTTCACCACTGCCTAAATCCAAGTCGACTTTTATCTTCTGAATAAACCACAGCCAGTTGTCATTATTCTCTCCTGAAACCACGCCCCATGCTATAGGGTAAATCTGATTGTTCGGGTCTCTTCCAACAGCAGTCAACAATATCCCTTGAATGGAATTCTTCAGAAATGTTCCATCCAACCCAATTATAGGCCTACAGTTCTGCTTCCATGAAATCTTAAGTGCTTCGTAGCAGACATAGAAACTCCTAAACTGCTCAGATCCATCAACTTTTGTCGTGGTCTTGATCTCTACCATTGTGCTGGGGTTTGATCTAGAACACATGAGAAGCAGCAACATCAAAAACAAAACAGATAATGCAAAGACAATTAACAAAGAGACATACTAACAAGGAAACATAAACTTAAAAAAAATAGAAGCATCATCTACTTACTTTAGGAGTTCAGTCTCTCAACCTAGCAAATTGCTCATTGCACGCAACTTGTAGCTCATCCAATGCTAATCTCCTTGCAGCACGAGCCTGGTCCTTAGAAACAATGATGTTGTGCCTTTTTTGCATTTCATACATTATGTCTTGTACTCATTTCAGGCTTCCTCCTTATGTCTTCTAAAATGAGATCAGCAATGATAGGACTCCTAATCAGCTTGCACTTTCCAGTTGGATGGCAAGTATGCTTATTTACATACATTTTTACCATCCACTTTTGAATCGGTTTTTCTATTGAACAATAGATACGCCATTCACATCCTCTTCCATTACATTTAGCCCCAATTTTTTCCTTGTCCCAGCGATCAAAGACTACATTGCGCCTTTATTTCAGAATGTACTTTATCACGTTCTCCTTGAATTCAGCCCCAGTGGAGAATATCTGCCTCAAGCTAAAAATACCATCTAGCAAACCATCTCTAGCCATCTTATGAGCATCTTCTTCTTCATCATCAGACTCTGTATCAGGATACGTTTCTTCTTCATCCAGAATCTCATCATCATAATTAACATTACTAAACACCACCATGTTCTCTTGAGCAATCTCATCATCCTCATTGCCACCTTCATTGTCATGCTCATTGCAATCATCATCACTACAACCACTGAGACCGTCTTCTCCATTACCAACAACATTGTTTACCTCATCCAATTCTGGATTTTCTATGATAATTACGATTTCTCCACCCCAATGCCTTGCAAGACTCATATTTCTCCTATTCTCATCGACATCTTTCCACAAAGGCTTCCTATCTTTAAAGTCTTCAAATGGAAGAATGTACCACATATTTCCGATATGATTCACACTGATATTACCAACCATCTCCAAGACGACGTCTTCAAAGATGGTGCTTGAAAGAACAATGAAATTATCAACCTTCCCATCTACATAATTTAGCTTACCTCTTTCAGTTTTGAAACGCCCTAAATGATGGCACTTCACCTTCACATCTATATCGCCACTGTCAATGAGTCAAAATACGGTCAATAACACAACCACAACAACTAATTAACCAAATTCCGGCCATAACTTACTTATAATCAACAGACAACAGAACAAAACGAAAAAGAGAGACTCCATACCTCATTCCTCTTCTTGATGACTGAATCTAACGATGAATAACAAAGAAACCCTCTCAATCGTGACCTCAAACTCTCACAATCAAAATATCTCCCGATATTCTCTTTCTATCTCTCTCAATCGAACCCGAAACTCTCAGAATTGAAAACCCCCAAATTTTATCTCAAGAACCCTAAGAACTATAAATCGCGAGGAAGAAGAACGATTCTCGGGTTTTTTTGTTTTGACAAACCCGGGTCGGGTATACATGGGTCAAGAATTTTGGGCCGAATTTAAAATCTGGCCAGGCTAAAATGAAAAACTGAATCGGGTCGGATATTTGATTAAATCGGGTTTAAGAAAATTTAATTACAAATTAACCCCAAAATCCCGTTTTTAGCTTCAAAAACCCAAATTGATGTTCGCAGCATGACTTTACATACTTCGTGTATGTCGGTATAATCCGCATATAACTTGTGTAGTTTACAGCACGTTTCTATACTTCGGGTGAGTTTCTACATATTACCCTATACTTCGTGTGGCTGACAACCATTTTTCCTTAAATTTATTCCGAAATATCAAACTTATCTTTTAGTTAAGTCTATGACTTCAACTTTCAGTTTCTTTTAAAATAAATCCTCTCAAGTAGATGAGGTTGAAATGATCGTCGTTATTTGACGGTAATAGTTTCGCGTTAGTTTAAAATTTGATATATCATGGTTTTAGCGTTTTTACAAACATTTTGATATAAGCTCGAGACCAAGCTTATTGGAGTTCTAAAACAGATCATTGAGTTTGAGAAATTGGCCGAAGGATACACCTTTCTCAAACAAGGAGATAGATAGACTCGATGTGGAGTTGATAGAGAGTCATGTTATGGTTTGAGAATCTGTCAGAACATGAAGAGACACAGAGTCTGAGACAAACAGTACTTGATACATATGTTGATACAGTTATCAAGATATAATTGAAGATCCGGATGAGGTTTGTCTGATTGGAAGCCTGTAAGCTTCGGAATCAGAAATAGCATCAAGATACGAGGTGTCTATAAGGTAGAAGCTGAAGAAACATAACCTGCATCAGAAGTTGGATCATGCAGCTGATAAACTGAGTTTTGAAGACCCGGATGAGGTCTGTTTGATTGGAAGCATGTAAGCTTTGGAATCAGACAAAGCATCATTGCGTAGCTCATGAAGCAGAGGCTTGATGGATTGCAGGAGCTGATATATCAAAGGACTTGTGGAGCTGGAGCAACGCGCATGTTTTTGATGAAGGCAGATGATGTGATGTGGAGTTGTGGCTGCTACATCGAGAGACTTGCTGAGCTGATCAACTCGCTGCACATAGATCAGGAAACAAAAGACTTGACATGGGTTTGGACTGATGTGTCAAGAGATCTGCTGACTGGATCAGCCACGGGCCTTGAAGCCCACGTGACTTGTGGAGTCATTAGGGTTTAGGGCTCGTGGTTATAACCTAGAGGCGTAGACCAAAAGACTCACGCATTTAGGATATCATTGAGAGAGGCACACATGTGTGTATAGAGTCGTCACACCAAAGGAGATCACAAGAACAAGATCTGCCATTGGTGTTTGTGAGGAGATACTCAGGTTTGAATCTATGCTATAGAAAAGAACGGTAGATTAAAACAGTTGTGTTTGATTACGCGTTTGCAATTGTGTAATTGCTTTCTTATTCTAGTTGATTCTTTTCTGGACTTGGTCCCGAGGAGTAGGGAAACTGAACCCTAGTTAACAAATCTTAAGTCTCTTCTACTTTGCGCACTTACTTGTTTTATTCAATGAACATATATTAAGCCCCGAATCGCACTTTCAAGTCACCACATAACTTGTGATCTAACCGTGATAAAGTCCGAAATAAAATCCAAAGAAAGGGGAAACCACACAATATTTTAGAAATCAGAAATTTGCAAGACAAACTTTAAGTAGAAACAATGAAATCGTTTTTTAAGATTTTAAAAGTGAATTACAAAGAACTAAGAGAAAATACATATAGTCTCGAGTTCTCATACCACAAACGGTCAAAAACAAGCAAAAAGGATGGGAATATTCATGCAAAAAAGAAGAAGCTTTGAGGCATAGATGAAAGATGGAAAATAAAATATGAATTCTTAGAAAATGAAAAGTCTTGAGCAAAGAGTTGTAACTTATCTTCTGAATAAAAAGGTTTTTTTGCTTGTTTTAATATCTGAAATAGCCAGAGTCTCTCCATCACGTGTTGAAGATTGTTGAGAATTCAAATAAGAAAAGTTTTTTGTTTATTCGAAAAATGGCTGGAAACACGTGGGCTTGATTATGGGATGGATTGGGCCGTTCTCTGTGGGATCTCCAATGGCTTGAACTCTTGGGGACCCTCTAAATATAGGTTGGACATAGTCTTGCTGAGGTTTCATGAGATAGTTTATTCTTGTTAAGGTTTTTTGAGTTTCTTCCATTATGGGTTGATCAAATTCAGCCCACAAACTTCTGATTCAATGTTCTTAATTCATATCTGATTCAAGTATTTCTAATTCTTGTCTGGTCCACATCGTCTTTAAATCGATAAAACTGTTGTTCCATGTATAGAACGTACTCTTAAGTTTCTTGAACTCTTCCTTCATGCTCATGGCCTTAGTACACATCTGTGGAGCCGCTAACTTGTTCGACACTAGAACCACCCCACACTCTTCTTGATGAAGTTTTGGTTTGATATCCTCATCACACTCTCCCCTTCAAGAAGTTTTGTCATCACACTCTCCCTTTACTATAGTAGATTAAGTGATATGTATACTCCATTCAATCAAAATGACTCAACACTAAGACAACTTCTTAGTGTAAACCTTCGTATGTATTTAACTTTTTTGAATGTACGATTTTTTATGCGAAAAATTAAGTTATCAATGCAGAGCAAATTGCAATTAAAAAAATTTGAACTTGAACACAAATGAATCTGACAATTGTTAGTGTATTGTTAATTGAGTTGAGATGCCGATAGAACATGATGTTACACAGCTGATGGAACAGGGCGACACACACACAGTTGAGAAGCTGATGGAACAGGATGTTACACAGCTAATGGAACAGGACGTTACACTCACAGTTGAGAAGCTGATAGAACAGGATGTTACATAACTGGTGGAACAGACATGATACACCTGTTGTGACAGATGAGACAGAGATTGAAGATGCGATGTGTCTGTGAGCTAGATGCTGAAGAAACAGAACTTGCATCAGAAGATAAATCAATAGCTGTTAACTTGAGGACTGGAGACTCGGATGAGGTATGTTTGATTGGAAGCATGAAGGCTTCAGAATCAGACAAAGCATCAAGCGTAGCTCAGTTTGCAGAAACTTGATGGATAGGAGGAACTGATACATCAAGGGACTAGTGAAACTGGAGCAACGCACATGTGTTTGATAAGAAAGCAGAGGACTTAGCAAGGCGCAGAAGCTGATGTGTCAAGGAACTTGCTGAGCTGGATTAGACAGACGTTCAGGAAGTAGAGGACTTAATAAAACAGGAAGCTGACATGGCAATGACTTGCTGAGCTGAACCAGGACGTAGGGAATTGAATATTCTGCTGCAACAAGAAAGAAAAGGATAAACTTGGAGAAGGGTTTATTCCTTAATGAAGATCTCTTGAAGATTCTAGGGTTAGAATCTTAGGCATTAATATATATGCTCTTGAGGGTTGAGGTTGTGCCGTCAACACTCAGAGATGCATTGTGTGAGACTACCTTAAAGCTGTCGAAAAAAACAAAAGCTTAGAGGTGAGTGTTCATACCTTTGATTCACGGGCTGTATGAGGTCAACAGATGGTAGCAAGGCTAGGAATTCGTGGGATACAATCTAAAAGGGTTAGAGTTGTATAGATCCAAATAGGTGAAATCATTGTAAGGATTTACTTATAAAGAATTCTAGTAAGAGCATTAGTTTGGTGCTTTCTAAGCTGTAATTTCTGTGTTGTCGGGTTCTTCGCACTTACAATTGGTATCAGAGCAGATCTTGCCAGAAGAAGAAATTCTGTTTCAGGAAAAGATCCTGCGAAGAACATGAAGACACAACCAATGCTATTTGTAGCAGAAGATTCGCCAGTAATAGTGTTAGATCCAGAAAAATATGAACATTCGAAAGTAAGGATGATGCACAAGATAAAAGGAATCCATGAGGATGCATGGACAATGGTCGAAGCTAGTTGGGAGCCGCGGAAACAAGCTGTTGCAGGTTCTGATGCAGACGCAATTACAGGTTCTGATGCAGATGTTATTTTTGTTACAAAGCCCAAAACAGAATGGTCAATGGCAGAGAAACAGTTGTCAAGGTTGAATGTAGTAGCACTCTCAGCGATATTCACCTCGGTTCAAAAGGATCAATTCAAACTAATTCAAGGTTGTGATTCAGCTAAAAAGGCTTGGGATATATTGCAGACTGTTTTTGAGGGAACAACAAGTGTCAAACGCACAAGGTTAGATATTCTCGCCTCAGAATTTGAAAGTCTTAAGATGAGTGATGTTGAGAATATTGATGAATTCAGTGGTAGTATATGTTCTATTGTACATGAAGCACGTGTTCTCGGGAAGAATTACAAGAATAAAACATTAGTCAAGAAATTTCATGTTATTAAGACTGTGATGCAAGTTGCTCTTGATACAGACAATATGGCTTTTGATGAGGTAGTTGGTAGGTTACAGATCTATGAGTTGTAATTACTTTTTGTCGTATCAGAAAGCTCTGTTGGGATCGATGTTTGCTCAGTTGGTGACAGTGAACAAAACATGGAGTCTGATAAAACAGAAGAACTTGTGGATCTTGTGGTAAAAAAGATTGAAGAAGTTCTGAAGAAAAGAGAAGACAAACGAAAAAGGGTTGAAGTTCAATGCCATGAATGTCAGGGTTTTGGTCATTATAAATCAAACTGTTCTACAGTCAGAAACATAAGAATCAAAAATGTTATTTGCAAAGGTGGTGGTTACATCAAAGCTGATTGTTTTAGTTCACAAAAGAGAAGGAAAAAGTTTTGAAACGATGGAGTGATATGAAATCAGAAGAAGAAGACAATGATGTCAGATTTCATGGCTCTTAATGGAATTGTGAAACTTGAAGACAAAGGTGTTGAATCAGATTCTGGAAATTCTGATACCATAGAGGCTGACACAGGAGATGATGAAGGGTTTTTCATGTTGATTCTTAAAGCCTCTATGAGAAGGTTGTTAACTTAAGCAAGAAAAATATGGCTTGTTGGGGTCAGATTTCACCCCTTGAGAATCAACGATTGAAAATAACTAAGTATGAAAGAGCATTAGCAACTAGATCCCTAACCGCGGCTCGGTTCCCCTAACCGTGATTGATGGAGTCGGATCAGGATCCCTAACTGTGAAGAAATTGGGTTAGGATCCCTAACCGTGAAGGTGTTGGATCGGGGTCCCTAACCGTGAAGGTGTTGGATCGGGGTCCCTAACTGTGAAGTTGGATCGGGATCCCCAACCAAGGAGGAGTTGGATCGGGATCCCTAACCACGGAGTAAGAGTTGGGTTAGGATCCCTAACCGTGAAGGTGTTGGATCGGGGTCCCTAATCGTGAAGGTGTTGGATCGGTGTCCCTAACTGTGAAGTTGGATCGGGATCCTGAACCACGAAGCAAGAGTTGGATCAGGTACCCCGAACCGTGGTTGGAGAGTTGGATCGAGACCCCTAACCGTGACAAGGTGGATCGGGATCCCGAACCGTGACAAGGTGGATTGGGATCCCTAACTGTGAAGAGGAGTTGGATCGGGATCCCTAACTGTGAAGGGAGAGTTGGATCGGGATCCCTAACCGTGACAAGACAAGTTGGATCGGGATCCCGAACCGTGACAAGGAGGTGGATCGAGATCCCTAACTGTGAAGAGGAGTTGGATCGGAATCCCTAACTGTGAAGGGAGAGTTGGATCGGGATCCCTAACCGTGACAAAACAAGTTGGATCAGGTACCCCGAACCGTGATTGAAGTAGTTGGATCGGGTACCCCGAACCGTGATAAGGCAAGCTAGGTCATGTACCCCGATCCATGGTACGACAGACGGATCGGGGGTCACGGCCCACGGTGAAGAAGATGGGTCGTGTACCCCGATCCATGGCACAACAGACGGATCGGGGGTCACGACCCATAGTACGTCACCCGAGCCGTGAACCATGGCGTCACCCGAGCCGTGAACCATGGTGTCATCCGAGCCGTGAACCATGGTGTCACCCGAGCCGTGAACCATGGCGTCACCCGAGCCGTGAACCATGGCGTCACCCGAGCCATGAACCATGGCGTCACCCGAACCGTGAACCATGGTGTCACCCGAGCCGTGAACCATGGTGTCACCCGAGCCGTGAACCATGGTGTCACCCGAGCCGTGAACCATGGCGTCACCCGAGCCGTGAACCATGGTGTCACCCGAACCGTGAGCCATGGCGTCACCCGAGCCATGAGCCATGGCGTCACCCGAGCCGTGAACCATGGTGCCACCCGAGCCGCGAACCATGGTGCCACCCGAGCGGCGAACCATGGTTAGAGATTGGGCCGAGACAACGAGCCCATAAATTCAAACCCACAAAAGAGATGACAAAGACAGCCCATGAATCGAAGCCCATGACGATGATAGGTTTTGATAGAAGGAAATCCCGAGGAATTAGGAAATCTTCCTTATCTCTTTAGACATTAACTTAACCGACTTAAACATATATATATACTCATGTAAACCCTCTGAAAAAGGGATCCGCAATTTACCTAGCAAAACCCTGTACTTTGCTCTCATACAAAAAAAGCTTTCTAAGCAGTTTAATAAAACATCATCTTTGGATCTTCGTTTGTGTGTTTTGGTGGTTTTTACTCAGAAGTTTCGGATCTCGCTACTAAAAGACATAACGAATTCAATTGGTGTGGATTTACGCCCCCACAATTTGGCGCTAGATGGAGGGGCGGCAGAAACTTTCTTACTCCAAGGAACCACCGCACGAAAGATTCAAAGAAGATGACTAACGACGGACGAACCGACGACCCGCAGGACACAGGAATCGATGGATCTGGAGCAACAGCTACACCAATGCCTGCAGTCGTGGAGACGAACCCAGAGGCCCTGTCACAGATCAAGACGATGCT
The DNA here is from genome assembly GCA_900406555.1 of Pseudoturritis turrita. Classification (NCBI taxonomy): domain Eukaryota; kingdom Viridiplantae; phylum Streptophyta; class Magnoliopsida; order Brassicales; family Brassicaceae; genus Pseudoturritis; species Pseudoturritis turrita. Next base: position 1,108,286 of record OVBL01000343.1, read on the forward strand.
GGAGACGCTGCTCAAAAAGGCGGAGGAGCAGGACAAGCTAAATACAACGATGACCGATAAGCTTGAAGTCCTTACAATGGCGAGCCGAGCCCATGGTAGAGGTTCTGGAGTTGACCTAATGAGGCGCCCTCTTCGACGTCTCAGCCCGACGACCCTGGACTTCACAACTCCCCTCAACCCACCGCGGCCTAGGGGAAGATTGCCATCACTCCGTCGAGGCTCCGCAAACCTAGCTTCAGAAGCCCAAGGAGTAGGCGATACACCAATCGAAGAGGAGGCTGCACCAATCGTCGATCTGGAGGAGGAAAATCGAATGGAGCAAAACACGGAGAGCTGTGACGACCCAGGACCCTTAGTGACTGGCCAAACCCGAACCGGAAGACGCGAGGCCATTCCCGAAGGAGATCAAGAGCTGACCGAGGAGGAGGAGAACATACTTTGGGCTGAGCAAGCAAGGACCAACGAAGAACGTAGAGCAGGAGTCCGAGCCCAGAAAGAAGAGATGGCTATGATGCGAGCAGATATGGATCGAGCAGCTGCTGACATAAAAGCTGTCCGATCCATGATGCACAAAGCAAAGAGCAAGGTGCCAGAAATAGACCGTGTACTGGAGGAAGCGCAAAACACCCCGTTCACAGCACGGATTACTAGCACAAGAATCCCGGACCCCGGAAAGATGAAAATCCCGATCTGAAGGAAAAACCGACCCAAAAGAACATCTCACGGCTTTCGCTATAGCCATGGGACGCTCTAACTTCAAAGAACACGAAAGAGATGCCGGACAATGCCTTCTCTTCGTGGAGCATCTTAAAGGACCAGCGCTGCAGTGGTTTTCCAGGCTCGAACGGAACTCCATCGGCAGCTATAACCAACTATCTACGGCGTTCTTGAAGCATTACTCTATATTCATGGATCCTGGGACATCCGATGCCGATCTTTGGACCCTGGCTCAGGGGCAGAGTGAAACACTCCGGAGCTTCATCGGGAGATTCAAAGCCATCATGTCCAATGTGGAAGGCTTGAGCGATAAAGCGGCCTTGTTGGCCCTGAAACGAGCACTCTGGTTCAACTCAGATTTTCGCAAGGAAATTACTCTGAATGCCCCCACAACGATACAGGACGCTATGCATTGAGCCACAGAATTCATCACCGAAGAAGAAGAGATGAAAATCCTAACTGAGAAGTACGGGAAGGCCAAGACAACGAACCATTCTCCCCAAGTTTCAGCCCCTTCCAACACTAGGAAGAACAACCAGGGTTCCGGCTATATCCAGCACGAGGGAGGCTTTCGAGGAGCTCATAACTATCAAATCGACGCTCTTGGATTCGGTCGAGGAAGAGGCCGAGGCCGTGGAAGAAGCTCATGGAGCACGTGGACCAAAAGCGACAGTTCCTATGATGAGACAGCCTACTGCGAACACCACCACATCTACGGACATTCAACCGCGAAATGCCGAATTCTAGGCTTGAAGCTTGCTAAAAAATTAGCAGCCGGCGAGCTTGGAGGAAACGTCAGCCTCAAGGATTTCGAGATGGACGTAAACACATACAAACCCGACCTGACAAAGGAAGATCACACCAAGCGCGACAGAAGGGATGACGAAGCGCCACCCTCTGAATCAAGAAGAAGGATAAGCATGATAATGGGAGGATCCCACTATTGCTCTGATACCGTCTCGTCAATCAAAGCATTCCAGCGGAGGGCAGATGTCAGCATCAACTGGTCTAAACCATCTAAGTTCCCAAACGACGTGATATCATTCGAGGAAAGAGAAACGATCGGAATCGACAGACCGCATGATGACCCTCTCGTGATCGAGTTAATCATCAACGACTGCGATGTAGCACGCGTATTGGTGGACACTGGGAGCACCGTGGATGTAATCTTCCTCGAGACTCTGAGAAGAATGAATGTGGACCTGTCCGAAGTGATATCTACTCCCAAACCCTTGACAGGATTCTCTGGAGAAACCACCATGACTACTGGGACAATCAAATTGCCTGTCCAAGCTGGCGAGGTGACAAAGATCATCGAATTCTCTGTAGCTGACCACCCGGCCATCTACAATGTCATCATGGGGACCCCCTGGTTAAATTCAATGCGCGCAGCCGTTTCAACCTACCATCTCTGCATCAAGTTCCCTACACCAAAATGCGTGAAAACGATTCGAGGAAATCAAAAAGAGTCTCGCGTCTGCTTCCTCGCCGCACACAAGCTCAGAAACCCGGTGACTGATCCGACGGCAAGTTCAAAGCGCAAGAAGATAAAGACCGATAGAGAACCGTGAAAGAGCTTTCAAAACTGTTATAACAGTTACAGATCGCGGTGGATCGCGAGGAAGAAGTGTCTAAACCAACTTGCGACCCCGTCATATCAGTCTGCATCGACGACAAACATCCGGAGCGATGTGTAGAAATTGGAGTAATGTTAGATGGAAAGATCAAAAAAGAACTCGTGGCATTTCTGAAGAAAAATATCAACACCTTCGCATGGGAAGCAGAGGATATGCCTGGCATCGATATCAGCATAACAAGCCACGAATTGAACATCGACCTAACTTTCAAACCAGTAAAGCAGATCAAAGAAGAAAACTTGGGCCAGACAGAGCTAAAGTGGTCAATGACGAGGTGGAGAGACTACTGCGCGTCGGATCGATAACTGAGGTGAAGTACCCGGACTGGCTAGCTAACCCAGTGGTGGTCAAGAAGAAGAATGGCAAATGGCGTGTGTGCGTGGATTTCACCGACCTGAACAAAGCCTGTCCAAAAGATATCTTCCCCCTTCCACATATCGATCGCTTAGTCGAAGCAACGGCAGGGAACGCACTCCTATCTTTCATGGATGCCTTCTCAGGTTACAACCAGATCTTGATGAACCCCGACGATCGCGAGAAGACCGCCTTCATAACAGACCGTGGGATTTACTGCTACAAGGTGATGCCATTCGGCCTGAAGAACGCCAGAGCAACGTACCAGCGGCTGGTGAACAAGATGTTCGCTGATCAACTCGGAAAGACAATGGAGATTTACATAGACGACATGCTGGTGAAATCACTGGAAGAACAAGATCACGTTACTCATCTCATGGATTGCTTCTCGCAGCTAAATTTTCACAACATGAAGTTAAACCCGACCAAGTGCAGGTTCGCAGTCACCTCTGGAGAATTCCTTGGTTACCTGGTAACTCACCGCGGCATCGAGGCCAATCCTAAGCAAATCGACGCACTCATCAACATGACTTCACCAAAGACAAAAGGGAGGTGCAACGACTTACCGGGAGGGTGGCTGTACTTAACCGATTTATCTCGCGATCCACCGACAAATGCCTACCTTTCTACGATACTTTGCGAGGGAATAAGAAGTTTGAATGGACGGAAAAATGCGAAGAAGCTTTTCAACACTAAAGAGCTACCTCGCCACCCCTCCAGTTCTCACAAAACCAGAAGCAGGAGAACCACTTTTTCTGTACACCGCAATTTCCGCCACAGCAGTAAGCGGCGTGTTGATTCGAGACGAGCGTGGGGAGCAGAGGCCAATTTTTTACGTCAGCAAAACCCTTATAGACGCTGAAACGAGGTACTCGCAGATGGAGAAATTGGCGCTATCCATAGTTATGTCGGCAAGAAAGCTAAGGCCATACTTCCAGTCACACTCAACCGTCTTCCTAAGCACCTTCCCGATAAGGTCTGTTCTGCATAGTCCAAGTCAGTCAGGGAGGTTAGCAAACTGAGCTATCAAACTGAGCGAGTATGACATTGAGTATCACGGACGAACGTGCGCCAAATCCCAAGTCCTGGCTGATTTCCTTATCGAACTCCCCGAAGAAGGCATTGACGACGAAATGCAAGGACAACTCTGGAAACTCTACGTTGACGGCTCATCTTCCAAAAACGGTTCAGGAGTCGGGATACGGCTAACCTCTCCAACTGGCGAACTACTGGAATAGTCTTTCCGCCTGGGGTTTCATGCATCCAACAACGAAGCAGAGTACGAAGCCTTGATCGCCGGGATGAAACTTGCTAACGGCCTAAAGATCAAGAAACTCCATACATTTTGCGATTCCCAACTAGTCGCGAATCAGTGCAGCGGTGAATATGCAGCAAAGGATGATCGAATGGAAGCTTACTTGAAGATCATCAAAGAATTGACTGCAAAGTTCAAACAATTCATCCTAACACGCATTCCGCGAGGGGAGAACACCCCAGCCGACGCACTTGCAGCCCTTGCGTCAACTTCCGATCCAGATCTAAAGCGAGTGATCCCGGTAGAATTCATACAATACCCGAGCATCAGTTCCGGCGATTCAGTGAATGCCATAACTCGTTCACAAGCGGCTAGACAAGCGACAGATGTCTCGACCAGGCAAGAGGTGATGGATGAAATGCAGGAAGAATTGGCCGACCAATCACCCGCAGAGCTAGATATTGCCCCAATGGAAGAAGACAATCCCGTTCGGTCACCAACTACGAAAAGCACCAAGGACCCTGTCGTTGAATCCAACGAAGAAGCAAACGAAGTCAACAATGATCGAGAATATGGTTGTGACAAGGAATGGCTCGGCGCAATCAGAGGATACATATGCGACGGCATCCTACCAACCGAAAAATGGGCAGCTCGCAAGTTTCGAGCCCAGGCAGCACGTTACGTGTTACTTGATGGAAATGTCTTCAAGTGGAGATTCTCGGACCGTTGCTAAACTGCGTGGAAGGAAAGGACGCCAGGAAGATTATGGAGGAAATTCACAACGGTTCATGTGGAAATCACTCTGGAGGGAGAGCACTAGCCATAAAAGTCAAACGTCACGGCTACTATTGGCCAACAATGATCAAAGATTGCAAGGTGTTTTCAGCCAAATGCGAAAAATGCCAACGCCATGCGCCAATGATCCACCAACCAACAGAAGTACTTTCATCAATCTCATCGCCATATCCACCCGTCAAAACAGAAACGCTTCCTTCTAGTTTTGACCGACTATTTCTCAAAATGGGTCGAAGCCGACTCCTATGCTAACATTAAAGATGCGCAAGTGGAGGCCTTCGTCTGGAAAAATATCATATGCCGACATGGAGTACCGTACGAGATCGTGACAGATAACGGCTCGCAGTTCATCTCAAATCGTTTTGAAGGTTTCTGCGAAAAATGGAAAATCAGACTCAGCAAGTCTACTCCAAGATATCCACAAGGGAACGGACAGGCCGAAGCAATCAACAAAACAATACTTGACGGCCTAAAGAAGTGCCTTGATGAGAAGAAGGGACGTTGGGCTGAAGAACTGGAGGGAGTACTTTGGTCTCACCGCACCACCCCACGACGAGCAATGGGGGAAACCCCATTCGCCCTCGTATACGGCACAGAGTGTGTCATCCCCCCAGAGGTACATTTCCCAGGGATTCGCCGGAGACTATTGCCAGAACAAGAAGGGCTCAATCACCTATTGATGGTTGACGAACTGGACTTGATCAACGAAAGAAGGGACCAAGCCTTGATCAGAATCCAGAACTATCAGAAAGCGGCCGCGAAATACTACAATTCCAATGTTAGAGAACGACGATTCTACGAAGGAAATTTAGTTTTGCGGAAGGTTTTTCAGAACACCGCAGAAATAAATGCCGGCAAACTAGGAACAAATTGGGAAGGACCATACAAGATCACAGAGGTAGTTAAACCAGGAGTTTACAAACTTGCTAACATGACAGACATTCCAGTACCGAGATCATGGAACGCAATGCATCTCAAAAAGTACTATCACTAAGCTACTTCCCATGAACTACGGGGCGACTTGATCCCTGCAAAACGTAGGCAGCTCGTCTTTGGACGGGTTCAGTTGCCCCCTCCTTTCAAAAGGGGGGGGAGTGGGTACGTATACGCATACTCGTATACTCCCATCTTTGTAACAGATTCTACTATCTATCGAAGCTTTGCTTCTAAAGACAATTTTTATCTAAACATCCTTCAAGGATCACTAAGTCTTAACAAAACAGACATATTTGAGCAAATCAGACTACGACGGGCATCTCGCCACATCTCCACTATTGCTGGCCACAATAGCGAATTCTCGCATCCATTTCGGATCTAAACTCTCACATCCATCTCAGGATTAAAAGCGCGCTATACAAATATTCGTTCGTTATCGGAGCGGATACGTTTATGATAACTTATCCGTAAACCGAAATGTCCATCCTAAACTATGCAAACAAATGTTCATTATCGGAGCAGATAAGTTTACAGTAATTTATCTGTAAACCGAAATGATCATCTCGAGACTGATCATCTCATAACTACGCAAACATAAGTTTGTATTCGTTCGTCAGAACAACTACTCAACAAAAACAATGCAAGCAAGGCATTCTCGAATCTATTGATAAACGAAAGACTTATATATTCAAATGCAAGGGTTAGCTAAGTCAGCAACAGGTGATAAAAAGAAGATAATAAGTTCTTAGACAACTTGGATAAAGCCGTCCAGGCATTAAACAAAAAGAGTTTTTAAAACTAGACAAAGAAAAGAGGATCGTAATCCTCCGCTATCTCAGGAGTCGTGACCGCCTTCTGCCCCGATTCCACCATCCGTTTAACTACATCAGTTCCAGGCGCTTTGTCCTCCTCGAACAACGCCTCGGCAAACTCTGTGACCTTTTTCTCTAGGGCGACTTCGAGAGCTTTCACAGAAGGTGGTTCGGGGACTATCTCCTTAGCAACCTCCACCGGACTAAGATCAGCCAAACCAGGCGTTCCCTGGTTAGAACCAGAGAAATCCTGGATCCCGACACTTGCAGCAGCCGTCTCCATGGGCTCACCATCGTTGAGCTCCTTGAGAATGTCAGATCGGACTGGAGACAGTCGCAGGATTCCTCTCATCTCCGCCACGAGCTGAGCAAATACCTCATGAGATCCCATCAAGCCCTCCTTCTGCTCAGCTAAACTCTTCGCCTCGGCGTCGAGAGATGGCGGCTCGTCGCTTTGGAGCAGCCCAATGAATTGGAGATTGCCTTCGATCTGGGCAAGGTCAATCATGTTCTCCTTTGGTTCACCGTCGATCTGGCTAAGATGCTTTTCCGGCTCGGGAAACTTTGCCTTCGAGCATCATCATAGTCTCGCGTTTGGCCTCTAGAGCAGCTTGCTCGACCTTACTCTCAAAAAGCTCGTTCGCGGCTTCCAGCTGACTCGTCAAGCTGGCTATGTGAGCGTCCCGTCTTGCCTTTCCGGACTCCAGCCGCATGATCTGCTCGTCGGCTTCTTTAATATGTTTTCTGCATCTTTCTGCGTCGGCTTCAAGGTCCTTGATCCTCTTGATAGCTTTTTCTTGCTCTGCGGCCTGGTTTGCCTCGACTTCTTTGAGCCTCCCATCAAGCTCAATGGCTTTCCGCCTAGCATCTTCGACCTTCTCGCGATCCTTACGGGCTTCAGACTCATACCCAATGACCATCCTATTAAGGTGGGAGATGAACTACAAAAAAACCGGGATACTATCATTATACAAACTTAAATGGTTCGGGCCCCAAGGTCGAAACAAGTAACATTACGTATACATCGACGCCCCTGAGAGACATCTCACTGTAAGCCTTGTCCCTAAGCAGGGTGTCGGGCGGTGGAAAATGATCACCCGGACATGTCATTTTTGAGAAGATGGCCGTAGACGCTGAAGCGTCATTGTAGACGCCTTCAGCAGTTAGGGGGATGGTGGAAAGAGGAATTACGTCGGGGACGACTCGAGACAAACCAGCATGCTTTGGATGCTTCGGCACTTCTCCACCTTTATCGACTGCCGATAACTGGCGTTTACGGCTCGGGGCCTTTTTCTCGGTTTTCCCTTTGCCCTTATCTTTATGCGGCAGTATTTGGGAGTCAGTCGGACGAAGCCCCAAGACAACTCCTTGAGGAGCTAACGAGGAAGGAGTCGGTTCGGGGAGATTAACAGTGGAGGATGGTTCGGGAGCGAGAATAGTTGCAGTCGGTTGGTTCGGGGGACGAGATTGGCTCAACGACTTTGCTTGTTTTGCTCTCTCTTTCGCCTCTTCCTCCGCTTTGGCTTTCGCGGCAGGCCGATCCCTGAAAGTAGGTCTTCCCATCGTGTCTTTCGAAGAATTTGAAAAGGACGATTGATCAACGGATTGTCCTTCCGAAAGGGCTCGGGCTCTCTCTACTCGTTGAAAGTTGAAATCCCTTAACCAATTGCACTTGCGAGCTGAAAGCGTCTCGTGTATCTCAGACAGATCGGGGGGAAGCAAAAGGCGGAGATGATGCACTACAAAAACAAACACAGCATATGCAAGATCAGAAAACCTAAAAAGGAAAATCACCAAGTATTTGAAAACCCAAGCCGTGGCCCAAGTTGAGCAACGGATCGGCTACCAATTTCTCCCCAGTTCGACTTGATAAAGCGGAGACAGTTCGGGCCCATAGACGCTTCGGTGATAGGGACAAAAAGAAGTAGTTTTCCCAATTATCATCCTTGGTCGGGAAACCCTTTATGATGTTTTTCCTGGCTTTACCCGACACATAATATTTTAATTCTCTTTTGTTGCGGCGTCTGAATTCAAGAAAGTTGCTAAGATGTTCTACACCAACTTCGACGTCGCATTCGTAGCTCCTAACCAGAATATCGACCATATGCCTGATTCCCCGAGCATTGATTTGAGCAATGGCCAAGTTGTGCTTCCATAAAAACTTCAAAATAACTTCAGGGATCGGGAACCACAACAAACAGCGGTAGAAGAAGCTTTCATAGAGAGTGAAGTGATGAAGAGGAGGATTGTCGGCCCGATCGGATGGCAACGGAAGAACAAGCTCAACTTCCTCTGAAATGCTAAATCTATGTCTTAGAGCCGTCAGCGAATCCAAGGTGAGAGGGTTGAACCAGGTGGATCGGGTCGTTTCCTGGTTTTCTTCTTCGGAGCTCGACAGTTAGGGCCCATCAAACGTTTCAGTTCCTGCCTGGCTACGGCTGGATCAAAGAGCCAATCCTCTGGTTCAATTTTTGGCGGATCGGGATCCACTGTATCAGTATAAGGGTTCGCCGCCTCGTCGAAAGGAGAGTCATGAAGATGAGGCACTTCAAATTTCAACGGGTCGCCGGAGTTACTGTTAGCTCTTGAAGAATCGGAGAGCACCATTCTCCTACCAAGGATAGAAGGCCCTATCCCCGAATCACTTGAATCATTGAGATCCTCTGAAACGTGTGCACCAGAGGAATCTTCCCTGCTACAGCTTTGGGCGAGAGGTGGTTCGGGAGAAAGAGATGGTTCGGGAGACGAAGACTGCCCTGAAATGCCAAACTGGCGGGCATACGGTTCGGTGGATGCATAACCAGACAACTGGGACATCTTTTGAATTAAAAAAAAAAGGATCGGGTCCTTTGAAAGGCAGACAAACAAGTTAGGATCCCCAGAAGCTCAGGAGAGAAGATCCAAGCTCTCTGAGATTTGGAAAACAGATCGGGACTGTCAACAGTAATCAAAACAGATCGAAGCTCTCAGAAGAATCGAAGAACGATTTAGGATCTTCTAAAAATTTTCGTCAGATCCAAATTTTTAGGCAGACTACCGGAAAACTCGAAGATAGCGGCGGAGCCAGTTGAAGATGGATCGGGAAATTCAAGTGGATCGGCGGCGAAGGAAGAACAACGGAGTTCCGACTTGAAAATAACTTAAGAAAAAAAAAATTAGAGAGAGAAAGAAGAGAGAGGTTACCTGCTTTGAAGAATTTTTGGAGAAATGTAGTAGTGAAGAAATGAGAAGTATCGCGAGTTATATAGGCAAATGATGATGTCATTCGCCTCGGGAATCAGCAAAAACGCTTGGACTCCCCGATAAAGGTACAGCAATACCAATCAGTGATGGTTCGGGATCACCCGCATATAACGGTTCGGGATCATCACCAAACAGACGGTTCAGGTTAGTTAGAAGGAACGGCTCGAATCGTTGATCTCAGACTCGACCATTAACAGCTCGGCAATAACATCACTGACACTGCCAAGCTGGGGGGCTAACTGTTGGGGTCAGATTTCACCCCTTGAGAATCAACGATTGAAAATGACTAAGTATGAAAGAGCATTGGCAACTAGATCCCTAACCGCGGCTAGGTTCCCCTAACCGTGATTGATGGAGTCGGATCAGGATCCCTAAACCTAAACCCTAAACCCTAACTGTGAAGAAATTGGGTTAGGATCCCTAACTGTGAAGAATTGGGTTAGGATCCCTAACCGTGAAGGTGTTGGATCGGGGTCCCTAACTGTGAAGTTGGATCGGGATCCCTAACCAAGGAGGAGTTGGATCGGGATCCCTAACCACGGAGTAAGAGTTGGGTTAGGATCCATAACCGTGAAGGTGTTGGATCGGGGTCCCTAATCGTGAAGGTGTTGGATCGGTGTCCCTAACTGTGAAGTTGGATCGGGATCCTAAACCACGAAGCAAGAGTTGGATCAGGTACCCGAACCGTGGTTGGAGAGTTGGATCGGGACCCCTAACCGTGACAAGTGGATCGGGATCCCGAACCGTGACAAGGTGGATTGGGATCCCTAACTGTGAAGAGGAGTTGGATGGATCCCTAATGTGAAGGGAGAGTTGGATCGGATCCCTAACCGTGACAAGACAAGTTGGATCGGGATCCCGAACTGTGACAAGGAGGTGGATCGAGATCCCTAACTGTGAAGAGGAGTTGGATCGGGATCCCTAACTGTGAAGGGAGAGTTGGATCGAGATCCCTAACCGTGACAAGACAAGTTGGATCAGGTACCCCGAACCGTGATTGAAGTAGTTGGATCGGGTACCCCAAACCGTGACAAGGCAAGCTAGGTCGTGTACCCCGATCCATGGTACGACAGACGGATCGGGGGTCACGGCCCACGGTGAAGAAGATGGGTCGTGTACCCCGATCCATGGCACGACAGACGGATCGGGGGTCACGACCCATAGTACGTCACCCGAGCCGTGAACCATGGCGTCACCCGAGCCGTGAACCATGGTGTCATCCGAGCCGTGAACCATGGTGTCACCCGAGCCGTGAACCATGGCGTCACCCGAGCCATGAACCATGGCGTCACCCGAGCCGTGAACCATGGCGTCACCTGAACTGAACCGTGAACCATGGTGTCACCCGAGCCGTGAACCATGGCGTCACCCGAGCCGTGAACCATGGGTCACCCGAGCCGTGAACCATGGTGTCACCCGAACCGGAACCATGGTGTCAGGCCGTGAGCCATGGCGCACCCGAGCCGTGAACCATGGTGCCACCCGAGCCGACCATGGCACCAGCGCGAACCATGGTTAGAGATTGGGCCGAGACAACGAGCCCACAAATTTAAACCCACAAAAGAGATGACAAATACAGCCCATGAATCGAAGCCCATGACGATGATAGGTTTCGCTAGAAGGAAATCCCGAGGAATTAGGAAATCTTCCTTATCTCTTTTGACATTAACTTAACCGACTTAAACATATATATATATACTCATGTAAACCCTCTGAAAAAGGTATCCGCAATTAACTAGCAAAACCTGTACTTTGCTCTATACAAAAAAGCTTTCTAACAGTTTAATAAAACATCATCTTTGGATCTTCGTTTGTGTGTTTTGGTGGTTTTTACTCAGAAGTTTCGGATCTCGCTACTAAAAGACATAACGAATTCAATTGGTGTGGATTTACGCCCCCACATGGCTCTATCAAAAGAGAAGATATGGTTAAAAGCCAAAGTTGAGAAGCTTAAATAAAAACTTGATTCTGAGAAAGGACGTTCAAAGGATTTGGAGAATGAATTGAAAGAGAACAAGAAGAGTATACGGATGTTGAGCAACAGATCTCAAAAACTTCAGCATGTTTTAAGTATTGGTAGAACAGAAAAAACATGCAGGAGATCAGGTTACAAAGGAAGTAACACCAAAAAGGAAATCGGTTGTGTTCCTCAAATAACTCAACAATATGATGGAACATAGCGTAGAACATGCATACGAACAGAAACAAATATTGCTGAGACGACTGTTGGAACAGAGGTGAAAACAGAAATTGGAGCAAGTTCTATTACAGAGATAAAATGCCAATCTAGAGCAAGAAGAAGTGCCAAGATGGAAGTTAGAACATGTTCATATGCAGATAGTAGAAAAAAGATTGTTGACACAAGTGTTGATGCAGCTAGAGCTAAGACAAAAAGACAAAATACAAGACCAGTTTGGCATCAACCTAATGGATGTTATTACTGTGGGAAACTTGGTCATATCTAAGCACATTTTTACATGTTTCTAAAGCATGCAGATCAAGTATGGAGGATAAACAGATATGTTCCAAACTATGTGAAGTTAAAAAATGTGTGGATGAAGAAGTGTGATTTGTATGGTGATGGTGCAAGTACTCCTTCAACCAATGGTAGAAAGACGAATCAAGAGAGAGTTGTGAATCTAAAATATGATGATTCGAGCCAATGGAAGAATCGATGGGTAAGGAGACACTGAGAAAGTCGTCGTCATACACAAACAATATGAAGTAGTTAAAAATGAAGGAGAAGACAAGAAGGTGTTTGTGTTGATGATTGATGGAAATCATGTGCCAGAGGCTGTTGCAACAGAGACAGAGTCTACAACAGAGGAGGATATTGTGCAAATTCAGACATGAATGGTAACATACTTTGAAGAAGTGATCATCTGTGTTGGTTGTTTTAAATTAGTTGTGCACTCAAGCAGGGGGAGATGATGTTTTATTGGTGATGATTAGATGGTGAGTATGAAGCTAGCAGACTTGTTGCAGGGGGAGCAAAACTTTATTTTTGTGAGATCATGATGCTTGAGTATCAAACTAATTTAAAAAGGGGGAGAATGAAGGTGTTTGATCTTAAGAAGCTAGGAGTTGTTGTAATCAAGTGGTGGTGATCGAATCAGGGGGAGTAAGTCTTAGCGAAAACTCATAAGGCTGATGATATATGGTTCAGGGGGAGTTTGAATATCATCAAGTTATGAGATATCATTCTTGTTCACTGAAGTATCAGAGATGGTTCATATGAAGTATTTGCGTTGTGTTTGAGCTCTACAACTCAGAAACAAAGGGGGAGATTGTTAGTGTATTGTTAATTGAGTTGAGAAGCTGATAGGACATGATGTTACATAGCTGAGGAACAGGACATTACACTCACAGTTGAGAAGTTGATGGAAAAGGATGTTACACAGCCGATGGAACAGAACGTTACACTCACAGTTGAGAAGCTTGTGGAACAGGATGTTATACAACTGGTGGAACATGCGTGATACACCTGTTGTGACAGATGAGACAGATATTGAAGATGCGATGTGTCTGTGAGCTAGATGCTGAAGAAACAGAACCTGCATCAAAAGCCGAATCAATAGCTGTTAACCTGAGGGCTGGAGACCCGGATGAGGTATGTCTGATTGGAAGCGTGAAGGCTTCAGAATCAGACAAAGCACCAAGCGTAGCTCAGTTTGCAGAAGTTTGATGGATAAGAGGAGCTGATACATCAAGGGACTAGTGAAACTGGAGCAACGCGCAAGTGTTTGATAAGAAAGCAGAGGACTTGACAAGGCGCAAAAGCTGATGTGTCAAGGGACTTGCTGAGCTGGATCAGACAGACGTTCAGGAAATAGAAGACTTGATAAAACAGGAAGCTGACATGGCAAAGACTTGCTGAGCTAGACCATGACACATGGAATTGAATATTCTGCTGCAACAAGAAAGGAAAGGATAAGCTTGGAGAAGGGTTTATTCCTTAATGAAGATCTCTTGAAGATTCTAGGGTTATGATCTTAGGAATTAGTATATATGCTCCTGAGGGTTGAGGTTGTGCCGTCAACACTTAGAGACGCATTGTGAGAGACTACCTTAAAGCTGTCGAAAAAACAGAAACTTAGAGGTGAGTATTCATACCTTTTATTCACGGGCTGTGTGAGATCAACAGGTGGTAGCTAGGCTAGGAATTCGTGGGATACAATCTAAAAAGGTTAGAGTTGTATAAATCCAAATAGGTGAAATCATTGTAAGGATTTACTTATAAAGAATTCTAGTAAAAGCATTAGTTTGGTGCTTTCTAAACTGTAATTTCTGTGTTGTCGGGTTCTTCGCACTTACAACAATAATATGTATTCACACATACATTTTTATCATTGGATTTAAATATGAAATCATGATTTATTACAGCGTAAAAACAAAAAAAAATCGAATCTAAAGTTCTAAATTTTTCATGCTAACATTTTAATGATAAATTTAGATTTTAGAATTAAATATGGATGTTAAAATCAGCATCCAAACTCAGTCCATTATAACGAGAAATTTTATGCAAAAAGGAACATGTTGGTGAACAATTGTGTATCATTTAAACAAGTTTTGTTTTTGATAACCGGCATAGATATTATTGGGCCGAAATCCTGACTAATTCTGAAACATGTAAAAAATAATGTATTCTTACCGTTTAAGATGTTTACAGTGACAAAAAAAAACCACAACAATATTTCGTAGATGATGAAATTCGATTCTTGACCTTAACCCACAAGACATGTCTTTTACCTACTCTACCAAACCACTTAACCAAATCCTCTTGGTTAATTGTTATCTGATTTCATTATTATAAATCTAAACAATGTTCCATATATTGTTTTTTTTTAATCTATCTCTCCATCGTTTGCAAATAACGTTTTTTGGCGATTGGGGGGAAATCAAACTGATACAACACCCAAACAAGGCCTAAGGAAGACGCGAATACCGGTAACGGTCCAAACATCCAAAGCAACAACGGTACAGAAACACACATGACTCTGTTACCAACCATAGCCATAAAAAACCCTCTCTCCAACACCAACCTCGTATACTCCCTAAACGACGCCGTCCCCGTCATGCCGTAACCGCAATCGCAGTCTCCTTCAGTCTTCTTAACGATCGCGTTGATGAGGAAATTGGCGTCCATCAAGTAACTGACGGAAAGTGAGCTGAAGAAGAAACTCGCCGCGAGAAGCAGCGAGGCAGAGGCGTATTTGAGGACAAATATAGTAGCGTTTTGCGAGCCGAAGAAGATGTCGTTAGCATTGGTGAAGAGGTGACTCGCTTGGAACGCGTTGTTAGTTATCGCGGCTAAAGAAAGGAAGATGAGTATGGCGATTGAAGCGGTGAGAATTGTAACCATTTTTTTGTTCCTCAAGCTTTGCACCGCCAACATTCCAGTCTTATCGTCACCCTACGTTTTCATTTTCATCAACAAATTAACAAGAAAAGGATGATTTTACCAAAAAAAAAAAAAAAGCCATACGGATTTGATATTGACATAAAATGATTGTAATAAAAGCCTATTTTTGCGTTTGTTTTAACATGTAAAAAACCATTTATAAATTTTCATAAAATGCTTTTCCAAATTATAAACGTAAATAACAAATACCAATTATTTCGTTCGTTCGTTTAATTTATCCAAATTTTTTTATTTCATTTGCGTTTAAGTTTACAAATAAAGAATAAATTTTGTTTAAAATAGTAAAACAATCATGATTGTTTAGTCGTAAAAAAAACGTTTATGTTTGGGTTTGCCTTAATATTGTAATCATATTTGATAAATTTGAAACGCAAACACAATCGCAAACACATACATAAACAATCGTGTTCTAAAATCGTGGTTTCATTTGAAAACAAAAAAATTCACACTTTAGTATAACATATAAACGCAAAAGCAAACGCAAACAAACTATCAAAATGGAAAAGTAAAAAAGAGAACCTCTTTGATGTCACGGAACCAAGATTTGCGTTTGGAAGCATCGATGCCAAGAGAAGTACGACAAGGGTTGTGTTTAAAGGTGTTCCAGAGGAAGACATGATATCCCACTGCTATGAACAAACTCAATGGTACTAAAACGCTGTCTGTGTCCACCTTCATTCTCATTTTCTCCTGACCTTTTTATTTGGTTTTCAATTCGGTTTCATTCAGATTTTGATTCGCATTAACAAAGTTATATTTATATATGGAGACAGAGATTAAAAGGTAGTGGACAAATGGGATTCATAGTCAGACATCAAATGAACATAGTGGATATCTCCATGTCTTGCCGGTGTTATTTTGTACGTATACGCAACTTATTTTATGGCGGAGTTCTAAGAAAATTTAATATTATAAATTAATGTTTACCTGACTAATGACTATACACTCACTTTAGGAATTAACAATCATGTTAATCATGTTTGAGAGATTTGTTTACCTTTAAATGGATTTATGTGTCCTTTGTGAGATTTGTTGTATCTTTAAAACATCTTCAATGTATTACATTAAAATTAGATGATTCCCCGCTTGATACGCAGATTAAATATTTTTAAATTTTTAATAAATTAGAAAATGTCACATTATGGTTAAATATTGCTAAGATGTTCAATCTTTTATTTCATTTCGGTTTAAATGTTGTGAATTTTTAAGATTTTTAATAATAGTATCTAAAGTATTATCAAAATATAATTTATATGATTGTAAATTTTGTTTGTATTAATAAAAAAATGAAAGTTTTTGATCATATAGACTCTAAAAAAACATGTAAAAATCATAAAAAACTAATAAAATTCTTTATCAAAACACCGATTTTTCAATAATGTTTTGATGTATTTAAATAAATTATTTTAAAAAATCAAATAGTAAAGTGAAAAACTTTCTATGATTTTAAAAGAATTGCAAATGAGGTATTATTTATAGGTGTAGAATTTTTTTTAAATATATATATATATATATATAATAATAAAATTTTTTTTTATCATTGGGGATCTATGGAATTTATGTCTTTCCATAAATAGATTGTTGTATCCAATTAAGAAAATTTCCATTAAATTTTGGTTTGATTTGTTTTGATACTTACTTTCCTTTTTATTGAATATGGATATTCAAAAAGATAATATATACACAAATTAATTTGTTTACACATACATATTTCATTAAAAAATGAAATGCTCATTTACTATTTAAATACACATAAGTATATATAAAAATGGATTCAATCACATATAAATATTTACATATTGTTAGAACTGATATTATATACAGTTTCGATATTTACTTCCCTGTAAATATAAAAAAGTACTATTTATATTTTAATACAATGCACTAAAGAATATAGAATTTGTAAACTTTATTAAAAAATCGTTTGATTTGAATTTCAAGTAACGATTTTTGCAACCTAGATTGAAATCTTTAGAGTGATAGTAACTATATTTTTTAGTAAATTGATGTATAATTAAAGTTTCCGCATTTAATTATTTTGTAAATCGAACTGAATTACTTTTTTTCGTGGAATAAGGGTGGTTTTTTTTTTTAATGGTAAATTGAACTCTTTAAAGAAACATGTGTATGTATAGAGTCAAAACTTATAGAATTTTGTAAACTGAATGATTTTTCTGTAAATTATTCTTTCATAAATTGTAAACTTTTTGGGGAAGTATTTATTAAAAAAATGCAGAAATATCTTTCATAAATATATTTTGAAATCCAAAAAATTATTGCTCGGTAAATTATTTTCGTTCACAATTATAAATTGAACAAATTTTTTAAAGTAAGTTAAACTTTCAAAATGATCTTTTACAAAAATGAAATATTTTATGGTAGATTGTATGTTAATTTGATTGATTAGTGGTTAAATTTAGAGATTTAAATAAAATAAATTAGAGTGGCATAACATTATAATTTTAAGGAATTTTATGACTGAATTGATTAAGATGACACGTCATAATTTTATTTGTGAGAGTGATTGTAGAGTTGACACGTAAGCAAATTTGAAAAAATCACTTCACAAATAATGTTAAGGGGATGATGTGATTTTAAAATGAATATTCTAAATATATTATGTTTTTCAATTTCATTATAAACTGTTAATAATATGATTTATCCTTAAATTTTTTGAATTAACCCCAACTTTATTTATTTATTTTAAACTTCCATAAATTATGATATTATTTAAATTTAACATTTATTGATATAAAGAAAAATACATTACATAATATAAAATAACAAAACATATCAGATTTTGATTTAATCATCACCATTTGTATACTATAAATGATCAATTAACAAATTTCGATGTGAAAAATGAGCGTCTTCATCTTTTATTTTTCTAAATCGAGCAAAAAATTATTGGAACCTGACATTATCATCCTCGGCTATTTCAACCTCCGGAAGTGGAGCTTCTCTTCCAACTTCCATTGATGCATCGAGATCGCGCACATGTTTGATTATCGTGTATGTAAAATTACAGATGTAGTCATTATGTCATGTAACACATTTTTTTTTCAAAAACGAACCGGTTCTTTCACAATAGCAAAACAAGATTGGAGAACTCTGAACACACGTTCTACATCTTATTTACAACAAAAATATTATTTATATAAATTTTGAAATAATGAGAAATATAAAAATGTGTAAATATTCAAATAATTTATCTCTTTATGCATCTAAAATTTATTTTGATTTTTATAATAATCAAATTTAAAATTTGAAAGATTTTTTTATAAATAAAAAATTCAACACTAAAATAGTGTTAGAAATGAAATTACACCATGTTTGGTGTAAAAAATGGATTTACACTATTTTGATGTGGAAAATGATATTGAGTTGGAGATAATTTTATATCAAAATGGGATTTGGTGTTGGGTTGGAGAGACTCTTAGATAAATTAACAATCCAAAGTAATACAACGAGTTTCATGACAAAAAAAAAAAGTTGAATCGTTTCATATGAGTAATGGAATATTAAATAGTTGATACAAAAAATTGGAATAAATATATTTTGGAGAATAATCATGCAATACAACGAACGGTAAATTATACTTTCTTGATTCTTAATCTTTTTATGGAAAGTTTATTTATTTTTGTATTATTATTTACGTAAATGACAAATCATTTAATTGTTATTATTTATTAGACCTTGAACTCATTTTGAATAACATATTTATTTTTAAGATTTATTCGATACATACCAAAATTTTTATAATAATGAAAACAATTATCAATTATCAATAAAAAAAATCGTGAATGATATT
The DNA here is from genome assembly GCA_900406555.1 of Pseudoturritis turrita. Lineage (NCBI taxonomy): Eukaryota > Viridiplantae > Streptophyta > Magnoliopsida > Brassicales > Brassicaceae > Pseudoturritis > Pseudoturritis turrita. The sequence goes on from OVBL01000343.1 coordinate 1,127,268, forward strand.
AATTAATTATATGTCTGATGGTTCTTGAGAATTAACTAGATTTTTCGTATTTATTTTATTTCTTGGAGTGTATTACAAGTAATCATATTACAAGTAATCATATGTTTATTTTATCACGAGAAAAAGAAAAAATCACTAATGAGTTTAAAGTCTATTAAAATATGATTAAATAACACATAGTAAAATACTTTTCTTTTTTCAAAGTACGAAATATTTTTGCAATTCTATAAAAAAAAATTTAATTGAGGTATTTCACTATTCAAATCAGAGAAGTTAAACTAATTTACCAAATCAAACTCTTTACAGATTAAGAGAATTCAAACACATTTTTTTCCAAACGTTGCTCTTATATAGAAAGCAGACCAATACAAATCCACCAATATTTAAGATTCCTCTACAAGCGAATACCTGTCCACGATCTCTTTCTTCCAACCTTGACAAGCAATTCAATGTCTCAGAAAATGTAAATATATATGAAACAGAAAGTCACTCAACATCTTACCAAATCTAAAACAATATGAAGCTGAAACTCAAACTGAACTCTAAATGTAAACACAATTGCAAGAATGTAAAAACTTAACCATCTCAAAGTTTAATCTAAAACAGAAACAAAAACTTAACCATCTCAAAGTTTAATCTATGTAAAGTCACTCAACATCTTACCAAATCTAAAACAATATGAAACATAAACTGAAAAGAACTTACCAAGTGACTAAAAAATTCAACTTCCTTCGCTAAGTTTGCAACTTCTTCTTTGGATTCGATAGCAGAACAGAAGCACTTGACCTCTGCGTTTCAATCCTTTTGTCTCCAATGGTATTGGGTTCATGAATTTTTTGTCCTTCATAGTCCATATAGTTGATGTCCGGAGTAGACATCTACAAAACACAACAATTAGCATTATATTTCTATGTGTTATATAGACAAGATAAATCTGAAGAGAACGAAGATAATGGGTTTTAACTCAACCACGACACCATAAGTGACTTGATTCAAATACCAACCATCGAAACTAAACCAAACTCGAGTTGACAAAGAAATTACCTTAAATAAGGTTGAATTTAGAAGTTTGATGGAGATAAACTTGGGAAAATAAAAATGAGAATCGATTCTGGATCGATTGTCTCTATGAGATTATGAATAGATGGAGATAAACTTGACGAAATCGATTGTCTCTCAAAGATAAAGAAGAAAGAAAGAAACCAAAGTTGATGATGTCGAGTCTCTGAGATATTTTCTTTGAAAATTATTGTCGAGAAGAAAGAAACCCAATGAAGCGAAGCACGGGAAAAAATTATTAGGCTAGGGATTTTCGGTTTAGGTTAAACCGATCGGTTGGTGTTTGCCGAATCCAACCGAACCGTGAACCGAATGCCTTTTAAAAAGTTTTCGATTGGGTTATTGATCATAACATATTTGAAACCAAAAAATCGTAAATGTCGGTTCGGTCGGTTCAATTTTCTCGGTTCGAACCGGATGCCCAGGGCTAATAGTAACAGTTATGACCATAAATGTACATACAAAGAAGTTCTAATAAAAGACGCAATCTTATGAAATGATAAAAAAACATTTTATAACTGTAAAGATGTTTCCGAAGAAGTTATCTATTAATAAAAGATGTAATCGTAGGATACAAAATAAATAACCATAGAACGGTTATGATCGAAAAGATGGGCAACTAATTTCGAAATCGCGCGGGAACTAATTTTGTATAACATGTTTGATTTCTAAGATATGTTTGCAATGCATACTATATTACTTACCAAATTAAAACTATTACCAATTATCAACACAAACAAAACCGTGAATGCTAGTAAGTATTAACATGTTGTGTGTTTGAGAACAACGCTCTGCAATAAACACAACATGGTTTGTAAATTATATAAAAAATATAGTAGATAGCCAGATCGATTAAGGGTGTCTTTTTATCTTGGATCTTGTAGCAATGTTAACGCAACATCAATATTTTGATGAATACAATCCAAATAAACTGCTTTCAAGTAAAAAAATCAACGTTTCCGTAGAGAATTGTTAAATCCAAAAACTCACTATATGCACCACCCATTTCAGAGAAAATATAGTTGAGATTTTCATTAACTTTTTATATTTAAAACTGGTTAGAAATTCTACATTCTCATAAGAATTCCAAAATTCCATACACAAATCAAGAATTGTAGGAATTTCTACAAGCGTAAAATGATCAATACTTTTGAATAATTTAAAAATAATAGAATGGCTTTTTTTATCAACATTATTTTTTGAGTGAATTTTAAAATTATTATCCATGAATGAAAAAGTGTACGAAAATATATAAGTATAATTGAAAAGACACAAATGTTAAAAGATGCAACATTTAATTAAATAAGCGGTTACAATCAAAAACTGCAACCATAATTGAGGATTTGCGCGAAAATGCATGTATAGTTCAATAGACACAAAATTTAAAAGATGCAACCCTTAGTGAAATAAGTTGTTGCAAGCAAAAACATCCATACAAAAATTAAAAAATTAAAAATTTATGAAGCATTTTAAGAATCTTATGTTTAATCCATATTTGTTGACTTTTACTCCATAAATATTTCGTTGGAAATTGAACATATATCATATCTAGTACTTCGAGATAATTTGTATTTATTCCTAACCAAAAAGTAAACATGCTTCTTTGAAACTAAATATTAGTGGTAATAGTTACCAAGTATATATCTTTTTCATGATAAAAATAAGCATGAACTATAATATGTTGAACAAAACAAAATACGTAGAGTTGAATAGACATGATTGTGAAAAGATACAACCCTAGGATGTATTAATAACCATAAAACAATTTTTTCGAAAAGATGCAACTCTATAATGCATTAATAACCATAAAACGGTTTTTCCCCCGAGAAGACGCAACCATATGATACATTAATAACCATAAAATATTTTTTTTCCGGAAAGACGCAGCCCTATGATGCATTAATAACCATAAAACAGTTTTTTGGAAAAAAACGCAACCTTATGATTTATTTTTGTGAAAAGACACGACCTTAGGATGCATTAATAACCATAATTTTTTTTTTTTGAAAAAACGCAACTCTAGCTACATTAATAACCGTAAAACAATATTTTTCGAGAAGACGCAACTCTAGGATGCATTAATAACCATAAAACAATTTTTCCTGAGAAGACACAACCCTATGATGCATTAATAACCATAAAATGTTTTGTTTTAAAAAAAACGCAACCCTGAAATGCATTAATAACCATAAAATGGGTTCTCTCCTGCGGTTTTGCATAATGTCTTGCATCCTCCGGAGCGTCTGGTAACTTTAAACACTTAATTCCACCGCTAAATAGCCTTTTAATCCCTAGCGCCGTCTACCCTGAATGATATCCTTTGAAGAGAAATCCCATACACTATTTGATCAATGTAGAGAGTTAATTGATGTGAAGTTGAGGTTTTTGCAGGCTCGAAATTCAGATGGATAAGGCTTGCGATGGTCATGATGGGATAAGATGAACATATTTTGAATTAACTTTGTTGTATGTGGATTACAGGTCAACGATTCAAAGCTATGGTCTCAAGGATATGTGAGTTCCCACGATTTTCAAACCTCGACTCTATTCTTAGTATTTTCTTGAGGACACGCAAAATGCTAAGTATAGAGGAGTTGATGTATTGCATTTTTGACGCATTATAACCCAAATTTTCAAGTGTTTATCAAGTATTTTTAGTCCTTATCGAGTATTTTTAGGTTCTAAGTTGTTTTGGAAGAAAAAAAGATGTTTTGGTTGCAAACAGATATGTGAAGATGCATGATCGTGCGGAAATGTCAGAAGTTTGGCACTCCTTGAATAACTTTTCACCAATGGATCGACCTGAAATCTTGACACAAGCTAGAGCATCAAGTTAGATTTCATTTGGAAGTAACTTGAGGTCATTACAACGGTGCGATCGAAAGTTATGAAAGTTTTAGTGAATACATGTCATTCTGGCGAGCAAAAGGAGCATGTGCAGAAAAAGCCAGATCGATCATTCCACATCCAGATCGATCGATCTACACTTGGATCGATCGATCCAGCCTTCCATAACATTTTGGATCGATCATTACAAGCCAGATCGATCATTTCAAGCCAGATCGATCATTCCAAGCCTAAACCGACCAGAAAAAAGAAATTTCAGTTTTTCCTATTTTGGCTGAGTTTTGCCATATATTTTTGACCAGAACGTGATTAGACCTATTTATTCTAGTTTTTAGCCATTTTGGAGGCTACACTTTATTTTCTATTCAGACTTTTAGTTTATTATTTTTACAATTTTTGAGAGAAAATCTCTAAACCCTATTGACGATTTGGAAAAGATTTCTAAACCCTCTTATTTATTTTATTGATTTCATCATGTCTTTCATTATTTCATCTTCTGATTTAATTTCTACCATGTATGAGTAGTTTTCCAATTGGGTTTTAGGGTTTCAAAGGGATTTCAGGGTTTGATTGAATTAAAATGTTGATTTAGGGATAGATGACTTGGTTTCTTCATCTAGGTTTTTCTTATTGCTGAAACTTGATTAGCTACCTATTTTCTGATATTAGGTTGTTTAACGCACCAAAAGTGTTTGTTTAAAAGTCTGAAAGAACCTATATGAGCAAAGCATCCTTATCCAACGAAAGCTGATATTAGGATGTTTTGTGAACATATCAAACTTGACTTTAATGCATGTTTAACCTCTTGAATTCAAACAATAGTTTAAATCTTAAGTTGTTAGACACAGCAATTGATACTACGAGAGTAGGTCAATTTGATTTCGTGATTCGAGTTCTAGAACGAGTTTTAAATCTTTCCCTGATGATTTATCTAACTCTGCATTCCTGAATCCCTGCGAATTTCCTATTTGCCCAATACTTTTAATTCATAAGTTTACATCGATTTATTTGCTATTTTCGTTTCATATTACGAACAACCATCATATTGCTATCTTAGCTTAGTTTCATTTTTAAAGAGTCGTAGTGTGACACTTGGTCCTTGTGGATTCGATCCCTACATTACTACAACACTTGTTGTGCATTTGCAGTATTTTATATAGGGTTAAAACTCTGTGTATCAGTGAAGAGTTTAAAATATATTATAAAAATTGATTATAAAAATAAAATAAATTGGATGAAATATATGATATGATTCACCATTATAAATACTAGCATAATAAGTAACTAAAATGAGATGATTAGAAATATGGAAAAGCTAATTATCTTTCTATCATAGTTCAACTGGATTTTCTTAAGGAACGTTTGCGACTCTTTCTCCTTTCCAACCACTAGCTGATTTTTAAAGAAAGGTAGCGCTACTAAATTTGCGTTATATGATGATAACTTGTTTTCTACGTTATATTATGTTATCATGATGTCCGTAATTAAATTATGATTATGATCATCATTATCATTATTATTATGTAAATATTACCTTTTTATTGGACTTGTTATTTGTAAATGATTCATAGCGAATTTTAATGGAATACATATGAAGTTGACATGCAAATAAGCTAAAAACCGAGATTGTACGTAATCTTATGTTAAGGAAAAGAGGTGCGATCATTTTTAATCGTTTTTATGGGTGGGTTTTATCTTTACACTTTTTGTCATTATTCTTATGTGCATGAACTATACCATGTCGTTTCTTGGTTAGCTTTAGGTTGTAGTTTGTTTTATACTTTAGATGCAAAAACAATATTATGATGTAATGTTTGTACTTTGTCCGCGGGTAGTTTAATGTTAGGCATTATATGGTCAATTCTTAAGTTGATCACACATTTCAATGCAATTATTATAAGTTATGTCAAAATATATTAATGGTTGCCTATATAATGTGTGATGAACTTACTAGTTTCATTGAAAGGTATGTGATCAACTTAAAAGTTAACTATATCAAGTTCTAAACTCCCCAAAAATCTATATATTTCTCTTCTATAGCCTATTTAGATCTCCACTACCACTTTCTTAAACTTTCAACTTTCACTAAATTCAATCAAAGCAAAAAAAAAAATGAAGAAATATTTCTTGATGTTTTTTCTCATTCTCCACACTGTTTGTGGATTCAATTACAACGAAAGTGAACTTGAGAGTGAGGAGGGCATATCAAAGTTGTACAACAAATGGAGGAGCCACCATTTTGTTCCCATGAACCTCGACGAAACAGAGCGATTCAAAATTTTCAGAGACAATGCAAAATATGTCCTCAACACCAACAAGAAGAACAAGACGTACCGACTCAAGCTCAACCAATTTGCGGACCTCAGTGTGAGTGAGTTCATACGAAAACACACGTGCACACAAAAGAGAGACCACAACTTTGTAATTGGCGCAAATCCTTTCATCCACCGCGGGAATATGGACCAAGCCCTCGATTCGTGGGATTGGAGAGAAAATGGGGCTGTCACCGATGTGAAGAACCAAGGAAACTGTGGTAAGCCTTAAGAAATGATAGCGTTGTTCAAGAAATTCTATTTTTGTTCTTATGTTTTCGTGTTTATCCCACCATTTCCAACTGTCCAATAATAACTTAATTTACCAAAACAAAACCTAGTATAATTTTGATCTTTGACTGGTTAAAGTAAAGTTAGATAGATTTTCTTATGAAGTTCTCTTTGTATTCCTATGTTCAGATGTTTTTCAGTTTGGTTGTAGATGAGGAAAAGACAAAAAAAAAAAATTGCTTGGAACCCAAGAAAGTAGCTTTTTTATATAAAGATTGAGGGAAGATAGTTTTTTTTTGTGTGGATTATCACTGTATATCACACCGTTTTAGTAATTCAATTAGTTTTCATTTGATTTACAACAAGATTGAAAGACTTGTTAGATATTTGATGAGTCAAATTAAAACTAGAATTTTTGGTGATCGATATCTAATCATTGCAATTTTGTTATACCATTACTAGGAAGTTGCTGGGCTTTCGCTGCCGTGGCAGCAGTTGAGGGAATCAACTACATAAGGACAAACCATTTGGTGGCGTTATCTGCACAAGAACTAATTGATTGCAGTGTTAACGATAATGGTTGTAGAGGAGGTTTTCCAAGAACCGCATTCGATTTCATAAAAAAGAATGGTGGAATCACCACCGAAGAAAACTACCCGTACAAAGCTATTCAAGGAGAATGTGATCCTTCAAAAGCAAAAGGTGTGAGGGTAACCATCCACGGATACGGATATGTGCCTCCAAACGACGAGAGAGCCCTTCTCAAGGCTGTTGCAAGCCAACCTGTAGCAGTAAGAGTTGATGCTAGTCACGATGATTTTAGATTTTATTAAGAGGTAATGGAAAAAAAACTAACCAAAAGCTGATTTTTGATAGTCGGAATTTTATTACTTATAATAAACTCAACCTAGCAATTAGCATAGCTACCATGTTTTTGAATTTGGACCCACCTCATAACATTGCTCATATTTATGGTTGTATTCTTATTAAATTTAAATTTTGTAGGGAGTGATTACAGAAAATTGTGGAACAACTTTGACCCACGCAATGACTGTGATCGGATACGGGTCGGACCCAGACGGAAGAAAGTATTGGATAGCGAAAAACTCATATGGTCCAAAATGGGGTGAGAGAGGCTTAGGATCGAGAGAGATATTGCTGATTCGGAAGGACGCTGCGGAATTGCGATGAGCCCTTGGTACCCGCTCAAGTTCCCTATCCATTGAGTTTTAGACCCACATGTTATTTAAAATAATATCGATAACAAAAATGGATTGTTAATGTTATGATTAAGTGAGTATTTTTAATTAATTAAACCCGGAAAATTATTGTACAATCTTCCATCGTTATTTGAAGTTAAAGAAAAGAGAGTAAAATGTATTCACAATCACACAATATAAAATTTAAACAGAGAGAGACAAACCACTAGAGAAAGGTCCTTGGTATAATACTAGTTGAATAAAACCGGTATACTAATTGAACACCCTTGGTCTAATATTGCAAATTGTAGAGTGGATACAAGTCTTCGGCCTACTTAAATCAAAGTAATTTATGTTGGCCCAATCGGTTAAAAAGCTTCATCCGTGAGAGAACTAGGCTCTAGAGAGATCATATGTTTTTTTATTAGGTTAAGCTGCGACGTAGCAAACTCCAGAAACAGTCTCGTTGATAAAAATAGAAGAAGTAAAAAACTCTCTTGTTTATTTATTGAACTTTGTTTGCTATATTTAAAAAGGGTAGAAAACAAATAATCGATCAGAGCATTAATTGACGGGTTTAAAGTAATTAAGAACCCTGGAATACATCCACTCGTATACCTCCGTCTCGTAGGTCTTGCTACCTCCGTCTTCTCCATCACTGACATGGACCACTAGCCGGAAATTCATGCCTTGGACGACCTGAAATTCGCCGGAAACAACCGTCTCCAACTTGATTTTGGAGTTCCTATGTTTGTTGTACTCGGAGATGGCGAACTTGGCGATCTCATCATAGCGAGGATCCTTAATCTCTTCGTCTTTGATGGGACACCAACCACCACACAAAACTTCCTCCCCCTTCATTCTCTTCTTCATTACCATGTCGTTTTTGTTTCTTTCTTTGTTTGTTCTTTGGCTTTCTCTTCTCGTTGTTTGTGTATTTATATGTAATCGAGATTTGTCACGTATTGGGGACTATCCGAAAAAGTCGGACAGTTACAACAAGATAAAGATACTCAATCCCAAGAAAAGATAGGAAATTATTATAATTATCCCTTTAATTTTTATTTTTTTTTAAATATGAATTTGAAAACAGTATGAAAAGTCTGTTCTATACTGGAGAAAGAGAGAGTTTCCATTTTCGAGGGATTTTTGTTTTGCCTCGTGGGATTGACTTCTAGACGTGTACTATGCGTTTAATTGACTTTTTTTGTTTTACTTCTAGATGGGATTGCTTTTAACTTCTAGATGTGTTCGCATATCTACTTCTATTCCAAGATAATACGTTTCCGACATCTCAAATTGGTTTGACATATCCTTCTTGAATTGATCAATAACTTTTCGTGAAGTTCCCGTTACGAACAAGTCATCGACATAAATTGCCACAATTAAGAAACTCTCTTTGTCTCTCTTGAGGTACTCCGACGGTTCCTTCTTACACTTTTTAAAGCCCATCTCCTTTAAGACATGATCAAGTTTCACATTCCAAGCTCTCGGAGCTTGACATAGGCCATACAACGCCTTGTATAGCTTGTATACTCGATTCTCTTCTCTCTTCTTATTAAAACCCTCAGGTTGAGTAACATAGACCAACTCATTTAAATCTCCATTCAAGAACGCAGTCTTGACATCTAAGTGATGTATTTCCCAGCCTCTTGTTGCCGCAATAGCTATGAGTAACCTTATAGTTTCGATCCGAGCCACGGGTGCAAAAACTTCATCGAAATCTATCCCTTTTTGTTGCACATAGCCTTTTGCCACAAGTCTTGCTTTGTATTTATTTACTGAACCATCAACATGCCTCTTGACTTTATAAACCCACTTCACTCCTATGGGTTTAACACCATCTGGTTTCTCAACCAGTTCCCATGTCTTGTTTCTTACGATAGAATCCAACTCAACCTCCATCGCTTCTTCCCATTCTCTCAAACTCATTGCCTCCATAATGTTCTATGGCTCTCCGTCTACAGTAAGCAAGAGTTTCTCACTCTCAAGATCAGCTAGTAGCACGTAATCATTGAGATACATTGGCTTGTTAATGATGCGACCGTATCTTGTCACTATCGGTTGAATTTAAGCTTCTTCATCACCATCTTCTTCTTCTATGTCTTCATCATGGTGTATAGGCCCTTGTTGATCATTGTTAGCTTGTTCGTTATCATTATCATGATCATCATCGTCTCCGGCTCCATCTTCTATACCACCTCTATACATTAATTTAAACCTCCCCGGTTCACCTTCAGTTTATCTTGTTGTAGTTAACCAATCCCAAGCTTTCTTTTCATGAAATACCACGTCTCTGCTTAAAACCATATTTCTAGTGATTGGATCGTAAAGTCTGTACGCCTTTGAACCCGGTTCTGTTCCAAGATTGATCACCATTCTTGACCTATCATCTAACTTCTTGAGATAAGGTCCTGTGATCTTCGTGTATGCAACACACCCAAACACTCTCAAGTGTTCGATGTTTGGTTTCTTGGACTTGAAACACTCATACGGGGTTTGACCTTGCAAAGCTTTTGTGGGAACTCGATTAATAAGATACGTTGAATGACGTACAGCTTCTCCCCACATATCATTCGGAATCTTCATTGCTTTAAGTAAGTTTCTTGTCATCTCCATTAAAGTGCGATTTCTCCTCTCAACCACACCATTCTGTTGAGGTGTATATGGTGCAGTTAAGTGTCTAGAGACTCCATTCTCTTCACAAAACCAATTAAACTCATGCGAGGTAAACTATCCCCCTCTATCGGTGCGAAAGGTCTTGATAGATAAACCGGTTTGCTTTTCTACAAACTCTTTAAACCTTTTAAACCGATCGAAAGCCTCGCTCTTCTCCTTCAGCAGCATCGCCCACATATACCTCGAGAAATCGTCAATTAAAACAAACACATACCGATTATTTGCTGGTGTAGATGGTGAAATCGGTCCACACAGATCTCCGTGAACTAACTCCAAAGCTTGAGCGGCACGGTAAGTTGCTTTAGTCGGGAAAGAGTGTCTAATTTGCTTTCCGGCCAAGCAAGCGCTGCACACATTCTTCTCATGTAATGCTTGTGGCATTCCGATGACCATCTCTTGCTTCACCATGTTATTCATCACACCAATACTAACATGTCCCAATCGTGCGTGCCATGTTAACGTAGTGTCATCATCTTGTAAAAGTAAGCTCTTAGGGTAATCGATTTCCATTGGAGCTTTGTAGAGTCGGTTTGTTGATCTTGTGACTTGTACAAGTAGTCTTCCTACGGGGATCTTTTAACGTCAAAATATTTCATTTCATGTTAACTTCACACCCATTCCCAGTCGCTTGTCCAAGACTAATAATGTTCTGCTTTAGGGCAGGTATATAATAAATCTCCTTGAGTGATCTCCTTTCACCCATTTTTTCTTACAAAGGTAATCGAACCCTTCCTGATAATATGAACAAACGAACCATCACCAAACTTCACTTTCCCTGTGATAGTCTCGTCTAGGCATGAGAAGAACTCTCTGTTTCCCGTCATGTGATTACTAGCACCATTGTCTAGATACCAAATACTCTTATTATTGGTATCATAAATCTCTGGAAACACCTTATCTTCGTTCAAGAACACCACTTCATGAACGTGTAGAGCATCAGCCTCGTGTGTCTCATTTAAGTTTGTTTCATGGTGTTGTATCGGTTTCTCAGGACATGTAGATACATAGTGGCCCGACTTATCGCATCTCCAACAAATTACTTTGGATAAGTCCTTCTTCTGCTTTTGGTTATGATCTATGGTTTCGTCTCCTTGGTTTTGGCCATTAGATCTCCCTCGACCCCTGCCTCTACCAAAGCCGCCTCTTCCATAGTCACCTCTACCATATCCGCCTCGGCTATATCCTCCTCTGCTATGACCTCCTCTGTTATAGCCTCCTCTGTTATATCTCCTCTGTTACTACCTCGGAAACTACTGTAGTTTCCCTGGTTATTGTTCGAATTTGAAAACATAAGTTTTCCTTGATCCTCATTCCGGGTCTCCTCCCCTACACGCTCTTCATATGCTTTTATCCTCCCTACTATGTCTTCGAATCCTGTCGTCTTAAGGTCTAGGACTTGCTTAAGGGATGCTACGATATGAATATACTTACTTCTTGGGAGTCCCGTTAAAAATTCTTCACTAGCTTTGTTTCATCAACCGTTTCTCCTAGAGAAGTCGATTGAGTTGCAAGGCCTGATATCTTCCCTGCAAACTCATACACCGAGTCGGTATCACCCATCTTTAACCTATCTAGGTCCGCCATGAGGGTTTGTAGTCTCGCCTCTTTCACCCGGTCTGCTCCCTGGTGACGGGACTTGATAGCTTCCCATAGGTTTTTTGCTGAGACTTGTTCTCCGACTTGCAAAATTAATGTCTCAGGGATAGATTGAAACAGAAGTGCAGTTGCTACATCGTTCTTCTTTACGTTGGTGGATCCTGGTTCTATCGTGTCCCACACTTCGCTAACTCGAAGAGTGATCTTCATACGCATCGCCCAAACTGTGTAGTTCGTCGATGTGAGCATCGGACAATGGATCGATGGTGTTCCAAGGCCCTTGGTTTGTGGTGGTGGTGGTGGTATCTCGTCCCCCATGATCGAGTCTTCGACTCGAAACTCTGATACCAATTCAAATCAAACTATGAACTTGAAAGATTAAAGAACAATTTTTCTTTATTGATTTAGAAACTTCTCAAAACTAAATCTCTCTCAAGGTCTTATGGAACAACTCTCCATAACCTCTTATTTATGTAGAACTTAGTTTCTCCTAATTCTATTGTTAAAAAGAAAACTTACAAAACTTATCCTATTTTGTATTTCCTTTATTCTACCTGTTCCAGCTTCTTCTAGAAAGAGATAATTTGCTCCTCAAGTTTCGAAATTATCCAACAGTTCGAGTGTGCGTAGTCTACCGACAACATTATATGCTATAAATCGATCGCATCCCGCTAGTTTAATGTTTTGAGTTTAGTTGCATGTAATCGAAACTTCTCAAAACTAAATCTCTCTCGAGGTCTTATGAAATAACTCTCCATAGCCTCTTATTTATATAGAACTTTGTTTCTCCTAGTTCTATTGTTAAAAAGAAAACTTACAAAACTTATCCTATTTTATATTTCCTTTATCTTATCTATTCCAGCTTCTTCTAGAAAGAGATCACTTGCTCCTCAAGTTTCGAAACTATCCAACAGTTCGAGTGTGCGTAGTCTACCGACAACATTATATGCTATAAATCGGCCGCATCCCGCTAGTTTAATGTTTTGAGTTTAGTTGCATGTAATCGAAACTTCACCCCGGCCCCCCACCCCCCCCCCCCCCCCCCCCCATACGGTCAATTAAAAAATATGAATAATATCGAATAATTGATTGTTTGTTAATGAAGCATCAAATTTTGTCACTCCATTTTTATTTACATAAGTGAAAACTTGGAAAGTGGTCTATCATATAGCTAGGAACTTTCGGGTTTTATGGTATACAAATAGGTGATTTTCTGCGTCTTGCATTGAGATTCTATTTTTGTTTTTAATTGATGATATGATTTAATTTAAAAGTAGACAATCAGGTTTAAACATTAATTGCATTTCATATTTTAAAAACTAGGACTCAGATCACTGCGAAATCGCAGAAAAATACCATATATATTAATTTTTAAATAAAAATTATTAAAATGATTATAAGTGAAAATGTATAGAAACGAAAAGTGACGTTATAGAAAGTGAACATCTAACACATTTTGTATAATTGTTATGAATTAAAGTGAAAAGGTAAAAAGATGTAAATACACGATTTTTCAAAATATTTTTAGAATATTTAAAATTGATTATAAATGAAAATATACCAAAGAGTTATGAGAAAGAGACGCGGTCTTTCAAAATATTTTCTAGAATTTTTATTTAAACAAAGAAACAAAAAATTATGAGACTCAAAAAAAATTTTTGACGTCTTTTATCAACATCATCCTTTGAGTGAATTTTATAATCAGTAGCGATAAATGAAAAAATATTCAATGAAACAAATATATAGAGTTAGAAAAACATAAATCTATATAGTAGTTTTCTCGAAAAGACGCAAGGCGGCCAAATACCTCCGATCTCTACCGCAAGTGCCAAAAGAAGTAGCACAAAAAGAGGGAAGAAATCCGTTCGTTCCTTCTATGTCCAAACTAAAAGAAAGCAATTTTTTTTAAATACACGACCCTTGAAAATAACCATAAAGCGATCGAAAAGACGCAACCCTTTAATATATTGATAACTATAAAACGGTCATAAAATGGATTTCTCGAGAATACGCAACCTATGATATATTGATAACTATAAAACGGATTTTTTTGAAAAAGATATGACCTTTGAAAATAACCATAAAGCGGTTTTATCGAAAAAGATACGACCCTTGGAAATAACCATAAAACGGTTTTACTGAAAAGACACGATCCTTGGAAATATCCATAAAACGGTTTTATCGAAAAGACGCAACAGTATAATATATTGATAACTATAAAACGGTTATTTTTGAAAAGACACAACCCTATGATGCATTTTTACTAATGCATTATCAACCATATCATAAACTCCGAGAATGATGCATTAATAGTTTATCAAGTAAAAATTTGGAACATAAGAGAAAAGAATGCATTAATAACCATAAAAAAGTTTTTAACTTCGTTTGCTGTGTCAAAAATATACATCTGAGAAAACTTTTGGTTGCTCACCAACACATGGTAGTAAATGTAGGAACTCAAATTACTACAATATGGGGAAACTGATATTTATAAAGTAAAATACATAAATAAATCGATAATACAATGCCGTTACAAGAATTAGGAAAAAAACTGATTTGGATTTGCAGAGACGAGACACTCTTTCCCTAATTCTGAAAACTTCCCGTAGTGTGACGGTTGTGTGGCATTCCGAATTCCAGGATATAACTGCAATCAATTCTGTTTTGCGCAACTCAAGAACATAATCTAACGTATGCTTTTTCTGTGTTGTACTCTCATGGAGAAAAACGAAAAGAAGAGAAGAAGAAAGAGAGGAAGTGTAAGAGATTGTTGTTGTTCTTCTTTCTAAAATAGAATGAGAGAGAGAGCATCTTTTTCAAAACCAAAAATATTTTTTGGTCATGGTGGAGATTAATATTGTATTAATTATGACATTAACCATAGAATTAATCACAAAAGTGTGAAGAGAACATTTTATTTCTTGACCAAGATTAATTCTCTAGAGAAATTACTTACTTTTTAACCAAGATTAATTCTCTAAGAGAATTATTTACTTTTTGACCAAATCTAAATTTATGCAGTGATCAGTTACACAAATAAAAATTTGATGCAAAAAGATAGGTTATTGGACCGAGGACAATATACCCGAATTTGCGCCTAAACCCGAACCTAAACCCGAGTCCATCTTGGGTCAGCTTAGCGCGCGCGCATGGTTTAGTATAGGTTCACTCTTCTTTACAATTGTCCTAAGGTTTTTAACCTTGTTAGGATTTCTCCATAATATATGCTATGCCTATTTCGTGCTTTTCAAGCAACAAACTTAGGACAAACATTTCTTATTCAAACAAACTATAATTTTGACTTATGAGTATACTCTGTTACACTATGTCTTAAAATTGAGTTCCAACATCCTCCACATGAATAGAAATGTTTCTAAACAAATAAAGACTCGATAGAAGGACTTTTGAGAGTACAAGCAAAAAATCCACTATATATGAGTTGGTAGCATTTTTCAGCCTTGAACCAGTCATTGTTAATAGTTATCGAGTTTACTCGACCAGGAGGTGAACATGATGTCTTGAACCACCCGGACTTTGATGTAAACTGTGGGAGTCGAAATCAACACAATTAGATTTGTCGGAGGTTTGTTAAGAGGGATGAAATTTCTGCGTATGAACCACGAAGGCGAAGATCCAAAGATGGGTTTTATTGATTTGTTTCGAAATTTTTTTCGTACAAGTGTTTATAGAGAAAAAGTTTAGAGTTTTTGCTAAGTAAATTGCGGATCCCCTTTTTAGAAGATGTACATGAGTATATATACTAGTTTAAGCCGGCCAGGTCAATCCTCAAGAGATAAGGAAAACTTCCTAATCCTTCGGGATTTCCATTTTAGCTAAGTCGGCTTGACTTTATGGGCCTTTGTATCATTGTAGGCCGATGATGGGCTTGTTGTCTTCGTATAGAAATGACTTCGGCCGCTGCTTCGTATAGAAATGACTTCGGCCGCGTCGTCTTCTGGCTTTGTGTAGAATTGCTTTGGCCAGACAGCTCCGTATGGAAATGACTTCGGCCAGACAGCTTCGTATAGAAATGACTTCGGCCAGGCAGCTTCGTATAGATTTGACTTCGGAAAGACATTTTCGTATAGAAATGACTTCGGCTAGGCAGCTTCGTATAGATTTGATTTTAGCAAGACAGTTTCGTATAGAAATGACTTAGGCCGCGTCATCTTCTGGCTTCGTGTAGAATTGACTTCGGCCAGACAGCTCCGAATGGAAATGACTTCGGCTAGACAACTTCGTATAGAAATGACTTCGGCCAGGCAGCTTCGTATAGAAATGACTTTGGCCAGGCAGTTTCGTATGGAAATGACTTCGGCCAGACAGTTTCGTATGAAAATGACTTCGGCCAGACAGCTTGGCCGAAATGGACTGCTTGGCCGAAGTGGACTGCTTGGCCGAAGTGGACTGCTTGGCCGAAGTGGACTGCTTGGCCAAAGTGGACAGCTTGGCCGAAGTGGACAGCTTGGCCGAAGTGGACAGCTTGGCCGAAGTGGACAGCTTGGCCGAAGTGGATAGCTTGGTCGAAGTGCTTGCTGGCCGAAGTGCTTACTGGCCGAAGTAGAGGCGTTTGCCGAAGTGAAGGCCGTGCCGAAGTGAAGTTTTGCCGAAGTGGCCTTCGGCGGAAGTGGCCTTCGGCCGAAGTGGACCCTTGCCGATGTGGGCTGTGCCGAAGTGGAGCCGGAGCTGTGCCGAAGTCTCCTTGCTGATGTGGGATATGCCGAAGTGGAGCTTGTGCGTGTGCCGAAGTGGAGGCTTGTGCGTGCACCAAAATGGAGGCTTGGAGCTGTGCCGAAGTCTCCTCTCTTGCCGAAGTGAAGCTTGTCAAGGTCTCCTCTCTTGCCGAAGTGGAGCTGTGCCGAAGTCTCCTCCTTGCCGAAGAGGATATCGCGCGTGGTGCCGAAGTGGATCTTCTTTGCCGAAGTGGAGCTTTGCCGAAGTGGAGCTTTGCCGAAGCGGAGATCACCGAAGTCTCCTCTCTTGCCGAAGTGAAGCTCGCCGAAGCCTCCTCCGTTGCCAAAGTGGAGCTTGCCGAAGTCTCCTCTCTTGCCAAAATGGCCTTCTCTGTGCCGAAGTGGGCTTCTCCATGCCGAAGTGGCCTTATATCACGGCCGAAGTGAGCTCGTATCGTGCCTAAGTGGATTCGCATTACGGCCGAAGTGAGCTCGTATCGTGCCTAAGTAGATTCATATTACGGCCTAAGTGAGCTCGTATTGTGCCTAAGTGGATCCGTATCACGGCCGAAGTGAGCTCGTATCGTGCCTAAGTGGACTCGTATAGAAACGACTTCGACCTTGTCCGATTCCTCATACTTCCATACTTAGCCATTTTCCCATTGATCACAGCTGGGTGGATTTTGATCCCAACAGTTAGCCCCCAACTCGGTAGTTTCAGTTATGATAGTGCCGAGGTAAAGGAAGTCTAAGCTGGGATCAATGTGCTGTGCCGAAGTCGCCCTTTGCCGAAGTGGCAAAGTGGTGCCGTCGCCGAAGTGGTCCTCTTCCCCGCCGAAGTCTTCCTTTGCTGAAGTGGCAAAGGGGAGCTCTCTCTTCGTCGAAGTATCTGCTTGCCGAAATCTCCTTTCGCTGAAGTGATCTCCCCGTTGTTGCCGAAGTGATTTCCTTTGATGGAAGAAATGGAGAATCATTTCAACGTGAAAATCGAAATAGAGAATTGGAGTTTCGACCGTGCTAGGATGAAGCAAGATGCGAGTCTCCAAGCGTGTTCTTCAGAGCGACGAGCTTCTAAGAGTGGATCCAAGTGTGAGGTACCCGATTCACCAGGGTCTACTCTTTCCACTGCAGAATCTTTGGAGAGTCTTAGGCATCGGTTCAATATCTCTGAAGAGATTGAGCTTATCCTTCCGTCATCATTATATTGAGCCGATGAGAAGGTTAAGAGTTTGGGCGGGTCGTCAAAGAATAACGTGGTCGACCTTGCCAAAGTCGATGGTAACCTTGAACTTCTCGCACTGCTTCGTGGTGATGGACCGCCTTCGTTAGATGCCAAAATCGAGAAGCTCCAGGATGGAAAGCTAGGTACGCTGGCGCTGATGATGAGTTTGACAGGTTGGTTACCGCATTGGGCAACGACTTAGTGGTTTCACCGATTTCTGAAGATTCGGCCGACGTTACGCTTGGTAACGAATCTGTCGAAGCGTTAGCAGCGGATGTCGGTGTTCGCGTTTTCTCTGGATCTAACAGGGGTAATCGCGGCTTGACTTTTCTTAGCCAGAAAGAAGCTTCTGAATCCAGGACGATAACCGACTCCTCCGATGATGATGGCGGTGTGTCTTCAAGGGGTAAGATATGATGATGACGGGGCATGCTGAACCCGTTGCAGCGAAGACTTTGCTTATCTTGTTTTATGTCGTTGTGTTTGTCATCATTTGGACATGGTGTCTGGATGGCTTTATCTGTATCGACTTATTATGTTTGCCTAGTGGCTTTTGCTTTTGTTGTGTTGTTTCTTTGTTGTTGAAACTCGTTGCTTGAATGATTTTTATCCAAAGAGGATCGATCTGTTTCACTATATATTGTGTTAACGTTAATGCCAACGATTCGTTTGTTTGCTTTAAGATGATCATTCTGATTCATGGATATGTTAACGTAAACATATCCGCTCCGATAATGAGCATAGGTGTTTCGACCAACGATTTGTTTGTTGGGTTTTCAGATGAACATTTTGGTTTACGGATACGCTACCGTAAGCATATCCGCTCCGATAATGGACACGTAGTACTGTTGCGACCAACGATTCGTTTGTTGGGTTTATGATGAATATTTCGGTTTACGGATACGCTAACGTAAGCATATCCGCTCCGATAATGGACATGTAGTACTGTTATGACCAACGATTTGTTTGTTGAGTTTAAGATGAACATTTCGGTTTACGGATACGCTACCGTAAGTATATCCGCTCCGACAATGGACATGTAGTACTGTTGCGACCAACGATTCGTTTGTTGGGTTTTTGATGAGCATTTCGGTTTACGGATACGTTACCATAAACGTGTCCGCTCCGACAATGGATATCTAGTACTGTTGCGACCAACGATTCATTTGTTGGGTTTAAGATGAACATTTCGGTTTACGGATACCTACCGTAAGCATATCTGCTCCGACAATGGACATAGACATTTATATAGCGCGTGCTTTTAATCCGCTAGGATGTAATAGTTAGATCCGTAAAGGATATAGTAGTTCGTTGCTGTGGCCAGCAGCAACGAGAGTTAGGACTTTGAGTAATCCGTGAAGGATGCGAATGGGATGCCTATTTTTGTTAAGGCTTTAGTAACCCGTGAAGGATGTGGTATGATGATCTTAGCTTCGAAAAGCTTGTATTAAGTAGACGTAACGCCTATTATGAAGGTGGGAGTATACGAGTATACGTACCCACTCCCCCCTTTTTTTAAAGAGGGGGCCAGTTGAACCCATCCGAAGACGAGCTGCCTACGTACCCTTTGCAGGGATCAAGCCGCCCCGTAGTTCGTGTGAAGTGACTCAGTGATCCGTAAAACTTTGCTTTGATAGCTCGTTCTTAGGTTGCTGATCCAGCTTGGTTCCCTTTTCCTTCGTCTTCGTGTTAATCTCTGCTACGGGATTTCTGAGCTTATGCTCGGCCATAACACAAATTTGGGACTCCTTCTTATTTCCACGAATAGTTTGGATTCCATTAGGCGTTGAGAACTTTATACACATATGGTATGTTGAGGCCACGCCGCGCATCATATTTAACCAGGAGGTTCCCATAATAACGTTGTAGATTGCTGGGTGATCGGCCACCGAAAACTCCACGATTTTGGTTATCTCTCCAGCCCGAACAGGTAGCTTAATTGTACCGATTGTCATTGTCGTTTCTCCGGAGAATCCAGTCAATTGTTTTGGAGTTGCCGTTACTACAAATAGGTCGACGTTCATTCTTCTGAGAGTTTCTTTGAAGATTATGTCCACCGTGCTTCCCGTGTCTACCAACACTCTGGCCACATCGTAATCATTGATGATTAGCTCGATTACGAGAGGGTCATTGTGAGGTTTGTCAATTCTGGTAGTCTCCCTTTCTTCAAATGTGATTACGTCATTTGGGAACTTAGAAGGCTCGAACGAATTGATGCTGACGTCGGCTCGTCGATGAAAAGCTTTAATCGACGAGACGGTGTCTGAGCAATAGTGAGATCTGCCCATTATCATATTTATTCTTCTTCTTGTCCCAGCTTGCGGGGCATCGTCATCTTGCCTCCCTCGCTTAGGAAGGTCTTCATTCACCTGCTCGGAGAGGTTCGCGTTGGTATCCATGTCAAAATCCTTGAGGCTAATATCACCTTTGAGTTTGCCAGCTGCCAACTTTGCAGCGAGTTTAAAGCCCACAATACGGCAATTTGCAGTCGAATGTCCGAAGATATGGTGATGTTCGCAATAAGTCGTTTCGTCGTAAGTTCCTTGGCCCCTGGTCCACGTGTTACTCCATGTACCTCTTCCTCGGCCTTGGCCTCGTCCTTGACCGTATCCTGACGAGTCAACTTGGTAATTATGGGCTCCTATGAAACCTCCTTCGTGCTGGACAAATTCAGAATCTTGGTCGCCCTTTTTTTTGTTTGGTGGGTTCGGAGCAAAGGGAGGATAGTTCGTAGACTTCGCCTTTCCGTGCTTCTGGGCGAGGATCCTCACTTCTTCTTCGTTAGAGGCGAAGTCCGTTGCTCGATGCAATGCATCCTAGATCGTGGTTGGAGCGTTTAGCGCAATCTCCTTCCGAAAATCTGAGTCGAACCACAGGGCTTTCTTTAATGCTTGCAACGCGGCTTCATCACTTATCCCTTCTACCTTCGACAGTACCGACTTGAATCGTTCGATGAAAGTTCGAAATGTCTCGTTTTGTCCTTGCCCCATGGTCCATAGATCCGCATCGGATGTTCGACATTCCATGAATATAGCATAATGTTTGAGGAATGCCGACGACAGCTGATTGAAATTGTCGATCGAATTTCTTCCCAGCCTGGAGAACCATTGGAGAGCTGGACCTTTAAGGTGCTCAACGAACAAGAGACACTGACCAGCGTCTTCCTCTCCTTCTCTGAAGTTTGCTCATCCCATCGCTATCGCGAAGGCGGTCAAGTGATCCTTTGGATCAGCTTTTCCTTCGTAAACCGATATCTTCATCTTTCCCGGATCGGAAACCCTTGCCTTGGTAATTCGAGTCGTGAACGGGGTGTTCTGTGCTTCTTCAAGCACTCGGTCAAGTTCAGGAACCTTGCTGGTAGCTTTATGCATCTGAGATCGAATAAATCTCATCTCAGCGGCAGCTCGTTCCATGTCGGCCCAAATTTTGGCCATCTCCTCCTTCAGGGCTCGGATTATCGCTTTTTGCTCTTCTTCGATCTGGGCTTGTTGGGCCCAGAAGATGTTTTCCTCTTCTTCGGTGAAGTCTTGGTCATGGCCGAGGTTGGCATCACTTTGTTCGATTCGAGTTCGGATTGCAACTGCGATTTCAGCTTCGCGGTGGTGTTCCAAGTCGTGTTCACCCTCCGGATTATCCTCCACGTCGATCACCGAATTCGTTCCGTCCACAGTCTGCGTGTTTGTCTCCTGTGGTGCCGCGTTCAGTTCGGCGATTGCGGTTAGTTGGTTCGGAGGTGGTAGTCCACCTTGGGTCCTCGGCGCGTGGTGAGGCGTCGAGAAATCGAGGGTTGTTGGATTGAGATGCCGCAGGGGGTGCCTCGTTAGGTCAACTCCTGAGCCCCTACCTCGGGCTTGGCTTGCCGTCTCAAGGACTTCTAGCTTATCGGTCACCGTTGTGTTTAGCTTGTCCTGCTCCTCTGCCTTCTTGAGCAGCGTCTCTAGCATTGTATTTATCTGTGCCAGGGCCTCCGGGCTTGTCTCCGCAGCTGCAGCCACTGGTGCATCTTTCGCTCCGGATCCATCGGCCGCGGTGTCCTGCGGGTTGTCAGTTCATCTTGCTCCGTCGTCGGCCATCATCTTCAGATCGTTCGTACGGTGGTTCCTTGGAGTAAGAAAGTTTGAAACCCCCCTCCATCTAGCGCCAAATTATGGGAGTCGAAATCAACACAATTAGATTTGTCGGAGGTTTGTTAAGAGGGATGAAATTTCTGCGTATGAACCACGAAAGCGAAGATCCAAAAGATGGGTTTTATTGATTTGTTTCGAAAAGTTTTTCGTACAAGTGTTTGTAGAGCAAAAATTCTAGGGTTTTTGCTAAGTAAATTGCGGATTCCCTTTTTAGAAGATGTACATGAGTATATATACTAGTTTGAGTAGGCCAGGTCAATCCTCAAGAGATAAGGAAAACTTTTTAATCCTTCGGGATTTCCGTTTTAGCTAAGTCGGCTTGACTTTATGGGCCTTTGTATCGTTGTAGGCCGATGATGGGCTTGTTGTCTTCGTATAGAAATGACTTCGGCCGCTGCTTCGTATAGAAATGACTTCGGCCGCGTCGTCTTCTGGCTTCGTGTAGATTTGACTTCGGCCAGACAGCTCCGTATGGAAATGACTTTGGCCAGATAGCTTCGTATAGAAATGACTTCGGCCAGGCAGCTTCGTATAGATTTGACTTCGGAAAGACAGTTCGTATAGAAATGACTTCGGCCAGGCAGCTTCGTATAGATTTGATTTTGGCAAGAAAGTTTCGTATAGAAATGACTTCGGCTGCGTCATCTTCTGGCTTCGTGTAGATTTGACTTCCGCCAGACAGCTCCGTATGGAAATGACTTTGGCCAGACAGCTTCGTATAGCAATGACTTCGGCCAGGCAACTTCGTATAGAAATGACTTTGGCCAGGCAGCTTCGTATAGATTTGACTTCGGCCAGACAGTTTTGTATGGAAATGACTTCGGCCAGAAAGCTTGGCCGAAGTGGACTGCTTGGCCGAAGTGGATAGCTTGGCCAAAGTAGACAGCTTGGCCGAAGTGGATAGCTTGGCCGAAGTGGACAGCTTGGCCAAAGTGGACAGCTTTGCCGAAGTGGACAGCTTGGCCAAAGTGGACTGCTTGGCCGAAGTGGACAGCTTGGCCGAAGTGGACAGCTTGGCCGAAGTGCTTGCTGGCCGAAGTGCTTGTTGGCCGAAGTAGAGGCGTTTGCCGAAGTGAAGGCCGTGCCGAAGTGAAGTTTTGCCGAAGTGGCCTTCAGCCGAAGTGGACCCTTGCCGAAGTGCAGGCCCCTGCCGATGTGGGCTGCGCCGAAGTGGAGCCGGAGCTGTGCCGAAGTCTCCTTGCCGATGTGGGCTGTGCCGAAGTGGAGCTTGTGCGTGTGCCGAAGTGGAGGCTTGTGCGTGCGCCAAAGTGGAGGCTTGGAGCTGTGCTGAAGTCTCCTCTCTTGCCGAAGTGAAGCTTTTCGAGGTCTCCTCTCTTACCGAAGTGGAGCTGTGCCGAAGTCTCCTCCTTGCCGAAGTCTCCTCCTTGCCGAAGAGGATATCGCGCGTGGTGCCAAAGTGGATCTTCTTCGCCGAAGTGGAGCTGTGCCGAAGCGGAGCTCGCCGAAGTCTCCTCTCTTGCCGAAGTGAAGCTCGCCAAAGCCTCCTCCCTTGCCAAAGTGGAGCTTGCCAAAGTCTCCTCTCTTGCCAAAATGGCCTTCTCCGTGCCGGAGTGGCTTTGCCAAAGTGGGCTTCTCCATGCCGAAGTTGCCTTGTATCATGGCCGAAGTGAGCTCGTATCGTGCCTAAGTGGATTCGCATTACGGCTGAAGTGAGCTCGTATCGTGCCTAAGTAGATTCATATTACGGCCGAAGTGAGCTTGTATTGTGCCTAAGCAGATCCGTATCACAGCCGAAGTGAGCTCGTATCGTGCCTAAGTGGACTCGTATAGAAACGACTTAGGCCACGACTTCGGCCTTGTCCAATTCCTCATACTTCCATACTTAGCCATTTTGCCATTGATCACAGCTGGGTGGATTTTGACCCCAACATAAACCGAGACAACAACTATCACACAACTTCATTTTCTCACAGAACTAGGTTCTCTATTGTGTTCATTGTGCCCTTGAACACGCTTGGTTTACCATGAGTGAATTTGGAGAATATAGCCTTTCGTTCATTCTCCTATAAACGGTCTCATTTCACACCCACTAGGTGATATTCCATTAATCTTTGTCTTATGAAGTACCATGTATTACCACTGATATATCAAAGCTATGGTTCATATCATTAAAAGCAACGCTTATCATTTTTATACATGACGCAATGTACATCATTTTAGGAACTGTGTGAGTTTCAGTGCTCAAGCAGATTTAGTTTGATTTAGTTGTCCCTTTGAACCTACATCTTGGGATCTCCAGTCATGTAGGTGGGGTTTCCATCAAATCGCATCCTAATTCACAGGCTTTAAACCCATTCCTTTTGATGATTTAACCACTTTATCTATTGGAAAACCTTTAGCAAATTGATCAGCTAGGATATCAGCCAATTTTATATAATCTATTGTGATTACACCACTTGAGAGATCAAATGGTTAATGGTTTTATGTCGTCGTTATATATGATGAGATTTACCATTATAGAGAGTATTCAGTGCCCCTGTGATAGCCGATTGACTATTACAATGTACACGTAGTGCCAGGACTGGTTTCTCTTCTTCCACATTCGAATATCTTCCAAAAAGTTTTGAAGCCATTCTGGTTCTTCAGCAGCTTTGTCTAATGCTATGAATTCAGATTTCAAGGTTGATCTAGCCAACATGGTTTGTTTGGAAGATTTCCAGGACACTGTTGCACCTCCTAGAGTAAAGACATATCCACTTGTGGATTTAGAGGTTTTGGAATAAGATTTTCAGTTTGCATCACTCTATCCTTCCAAAACTGCAGGTTCTTTACCATAGTGCAAGCCATAACTTTAAGTGTATTGCACGTAACTAAATATTCTAGTTATTACTTTCTAGTATTTACAACTTGGATTACTCGTGTAGCGACTTAGTACATGGACTGAGTCCGCTGATTGGTTAAGTACTTTAGACTTCCAATCACACTTGAATAGATCTTGAATCTCTCAAGTATCATTTTCGCATAATGAGCTTGATATGATTATTCATTTGGAATATCTTGTGATCATAATCTCTAGAACCACATATATCGACCAAGTTCTACATGTCAAACTTCACACTAAGAACAATCTTAGTTTGTTCGACCATGTCCTTATTGCTTCAAACAATGTGATTTACATACAAACTGAGCAAAATGTATCGGTACGGAGTACTTTTGATGTATATAAACTTATCACATTCATTGATGCTAAAACTATTTGACAGCATCAAATATTTCATGTTACTGTTTCAGAGCTTTTGTAAGCCTAAATAGAAACTTCACAAGTCTATAGATTTTGTGCCTTTTCGACTACGCCATCAGTTTTCAGTTTTGAAAATCTATTTACACCTGAGGACTTAAACCCTTGTGACAAATCGATTATCTCCCATATATGGTTTGCATAATGGAGTCGATCTCACTAATGACATTTTCCTTCCACGAAAGATTGTCTAATGTAGACATGGCTTTAGTGAAAGTTTACGGTGCATTCTCGCGAAGAAAAACTATTAAAAATCTTTACAAAAGATTTACAGATTAAAAATCTTTTTCTTCACGAGTTCGTTTTGAATTTTGTTTATCCTTACACCGAAACACGTGTTAAAAATATACATTTTTTAATTCCATTATTATATTTACATGGATATCTGGTGCATCTGATTTATAAAAATCAGAAACCGATAAGCACTACTTTTATGTGCAAATCCGATAAAATACAATATGCCATTTTTGGTCTTATTGTGACATTTTCGGAGGTGGCACTGCTACTTTTTCCATGCATCCCACACTTTCAAGTATTTGTACAAATGTACTTTACCTCTTCAAAAGTTCATATGGCGTCTTGCCAATGACTTTATGTGGTAAACAACGCTTCCCCCCACATTTACTGAGGCAACTCAGAATCATGCAACTTTGCATTCATCATCTCTTTAAGAGTTGAATTTTTTTTTTTTTTTTCACAACTCCATTAGATTCAAGTGATCAAGGGGCAGTTTTGTTTTTCTGACGAATAATGCCATGTTCTCTAAAGAATGCATTTAATGTTCATCAAACCCGCCTCCTTTATCTCATATAACCGTTTTCATAGTTTTTCCGAGTTGGTTTCGAATTTCCATCTTGTATGCTTTGAACTTTTTCAAAACCATATTTTTGCTTCTTAGAAAGTATACATATCTATTAAAATAGATATTGTGGGAGTCGAAATCAACACAATTAGAATTTGTCGGAGGTTTGTTAAGGGGGATGAAATTTCTGCGGATGAACCACAAACGAAGAGATCCAAAGATGGTTTTTTATTAAGCTGTGTCGAAAAGCTTTCGTACAAGAGTTTGAGAGCAAAAAAGTTTAGGGTTTTTTGCTAAGTAAATTGCGGATCTCTTTTTCAAGGGATGTACCTAGATATATATAGTCGTTCGAGTTGGCTAGGTCAATCCCAAAGGGATTAGGAAAACTTCCTAATCCTTCGGGATTTCCGTTTTAGCAAGTCGGCTTGGCTCCGTGGGCCTTTGACCCATCGCGGGCCGAAGATGGGCTTGTCGTCCTCGTATAAAAATGACTTCGGCCGCGTCGTCTTCTAGCTTCGTATAGAAATGGCTTCGGCAAGACGGCTCCGTATGGCAATGACTTCGGCCAGGATTGTCTTCGGCAGCTTTGACTTCGGCCAGACAGTTTCGTATAGAAATGACTTCGGCCAGGATTGTTTTCGGCAGCTTTCACTTCGGCCAGACAGCCTCGTATAGAAATGACTTCGGCCAGGATTGTTTTTGGCAGCTTTGACTTCGGCCAGACAGTTTCGTACAGAAATCGACTTCGGCCGAAATGAGCCCGTATCATGCCTAAGTGGATTCGTATCATGGCCGAAGTGCCGAAGTGAGCTCGGTGGCCGAAGTTGAGGCTTGCCGAAGTGGGCGTGGCCGAAGTGGAGCATGGCCGAAGTGGGCATGGCCGAAGTGGAGCATGGCCGAAGGGGCATGGCCGAAGTGGGCTGCCGTGTGTGCCGAAGTGGCATTGCCGATGTCACGGGTCCTTGCCGAAGTGACATTGCCGAAGCCGTGAGCCCTTGCCGAAGTGACATCGCCGAAGCCATGGATCGTTGCCGAAGCCGTGGGCCCTTGCCGAAATGACATTGCCGAAGCCGTGAGCCCTTGCCGAAGCCACGGGTCCTTGCCGAAGTGACATTGCCGAAGCCATGGATCGTTGCCGAAGCCGTGGGCCTTTGCCGAAGTGACATTGCCGAAGCCGTGAGCCCTTGCCGAAGCCGCGGGTCCTTGCCGAAGTGACATTGCCGAAGCCATGGATCGTTGCCGAAGCCGTGGGCCTTTGCCGAAGTGACATTGCCGAAGCCGTGGGCCCTTGCCGAAATGACATTGCCGAAGCCGTGAACCCTTGCCGAAGCCACGGGTCCTTGCCGAAATGACATTGCCGAAGCCGTGAGCCCTTGCCGAAGCCACGGGTCCTTGCCGAAGTGACATTGCCGAAGCCATGGATTGTTGCCGAAGCCGTGGGCCTTTGCCGAAGTGACATTGCCGAAGCCGTGGGTCCTTGCCGAATCCACGGATCCTTGCCGAAGTGACATTGCCGAAGCCGTGGGTCCTTGCCGAAGCCACGGGTCCTTGCCGAAGTGACATTGCCGAAGCCGTGAGCCCTTGCCGAAGTGACATCGCCGAATCCATGGATCGTTGCCAAAGCCGTGGGCCCTTGCCGAAGCCAGGGCTGTGCCGAAGCCAGGCTTGCCGAAGCCAGGCTGTGCCGAAGCCAGGCTTGCCGAAGCCAGGCTTGCCGAAGCCAGGCTGTGCCGAAGCCAGCTTGCCGAAGCCAGGCTGTGCCGAAGCCAGGCTTGTGCCGAAGCCAGGCTTGTGCCGAAGCCAGGCTTGCTGAAGCCAGGCTGTGCCAAAGCCAGGCTTGCCGAAGCCAGGCTTGCCGAAGCCAGGCTGTGCCGAAGCCAGCTTGCCGAAGCCAGGCTGCCGAAGCCAGGCTGTGCCGAAGCCAGGCTTGCCGAAGCCAGGCTGTGCCGAAGCCAGGCTGTGCCGAAGCCAGGCTGTGCCGAAGCCAGGCTTGCCGAGGCCAGGCTGCGCCGAAGCCAGGCTCGCCGAAGCCAGGCTTGCCGAAGCCAGGCTGTGCCGAAGTGGAGACCTTCCCTGCCAAAGCCAGGGCTTGCCGAAGTGGAGCTCTCTCTGCCGAAGCCAGGGCTGTACCGAAGCCAGGCTTGCCGAAGCCAGGCTGTGCCGAAGCCAGCTTGCCGAAGCCAGGCTGTGCCGAAGCCAGGCTTGCCGAAGCCAGGCTATGCCGAAGTGGAGGCTTGCCGAAGTGGGCGTGCCGAAGTGGGCGTGGCCGAAGTGGGCGTGGCCGAAGTGGAGCATGGCCGAAGTGGAGCATGGCCGAAGTGGAGCATGGCCGAAGTGGGCATGGCCGAAGTGGGCTGCCGTGTGTGCCGAAGTGGCATTGCCGATGTCACGGGTCCTTGCCGAAGTGACATTGCCGAAGCCATGAGCCCTTGCCGAAGTGACATCGCCGAAGCCATGGATCGTTGCCGAAGCCGTGGGCCCTTGCCGAAATGACATTGCCGAAGCCGTGAGCCCTTGCCGAAGCCACGGGTCCTTGCCGAAGTGACATTGCCGAAGCCATGGATCGTTGCCGAAGCCGTGGGCCTTTGCCGAAGTGACATTTCCGAAGCCGTGAACCCTTGCCGAAGCCACGGGTCCTTGCCGAAGTGACATTGCCGAAGCCATGGATCGTTGCCGAAGCCGTGGGCCTTTGCCGAAGTGACATTGCCGAAGCCGTGGGCCCTTGCCGAAATGACATTGCCGAAGCCGTGAACCCTTGCCGAAGCCACGGGTCCTTGCCGAAATGACATTGCCGAAGCCGTGAGCCCTTGCCGAAGCCACGGGTCCTTGCCGAAGTGACATTGCCGAAGCCATGGATTGTTGCCGAAGCCGTGGGCCTTTGCCGAAGTGACATTGCCGAAGCCGTGGGTCCTTGCCGAATCCACGGATCCTTGCCGAAGTGACATTGCCGAAGCCGTGGGTCCTTGCCGAAGCCACGGGTCCTTGCCGAAGTGACATTGCCGAAGCCGTGAGCCCTTGCCGAAGTGACATCGCCGAATCCATGGATCGTTGCCAAAGCCGTGGGCCCTTGCCGAAGCCAGGGCTGTGCCGAAGCCAGGCTTGCCGAAGCCAGGCTGTGCCGAAGCCAGGCTTGCCGAAGCCAGGCTTGCCGAAGCCAGGTGTGCCGAAGCAGCTTGCCGAAGCCAGGCTGTGCCGAAGCCAGGCTTGTGCCGAAGCCAGGCTTGTGCCGAAGCCAGGCTTGCTGAAGCCAGGCTGTGCCAAAGCCAGGCTTGCCGAAGCCAGGCTTGCCGAAGCCAGGCTGTGCCGAAGCCAGCTTGCCGAAGCCAGGCTGCCGAAGCCAGGCTGTGCCGAAGCCAGGCTTGCCGAAGCCAGGCTGTGCCGAAGCCAGGCTGTGCCGAAGCCAGGCTGTGCCGAAGCCAGGCTTGCCGAGGCCAGGCTGCGCCGAAGCCAGGCTCGCCGAAGCCAGGCTTGCCGAAGCCAGGCTGTGCCGAAGTGGAGACCTTCCCTGCCAAAGCCAGGGCTTGCCGAAGTGGAGCTCTCTCTGCCGAAGCCAGGGCTGTACCGAAGCCAGGCTTGCCGAAGCCAGGCTGTGCCGAAGCCAGCTTGCCGAAGCCAGGCTGTGCCGAAGCCAGGCTTGCCGAAGCCAGGCTATGCCGAAGTGGAGGCTTGCCGAAGTGGGCGTGCCGAAGTGGGCGTGGCCGAAGTGGGCGTGGCCGAAGTGGAGCATGGCCGAAGTGGAGCATGGCCGAAGTGGAGCATGGCCGAAGTGGGCATGGCCGAAGTGGGCTGCCGTGTGTGCCGAAGTGGCATTGCCGATGTCACGGGTCCTTGCCGAAGTGACATTGCCGAAGCCATGAGCCCTTGCCGAAGTGACATCGCCGAAGCCATGGATCGTTGCCGAAGCCGTGGGCCCTTGCCGGAAATGACATTGCCGAAGCCGTGAGCCCTTGCCGAAGCCACGGGTCCTTGCCGAAGTGACATTGCCGAAGCCATGGATCGTTGCCGAAGCCGTGGGCCTTTGCCGAAGTGACATTTCCGAAGCCGTGAACCCTTGCCGAAGCCACGGGTCCTTGCCGAAGTGACATTGCCGAAGCCATGGATCGTTGCCGAAGCCGTGGGCCTTTGCCGAAGTGACATTGCCGAAGCCGTGGGCCCTTGCCGAAATGACATTGCCGAAGCCGTGAGCCGTTGCCGAAGCCACGGGTCCTTGCCGAAGCTGTGAGCCCTTGCCGAAGCCACGGGTCCTTGCCGAAGTGACATTGCCGAAGCCATGGATCGTTGCCGAAGCCGTGGGCCTTTGCCGAAGTGACATTGCCGAAGCCGTGGGTCCTTGCCGAAGCCACGGGTCCTTGCCGAAGTGACATTGCCGAAGCCGTGGGTCCTTGCCGAAGCCACGGGTCCTTGCCGAAGTGACATTGCCGAAGCCGTGAGCCCTTGCCGAAGTGACATCGCCGAAGCCATGGATCGTTGCCGAAGCCGTGGGCCCTTGCCGAAGCCAGGGCTGTGCCGAAGCCAGGCTGTGCCGAAGCCAGGCTTGCCAAAGCCAGGCTTGCCGAAGCCAGGCTGTGCCGAAGCCAGCTTGCCGAAGCTAGGCTGTGCCGAAGCCAGGCTTGTGCCGAAGCCAGGCTTGCCGAAGCCAGGCTGTGCCGAAGCCAGGCTTGCCGAAGCCAGGCTTGCCGAAGCCAGGCTGTGCCGAAGCCAGGCTGTGCCGAAGCCAGGCTTGCCGAAGCCAGGCTGTGCCGAAGCCAGGCTCGCCGAAGCCAAGCTGTGCCGAAGCCAGGCTGTGCCGAAGCCAGGCTTGCCGAGGCCAGGCTGCGCCGAAGCCAGGCTCGCCGAAGCCAGGCTTGCCGAAGCCAGGCTGTGCCGAAGTGGAGACCTTCCCTGCCGAAGCCAGGGCTTGCCGAAGTGGAGCTCTCTCTGCCGAAGCCAGGGCTGTACCGAAGCCAGGCTTGCCGAAGCCAGGCTGTGCCGAAGCCAGGCTTGCCGAAGCCAGGCTGTGCCGAAGCCAGCTTGCCGAAGCCAGGCTGTGCCGAAGCCAGGCTTGCCGAAGCCAGGCTGTGCCGAAGCCAGGCTTGCCGAAGCCAGGCTTGCCGAAGCCAGGCTATGCCGAAGCCAGGCTTGCCGAAGTCTCCCTGCCGAAGTGAGCTTCTTTGGCCAGAATGGCCCCTCTTGTGCTTAAGCGGACTCGTACAGAAATGACTTAGGCACAATTTCGGCCTTGGCCGATTCTTCGTATTTTTATACTTAGCCATGTTCCCATTGATCACAGCTGGGTGGGTTTTGACCCCAACAGTTAGCCCCCAGCTCGGTAGTCTCAGTGATGATGGTGCCGAGGTAGAAAAAGTCCGAGCTGGGATCAATGTGCCGCGTCTTATAGGTACGAACTGAGCTGATGTGACACTGAGTCCGTTGTTCTTGAAATCTGCCAGGCTCTCTGTCTTCAGACTGATAATCCTTTTTTCCAGTAGAAATTTCTTCACTCATCTGTGTTCCGGCACAGCTTCCAATGTATGATGACATCATCTTTTGCTTTATGAGCCTATATATGCTCCCCTTTTCCTCACTTCCTCCTCACTTCTTCACTTCTTAAAAATCTCAAGGTAACTTCTCTCCTCCCTTCTCTCTCCCTCTCTTGAAGATTTTTTTTTTAGGTTGTTTTGTTGTTTTTTTTTTTTGTCTCTGAGATTGTTTTCGGCCGAAGTCTTCTCTGTTGAAGTAGTCTTTTGCCGAGGTGGTGCTCGGTCGAAATCCTTTTTCGCCGAAGGAATTTCCTTTGTTGGGCGAAATGGAGAGTCCTTTTA